>OZ038495.1:50356923-50399423 GCA_964036315.1 Acanthosepion esculentum | reverse complement strand
AACTCTGTGTCCATACTGCTTATATTTACATATGCCCTCTGCTGGATATTGAGCACTCTTACCCTATAAATACGTCATTCCTTACAACTATATTTCTCTCACTCTCTCTCTCTCTCTCTCTCTCTCTCTCTCTCTATATATATATATATATATATATATATATATATATATATGTATAAGGTAACCAAAAAGGTTCTGTCCGCTTTTTGATTAGTCATTGAATGAAGTTGAAATATATATGAAATGCGTGTAGCAATTGTTTTCAAATTCAGACAGCCAGAAGTAGGAACATCAGATGTTATAAAAAACACGTGCACTGTGCCCAGCCATCAGTTATAAGCTGGACAGCTGTGAGAAGGATGGAAGTGTCTGGAGATCTCGTTTGGGGATGTTTGCTTTATGACTTCAAAGTGGGCTTTTCAGCAGCTGCATCAAGTCGCCGCATATGTCAAGTGTTTGGGGATAGTGCTTTGGATGAACGTACTGCAAGGCGTTGGTTTAAAAAATTCAAGTCGAGAGATTTGTCTCTCCCTGATGAGCCTTGCAGTGGATGAACACAGGTCTTGAATGACGGAGTCCTGAAGGCGGCCATTGAAGTGGACAGTAGTCTAACGTGTGGTGAACTTGTAAGACAGTTCAACATTTCCAATGAAACAGACTTCACCTGCACCGCCTAGGTAAGATGTACAAACTGCGTATCACTGCTTTCTCGCCACCGTACTGCATCCTTATTCAATCGAGTGCTTGAAAAGTGGGTTCTGTACGAAATTCTCAAGCGTTCCAGACATTGGTTGTCTCCTCAGGATGCCTGTCCCTCACACTGCAAAATTGCCTATGCACCCACGCAAGATTATGCTTTGTGTCTGGTGGACAGGTTGCCAAGTGGTTTATTATGAACTGTTACCAACAGGCCAAATGGTCACTGGAGACCTATACTCGCAGCAATTGACATGTGTACAACAGGTATTGTGCCAGAAGGAGCCAGCACTGGTGAATAGCAAAGGTGTGAGTTTCCTCCATGACAACGCCAGGCCGCATGTTGCACGAGTGGTCAGGGATACCATACAGCAACTTGGGTCGGAGACTTTGTGCAATCCACCTTATTCACCTGACCTTGCGCCATCCGATTACCACCTCTTCCACTCCCTGGATAATCATCTTCGTGGGAAATCCTTCACCAATGAAGCAGACTTGAGCAAAGCTCCCATGGATTTCTTTGCGTCAAAATCCCCCGAGTTCTACCGCAAGGGCATTGAACAGCTGGAGACACGTTGGCAGACGGTGCTGGATGCCGATGCTGATTACTTCAAAGACTAAATATAAGTTACACATACTGTGAAGTGTTTTCTTTTTTTCCTTTAAAAACAGACAGAACTTTTTTGGTTACCTTGAATATATATATATATATATATATATATATATATATATATATATTCTCAATTTCAAGCATGATCCCTTCCTTATATTCACAATTGCTTGGCCCTTTCATGTAAGAAAGTACCTTCTGTGAGATTTTAGTGATAGGACATTTCTGTGTCAAAATTTAAAAAATAAGATGTATCTGCTAATGATTTATTTAGATTTATTTTTTTAGCTCAGAAATATAATTAGAGACAGCAGGTGTTTTTGCATCAGTATTTTCTGGTTATTTTAAAACAGAATTTTTTGCATAATTTGAACAAGGGTTTATCAGTTTCAGAGCTCTTATTATCACTAATTAGAACTTGTCAACAATCTTGTCTTTATTTTCTTCATCCAGATTCTTTGTGAAAAATAATTTTGATCTTGCTAAGATTGAGCATTAACTCAAAGTCATTAAAATTTTGCCCATTAATGGTAACAAATTCTCTTCTGCATATTTATATATTTTATTTTTTTCTTTCTGAGTTACCCGAAACTAAACTTAGGAGAAATTTACATTTAAAAAATTGATTTAATGCTGTTTACAAAAAAAAAGAATAAATATTTAATAGTTAAAAATTTGTTTCCTGCACTAAGAATATTTTCTGAAAATAATCAAAAAAATAAAAACAAAAAAACATAAAAAATGGAAGAAGAAAGTTTAAAAATATGAATCTCGTAAAATGAAATTAATTTAAGAATTATTTTAGATTTCTTTTTTTTTTTTTCTTTTTGTGAAGAGTGGAACGGAAGGAAAGAATTTAAATTTTTCAACAATTCAATAAATTAACTTGACTGGATGCAATGGGCATCTTAATATAAAATGGGTATTTTTTATTTTTTAATTTTAAACTTAGGAAAAAAATGTGGCTTCACTGATTTTGGTTGCTAATGGGTTATGAATTTGAATTTCTTTTTTGAAATTTTTGATTTGAAATGTACATACTTAGAAGCTGAGCTCAACTTTGGTTCTTGAAAACAGAGTTTTTTTTATGTAAAAGGCAATGAATTAAATATATTTTCAAGATTAACAGATGTGGTTAGTGAGAGTATCTTTAATAAAAAAAAAAACTATCAAGCGATATTGCAGTAAACAGTTTAAAATCTGTCAATGTAACCCTTATTTAAATTTACTTTCAGTTAAAATTATTTTCCTGTTGTGACAGCAACAATGGAAGGTGCACAAACAGACACACACTTCACCATATATGTGAAGAAATTACAAGAAATTCCATGATGCCTTGATGTAAACTAGAATAAGGTGAATTAAAAAATTACTTTCTGAAGGATAAATTTATTCTTCAATAATTTACAAGCATTTCTAATATTTTAAACTTTGACGAATCCCTAATTATTGTTATGCTTTTGAACACATTCTCTTGGGAAAGGCATGAACCCAACACTTCTAAATAATAGAGTAGATACAAATCAATACCCTTCAACTCTATATTCAAAACTGTGGAGAATTTTAGTGGGAAACCACACCACTATCTTTTCCAAGAAGTTATAGCAATTGACAGAAAGAAACTGAATCTATGAAGAGTCATGATTGCTTGTTTAGAAAAAACGTGTCAATTTTTTGGAAAGAAATACCAAGAATTTCCCACAACCTATTAAAAATGTAACTTACTGGGTGCACCTTTATTGTGACCATGTGCCAGTTTGGGTAAATATGCTTATTTAATTCAGTAGCACTTTTACAGAAAGATTAAATGCATCTTAGTCTGAAAATGTACTGAAGTCAAGTTTTACTGATTTTCCCATATTATAATATGGAACATACAAATCTATTCTTAATTTGTGTATCCCATATAATATGGGACAATCAGTACAACTTGAACTCAGTACATTTCCACTGTGCCATGTGCACAGTGGATAAAGGCGTTAGTTAGATCCAGTGAAAGGACCCAAAGAGTGTGAGTTCAATGCCTGGTTAAGGCAGTGGAGAACTTGTAGAGGGGAATTAACAGGAGATAACTGATAAGAGACATCCATTAGACATGGCATGTGGAGCTAGAACAGTCTATCCCAGTGAGTAAAATAAAGAGTTCAGTTTGACATTTCAACCACCTGAAAAAGGCCGGAGCGTACAATGGCCAAAACATTGTGATAAATATGGCAACAAAGATGAGGATAATAGTCCGAGCAATGTAAATAAAGCAATCATGACTCTTCACAGATTCAGTTTCTTTCTTAATGAATATTGAAAACTTGCCATGACCCTTCAAGATATGGGCGGTCACGTCTCTCTATAACATCCTAACCAGCTGGCCTTTAGCAATGTTTCTCTCTTTGCTAAATATTTTGCCTCCCATCTAGCTATTCATTCACACAAGCTGGTCAGGTAGTGGCTCACTGCCTTCCCCTATCTCTCTTGCTCTTGATATGACATTTTCTTGAGAAATGTTTTCCAAGCCTCCTTCCTCGTTATGTGACCAAAAAAATTTCATTTATCTCTCTCTGATTCCGAGTATAAGTGTTCCTTCTGTTACCATTTTTCTTTAAGACTTCCTTGCTTTCCCCCTCCTTGGAATTCACAGTATCAGTCTGTAGCAGCACATTTCTGTAGCCTTAAGTTTTATCTTCATCTGTGGGATGATTGTCCAGCATTCACTGTCATACAAAAGAACAGATATCACATAGCAGTTTAGCATTCTTTTCTTTGTTTCTAATTTTCCTATTTCTTAATACTTAGCTATTTGAATGCATTTTTTGCTAATCCAATGCATGTTTAAATTTCAGAGTCACATAAATATGCAGGATCATTATTATGATTTTCAGTGAATCTTTCTTATTCTCATAATTTTCACTTACAACCATCTCCACTTTCATTCATATTACATACCTGCACACAGGCAAAAAAGCTGGGGCCACCCTGCATTTCTTTAAAGAACATCTTACAATGAGATATTTTTATATTTTTTATAAGTAAAGGGTAAAATTTCAGTATTACAGTGTATTTGCTATTATTTTCACAAAAAATAAATGCTTAATTATAAAAATAAATATCACACAACAACATCATATTTTGTTTTCTCCAATAAAACCACCACCTGCCTTAATTAAGTCTTGGCATTCTTTCCAACATTTTTTGAAAAAAGTAGATTGGCAGACCTTCCCAAACATTCTTCAAGCACTGAAGTTCACGCTCACTCTTTAGGTATTCTCTTTGAACTCTTCTATTGAATTCATCCCATATTATTTCAATTGGAGACAGGTTAGGAGACTGAGGTGGTTAAGTCAAAAATGTCCCAAGATTTCTTCCTTTTTTTATTGAGGTAATTTTGAAATAATTAAAAAAAAATGTTTTGGATCATTGCCTTGCCGGAAGGGGAATTTTTTTCCAATTATGCATAAACCAGTTGTATAGCATGTCTTTGCACAATTGAATGATATTGTTTATTTTTTATGATTGCTTTGACCTGAATCAAATCTCTTTTGGTAATCTCAAAAAATCTACTGAGAGGTAAAAACAAAATATGTTTCTTATACAAAATATTTGTAATTTAGTAAAATGTACTGAGGACAGACAATTTGAAATTGAAATTTTATGTAGTAAGAGGAGCCTGGAGAAAGACTGAAAAATAAAATCAAAAATACTATAGTTACTGAAATTTTATCTTTTAATTTAAAAAAATATAAAAATATTTCATTTTAATGGTTTTTAAAGAAATGCAGGATGGCCCCAAAACTTTTTACTTTATTGTATTCATTATACCAGTTTTAACACTAACTCTCTACTTTGAGTGGCTGTTGAGCCTTTATACTAGGTTGACTTTAATATACAGGGTGAGGCAAAAGTTGCAAACCATAAGGATAATTTATTAAAAATATAATTAGGCATAAATAACTGGTAAATAAAATTTTTAATTGTTATATGTGCTGTTCAAAATGTCTTCCTTTTTCAAAACAAGCTTCAGTTCTATGCCTGCATTATTCATTAACATGTCAAAGACGTTCCTTTGTCAATTTACTGCATTTGTAGCGGACCGTGGGGGTGAAGATGTGATGAGATATCTCCGGGTTAAGATTTCCTGCTAGTCGGTCCAGCTACATGAGAATGTCGGACATTAATTAAGTCCAAAGAAAGAAAACAAACAAAACCGATATACATGGGTAAACAAATATATATTATGGGTAAACAAATATATTAATACACGAAGTCATGAAAAGTTACATAGTGTTTGTATGGAGAATTTCTGTGTGTGTGTTGTGTTGAGTGTCCATACGTACGTGTATTGTCCTTAGCGTGTTCCCAGAATATGGGAAACACTGTATCTGTGAGATGTTACATATTGGCCTAAGTTAAAAAAATGAAAGTTTTTTACCTCACCTCCGTACGAGATGGCCGCCCAAGGCCTAAGTCGGAAAAGAGAAAGAGAGAAGGGTCAGCCAGTATTTATACTCGTGGGAGAGAGACCCCTGTTGAAGGATTAAGGAAATGAAGAGGAGCTAACTCTGACACCTTCATATTTAATTCTATCTTTAAGCTTCTCAATATTTCTTGGGCACTTTTGGTAAACAACTAAGTTCAAATGGACCCACAGAAACAAATCCAAAGGTGTGAGGTCTGGTGATATCAGTGACCACTCAACAAGACCTCTTTGACCAATCCATTACCCACTATGGTGAACAACTTTGTCTCACCCTGTATATGAAACAAAAAGTGCAACTCAGAAATGTCTGAATTAATAAATACTTTCTGAAATATGTGCACCAATACTTTCTCAATATTTTACATAGATATTTATATATATATTTTTTATAAAAGAACAAAAACAATATTGCAGCGAACATTGAACAGTTTACTCGTAGGATGAAGAAAAATGAAGTTTTTTCTGCAGATTTTTTATTTCTAAATAAAATATGAGAAATGAGGGTGTTTTTAGAGGAATATTTCTTTCTTTTTTAATCAAATTCACCCCAAGCAATTCATCCCATGATGGCATTATACAATGTGTTGTTGATATTTTGGTGGCATTAGTTGATTTTGACAATTCTACAGACATCATAATATAGAGGATTCAAATCTAAATGGTCATATGTTGTGGGTGACATGATCATGAGAATTCTTGACCAGCCATTGCTGGGTCACATGTGCCATTTGGAAGAGAGCAGAGTTCTGGTGAAATGCACATAGCCACCTCATTGATCTAAAGCTTGACTATCAACTTCAATGCAGGTGATATCATTAACTCTGAGGCACTGTGTGATGGAGTAAGGTGTCATTACAAGCCCTTCATTTCTCATAAGCTGCAGGACTGTCAAAGATGTTATGAACTTGGTGCATATCATTGTGAGTTTCAGAACAGTGACCAGACAGCAATAGCTGTCATTCGTCACAGCTGTTTGAGGTTTTCTATAGCCCCACTAAACTTAAATAAAGTCAATTCTGGTTTGCTATGGCAAAAATTTTCTATCCCAAGTAAAAATCATCACAAAAATGGCAAAATTCATTTTGTCACAGCTTATTTTCTCTGAAAAATGGATTTTCATACTTTTATAGGGGTAAAATATTGAAAAATGACTATTTTGTCTTCATCTGAACAAATATCAAGGAAACTTTTGATCTGAACCCCATGAAACTAGGTATTTTCTGAAAGCAAAGGAGATATTCTTTCATTTAAAAATAAAAGTGGCTGGTGTAAATGACTCAAAAATTTTTTTCAGGGGGTAAAATATGAAAAAATAGTGAAAATGTTTGCATTTTTTTAGTTTTAAACAAAAATTTCCCCCATTAATGGGAAATTAACAATTATTTTTAAAATCAGAAAGCCTAAATCATAACCAAACTATTTCAGGCATAAAATTGAGAGTTTTGAAGGAAATCAACATTCCTAGGGGGTCAAAATACGACAAAGTCTATTGGTAATTTTCAATTATATGACTGCCAGTGGTTAAAAAAATTGACACCTGGCCATGGAAATCTTTAGTAAAAGGCAAAAGATTTATCAGCAATTCCTGACCACCAGAAACCAAAATTTTTTGTTTTTTTCTCCAAAAAATAGCAGCGATAAGGAAAATTAAGCCAAATTGACTTTGACGTATCTGAGTCAAAGGTCAGCCAGCCAGCAATAAACGTTTAGAACAAGCTGTTGTCAGTTTGTAATAAAACCTACCACTCCCAGATAAGAGCAAAGAGTGAAAAAAAAGGGTTAACATTGGTAGGGCTTGATATAAGGTTTGTTATTTTTTTTTTTTTTTCAAACCTATGTTTTAACAATGGCTTGATGTGTTTTGTTTAGTTTTTAACACCTCATGACCTGGGTGATGACAACACTTAGCAGACAACATTGTTTTTTTCGCTGCATGTCTTTCATCCCATCATCGGGCCATTTAGCTGTTCCTTTTATTCAATGATGTTCACACCAACTTAAAGAGAAAGGGATGAAGTTTGAATGATATTATTTTGAAGTGAAAATAAATATTTTTTCATAAACAAAAGGTGATTTTTCTCATGAAAATTGGGCATAATTTCTTAATTCTAACCCCCAAGTGACATTTTTCACAGCCATATCGAAGATTAATTACCAATGAATAATTCCATGTGCAAATAATAGCCGTCTGGATCCTATAATGTCACCTGAAAAGGTCTATAAGTTTACTGATTGATCGAAAACTTGTTGCATATAATTGTGTTTTTCACAGTCAGTTTCCATTATTTCATCTTGATGTTGTCATTTTTGGACAGCCAAGTCATCAAGGATTCAGGAAAACAGTTTGGCACAGGTTTGCTTTAAGAACTTTACATTCAATGAGGTATTTAAAATGTTACTGATGAACGGGATTTTTCACTGAATATTTCGTTTACGCACCATATTGTATTTTCCTGTATGACAAAAACAAGGGTTTCAAACAGCAGTGTTGTATAGAAAACCAAACTATTAATACTCCATCATCAGCAAAGAGACCCTGAATTCTCATCTTTCATGAATGGATGCTTGTTCTCTCACATAATGAGACTCAGACTCATTCCAGACTTCAAGAGGGACTCCTATATATGATCCATCACTAAAGATGCTGGAAAAATGGTTGGTTCTTTGTACAAATAAGTATCTAACTCCTCCTCTTATACCTTATCTTTACATGAGCCATATCAGACAAAAAGAAATCTGTTTTCCATGGTAAATGTTCTGATGAGCTACATACCATAGTTCTAAGTTTCTTAACTAAAATCTGTCACACTGGGTTAAAACCGTCCTTATTACCTCTGTATTCCATTAGTAAGAAGGAAATTCTATTCAGGAAATTCTAGCCAAGAATCGCTACTTTGTGGAACAGACACCAAAGAAGATGCCTCCCAATCACCACGATCTTAACAAGTTTTGGTTTGTTTGTTTGTTTTTGATTTTGTTTTTTTTATGGCATATCAACCTCAATGGGTTATTTAATGCCAACAAAAAAAAATTAATATTTTTTTTTCCCAAAAATGTATTGCTGAGAATATTTTTTTCTTCAAAAATCTATTGCTGGTAATATTGTTATGTTTGGTATGTCTCTCTGTGTAACAGCAATCGCAGCACAGTTTTCCATGTTAAAACTGGTTTGCTAAGCATAGCCCTTATGCTCACCGGTTCTTCTCTATTTATACTTGTCTACCTCATTTGCATACAATACTACAAATTTTTTTTTTCAAAAAATGTATAGCTTTTGCATTGCTGGTAACATTTTTTAAAAAAGTATTGCTGATAATAATTTTTTTTCCTTCAAAATTTTATTGCTGGTAATAATTTTTATAAAGTATTTCTGGTATTAAAACCTATTTTTACACTTTCATAGTATTTTGCTCATAACAAAATACTATGAAATACTAACAGGTGCTACCACCCCGGGTCAGGGTGGACCTGGGAACACCAGCAATTATGTGGTGGTTCCAAGCTGCTCAAAATCTTCTGATCAGAGGCCTTGTTGTTCGATGTCGTTTATCGTCTTACCCAGGATGTGGATGTAGTTTATCATCATATCCAGGACGGCATGTTTTGGGTTAACGATTATATTTCCTACATAAACTGCACTTTTCACCTCCTCCTTCTTATGCTCATACAGCAGTCTTATTCAGTAACTTTCTACCTTCAGTGCCTCTTGCGCCCTGTATGAGTGAGCAGTTATTAAAAAAATTATAGAAGAACCAGAGTATGAACGGTTGGTCAGGGTGTAACAGGTTTTACAGCAAGTGTTTCAATCAAATCACTCAGTTCATCTGGCTCTTGTTGAACATAAACTGTTATCTCCTCATTGCATATGAATTGTATCTGAAGTATTCATGTAATATACATCTGATAGGGGACTGTAACACCTAGATTTTCAGGGCGGTGTCCCTCATTTACTTACTGGGGCTGTGGCTGAGGATGTCCTGGACAGGCCAGATAAACTTGGACACCTTTAAAATGTCTGATTAGTCAGAATGATTCTTTCCTTTTGCCAGAGATGAAATGTCCCCTATTCCTAACATTGACCACAAGGCACCTGACCACTCTCAAGAATTTGTTATCTCTAAGTCCCTGTGGTTGATGACTGGTGCCATGAGTAGGGCATGCCTTTTCATTTCCTGTGATAGATTGGATGCTGTCATATTAATGATCTAGATATGTTTGAATGAAAAATGAGAATGTAAGAATTTGCAGCATTTATATACATGCATGCATGCATTTGTGTGTGTGTGTGTGTGTGAAAGAGTGTTGAAAGCCTACTGGTCTGAATACAGAGGGTGCTGAAAATTTATCAGCCTAAGCCACTTCCCAAAATCTCAGCAAATAATCAGTAACCCAAGAGATATACTGAGAAAAACTTTATAAGGCTTAAAAATTTTCAGCACACCTTCACATATAATCTGATATTTCATATGTCACAAAATATGTGAAAACATTACCAGAAACTACCACCCAAATACTGCTAACATAGCCTTTGACTAATGAGGTTTTTTGTTAAGACAATGCTGAATTTAATTAGTATTATATTGTATTTTTCTTGCTTGAATTATGTGATATGAGGATGGTGTGTTTTTGAGATTTCCTATGAATTTCTTGCGATTGATGTTGGCCTTCTTAAAAACAAAAAATGAAAATATTTCTCTGTCGATGGATATTCAAATAATTTATTCATAAATATTCATTTCAGCTTTCAGATGCAAATAAACAGAAGCAAGGATATTTTTATTTAAATAAATTCTCCATTATTCAAGTTATTAAAAATGTTCTCAAGGCATATTTTTAAAGATAAAATTTGTGAATCCCTTAATAGATCTTATAGACTGGCATCAAAATCACAAAGAATCTTACCAAATAACAAAACAACACCATCGAAGACTTCCTGTTGTGACGAAGGAGAAAGTCAAGTCTTACCTCAAAAAAGAATTTTATGTTTTCTGTGCTACCTCTCAAAACAAAATGCAACTAAAACAAAATTACAACCCCACCCTTATATAACAATGACTAGTAAAAGAATTTATCAGCAAAATAGACACAAAATAAAAACAAATCTTAAAACTAACCGATTCGGCACAAAATAATGTCTGGGGTTGGTGTGCTAGTAAAATAACCTAATCTAAATCTAAATCTGTTGAAAATGAAAATCTGTATCTAGATTGGGTTGACTTTAGTAGGCCTTGAAATATGGTAATTATTTGCACTTCCTGGCCAGAATTTTGACCAATCATAACCTTTCTTAACCCAACAAATGAATGCTTCTTTAAACCACAGGCAGAATGTTTGGCTCATGGATGAAGAACATAGTTGTTGATGTTGATTTTTGATCCATGTGATTGACGACCTTAGTATTTTCTGACACTTGCGAGACTGTTTTACGCACCTCATGTTTTTTTTTGCATCTGAACATTCCTATTGCTATTTATCTCACTTCAAACAACATCAAAAGCTAAAATTACTTGTATATATTACTAAAAGGAAAAATAATGATGTAATCAATTTTCCACACAACCTTAAACAAAAAGTGAAGAAGGAAACTCCTGTCATAGAAAGAGTGAGAATTGAGGGATTTCAGAAATCTATTTTAGTGAAAAACTGTTTTCAGATGAATTTATAAATGAAAACAATAATAATTTGAAATGTTCGGTTAATGAATGCTAAATATTTCCATGGAGGGAAATGGATCATTTCACTATCACCATTATACTGTATTAGATTTTGATAGATGAATGATATCAAATATGTCTTATTTTATAACACAAGTTTCAAAATAAAGTTGCTGTTAACTAACAAGTGTTGTTAAAATGTTTGTATTATATTTATATGATAAATATATCATATGAGTTTTAGCTTATACTTTCTATCATTATTTAAAAACTATGGTTAATAAATTCAGTGTATTTTGGCAGTGTTTATTCTTTTTAGCCATGTATTATTAAAAAACAACAGGCATTTTGTGTCTATTATACTTAATGATCTAACGCAGTTGTTTACAAATTTCTTTTCTCTGGGTCACATTTTTGGAATTAAAATTTACCAATTTTATGTGATGAAAAGTGTATTTAAAAAATAAAACACAGAGAAAGGGCTAAAGAAAGATAACCGCAGATTCAAAGTCAGAACATTATCATTGATAACTCTCTCCTATAATTTGTGGACCCTAGTTAATATATTGTGAATTTTTTTAAACTGTTTCTAAATCTTTGATTGTCTTTCACTCATTCCTCATCTATCCTCTTCTGCTGCACATATGAGGCATGCAACACAGTTTGAGAACCACCGATCTAATGTAGGAATATTTTTTTTCCAAATGTGGTTGTGTGTATATAAACTGGCTAAAATTCATGTGAAGTACTAAACTTTCAACTTATATGAGTTATCGTGAGTCATTGTGCTTTAAGAAGTAGATGGCATCATTAATTTTTGAAAGTGCTGTTAATATTTGAAAACTAAAACAAATGTAGATAAATGTAACAAGACAGCACCAAGATTTAATAACATATATGACAGGGTTGACTTTAAACTGTATTAAAACAGTTCCACCATGCATAAGCAGTGGCATGTTTCTTTTGCTATTTTGAAAGTTTCATTAGTTAGCCAAATGAGTAAGATTAAAACTACCAACTTCTGTCTGTGGTAACAAAAGCATGGGTTACCAAAACAAAGTAACTATTCTGAAATAAACATTATTGCCATAGAATTAGGTTGTCACACATAAAATGATGCAATTCTTGGTTGGTTGTTGATCTGGCCATCTAACAAATTAACCTTGTTAGTATATAAAAAAAATCTTGACTTATTCATGACTCTTTTACTTTCCAGATAATTTCTTTCAATATATTGTTACTCATAAGTCCATTGAAAATGATTACAATGAAACAATGTCATTTAATCTTACTCTATGAATACAAACTAGGGAAAAGAACCATTTTTACATCAAATCATTACATGCAATGAGAAATGGATACTCTTTGATGGCAGTAAGAGAGTAGGCCAGTGATTAAATGCAAGTGAATCACCAAAACAATACCCAAAACCTCCACTGCACCCTAAAAAGTTAATTGTTACGGTATGGTGGTCTTTCAAAGGGGTTATTCATTCTAGTCTCAAGGGAAAATGATAACTACAACCATGTATTTTGAATATTGAGTGAATAGGGATGGCCCAATTTTTCTGCATGACAATGCATATTTGCACGCTTCTCAATCAACTGTCCAAAAGCTGCATAGCCTGAATTATGAAATTCTACCTTATCCCCCATATTCACCTGATATCTCTGCTAGTGATTATCACTTATTTAAGAATTTTCACCTTTTTATATGCAATAAAACATTCTCCAATAAGGAAGAAGTAATTGAAGCATTTGAACTGTTTATCACATCAAAGGATGAATTTTCTTTTAAAGATGGGATCAAGAATTTAGAGGTACATTGGAGAACAGTCATTCATCAACATGGTGCCTTTTTCAGCTAACTAAATTAGTTATTTAACATTTCAGAAGCATTTTATTCATTTCCTATAAAGTGTGTCATTTCATATGTGACAACCTAATATATACAAAAATGTCTATCATTGGGAATGTTCAACACTTGTGGGAAAAACAATCAATAAATGTTAGCAAAAAGGTGTATATTCTTTGCAGGTAGGTAAATGTTTCATAATGTTGCTATTCACATTTGTGTATCACTTATCAGGTGACATAAAAACAGCTCTGATGTGTGTATTTGTGTCTTCTAACTTTAGTTTTTTGAGAGTGAATGTAAGTCTTTGTTTAATGTTGGCTATCCAACATGTGTGGCTCATAAAATCTATAATAATAATGTGTGGCTCATAAAATCTGTCCATGATTTGCTTGACATAGAGAGGTTATCACCAAATGTGACAAGTTAAGAATGGTGACAAATAATTATATCATAAGGACTTAAAAATGAAGGAATGTTGTTGACCAGTGTTAGTGATACACACAACTTCCTGGTCAATATTAATACTATCAAATAAAAAATTCCAAAAAATGTAAAAAAACAGACATGCTTTGTTCCGTATACAAGGGAGAAATGCCTGAAGAAACTAATAACTGATGAATAGTAATTCTAAAATAATTACCAAAGAACAAGAAATCTAACAAAATATTGAAGAAGGATTTACAGCAAGACAAAAATTTTGCACTGATTTTTTTTGAGTTATGATTGGTTGGTGATGTTTCAGATGTGAATACATTTTTTCCTCCAACACAGAGGTTATTTTTGAATCTTGTAAAAAAAAAAAAAAAAAAAAAAAAATCATGAACGCCAGGACCTGCTTAGAAAAAATAGCAACATAGGAATGTCACCATGAGAACATAATCAAAAGTCCTGTACAATTCATGGGGACTTGATTGATTAAAAATCTCAGTGTCAGAATCAAGTTTCATTCTGTTCCCACCGCATGTGTACAGAGCTCTATGCCCAGATATGGGAATTGAGTGAGATTAATATTAGATGTTGATATTTTAAAATACAATCTTGCAGCTACTTTTTCAATGACTGATATTGCTAGTGCAGCTTTAGCATCTTCAGGGTCGTTTGTTGATTCAGGTGCAACATATAATATGCAGTCCAAGGATTTAAGATAAAAGTAATTTAATTATCTGACTAATTATTTGACCTTATATTATTACTTTCATTGGTCTTTCCACTTATTTTTGTCCATTATGAAAAGAATGAAATATAAGTTGAATAGTTGCACAAATTATTGAAACTTGTATTCTCATTTATCTCACATTTAAACAATATGGTCTTCCTCACATGCACACAAATTCCTAAAAATGTTGAGAATTTGACCATGAAAAGACATCATCTCCTTTGAAGTAGACCTTTCCTGTTTTTTGGCTTATGAAATAGAGTACACAGATCGGGGGGTTGTAAAATTTTGTTTTACATTAAGTTTTCTCAAATTTTCCAATTTTTTTCTAGTTCTTTTATGTTTATGTGTAATAGTGATATTAGCTGTTTCCTTATAAGGAAAGGGTCAGTATTTATTGACCAAGCAGCCAGTGCTGCTCAAGTGATACTTTTCTTCACTCCCTGGGACTATTGAGCTGAGATCAAAATGTAGCATCTGTTCTTCTCATCTCTAATGATAATAGTAATATTATTTCCTTATATGGAAACAGTGGTCATCCATTCACCAAGCAGCCAAAGTTATTGCCATTTGAAATTTATAAAATCTTTCTCTTAAAACATTTTTTAAGGAAAATAGATTTCCCAAGTCTATTGTTATTCGCCTTTCCAGTATTGATGGGGTTTCTTTCTTAGACTTTTGTTTGAAGTCGTGTGGAGTGTCAACATCTTAATTTTGTCATTATTGTTTCTGAGTTACAGTCAATGACAAAATTATTCATACACCCAACAATTTTGAATATTTTTATCCATTTCTCTCATGCAATGTAATATATATCATTTAACAATTTATAAAGAATTAAATCTGAAAATAATTTTTTTTCATAAATTTATCAACATTTACTAAATTATTTAAATATGTCAATTATAACAAAATCCTTATTATTTAAAATTTAATAAAGTTTGAATAAATTGGCAATTAGCCAGTGTTTTGCCAACCATTCCAATAAATAACATAACAAATAAATAGTTTAAATAAACAATCTAATTGTTGTGGGGGAGAATATTTTCCCTAAAAGTTTGGACTCAGCTGTCCTACATCAAGAGGAGTAGCTGTAGTAGCAGTAGCCTTTGCTGAAAACAGTTAGCCATTCACAGCTAAACATTCTCTTCCCTATTTTCCAGTAACAAAAGGTAATAAACTTGTTAAACCAATTCCGGTTTTCTACTGTTGTTTTTGATAACCCAGTTACAACACTAACGTGCTAGCACAAAGTTACAAGTCATCATGACCGAGGGTTTGAGCATGTTGGTCTTGTTCAAATTGTTGATCATGCTTGATAATACGCTCTTTCCCAGAAACTAACTAAAGTCTGCTCAGCATAGTTGCAGTATAAACCATAGGTGGGTTCTGTGGGTGTTGAATAAACACAAATGCGCCTGAGCAAGCGTCTGCAATAGGGATTGGCTAGCCGCCCAAGTAGACAGGTATCCTTGAATATGAGTGACCAGCTATACATACAACACTAATAAAGAAATAGTATTTAATATTTTTGTTGTAAATATTCAAAAACAAAGAAAATGTATAAATTCGCATTATTTCACATATTTCAGTTTTATTACAATTCTAACCATCGCTTTTTGAAACAACAAACATTGATGAAGAGTTGAAGGTAGTTAAAAAGCAGGTGTCACAGGAAAAATAACTGTCCTTTTGCTGATCTACCTTATAGTGGCTGCATTTATCAATGTTTAGCAAAGATTTCTTCTGTGATGAATCTAACCTTAAGTACTTATATTAATTTTGTTTTCACTGCATTCTTTTTCAAATCTCCTAAACTGTTATAGTCTGTTCTTGATGTAAGTTAAGAATATTTTCTGTTGCCATGGAAGGAAATGATAACAACACTGTAGAATTCAAGCATTCTGTTATTTGGTCAGAGGAGTCACTTTTTGCTTGGTGATGTAATGGAATAACCTGTCACCCCCATGAGTGACTACACTATAGGTAGTAACTGCCTATAAGTATCTGTAAGTCAACAGACTATAGAGTCTAGCGAGGATCTTAGACTTATGTGAGAACTACCAATTTTCCAATAGTAGCATTCACTACTGGATTGACTTGCAACAACCTTGTGCATAACTGTTACCTTTATTCTTATTGTACTGGTTTTTCAATATACTTTTACTTATTTTATCTACCTTGTTTATCAAGTATATATATATATTTCAAGTATATATTCCTATTAGCACAGAATATAACACTTGGTGCATGAAATTACCGACTCATTCTAAGGGTTATAATATAAAATAAATTTGAAATTATATATCTGATTTTGTAATTAAAAATCATATGAGAGTATATGCTTAGGAAACATTATTTGACTGTTGAGGCTTCCATATAATAAATTAGTATATGTACTACATTATTTAGTTTATGATTTAGTGCTTTTTCCAGTCATGTATGCAATATTTTTATACAAAACTATAATTACTCTGATTTCTTAGTTGAATAACATTATTCTTATAAAGAAGTAAATAAATAAAAAAAAATTACAAGATGAAATGGTGGGAAAATTTGCATGATATGCCAAATAGGTATAGAAAACAAGAAATTTCATTTTTTTAAATCATAGGTTTTATGGTTATTTTTGTTGTAATTAAATACAAAAGCTATAAAAATATTTTAACTTTTTAGTATATATAAATAAGAAGAAAATAAAATAAAAGTTAAGTTCATAAATTTAATATTTTTTTTAACAGTGTGACATTTCTTGAAGCATTCCATGTACAATGGAGTTGTACATTTTTTGCACCAAGTTGTCGCCATTTTTTCTTTCATTTCTCTTTAAAAAATATACATGCAGGAATAGTGATTTTCCAAGCATAGCTTAGATGTGGCACAAGGCTGAAAGTATGGGGCATCTAGTGAGGATTGAACTCACTTTTCAGTCGTAACTGATCTAGCAAGACAAGCTTGCTAACCATTACACCACCTCTAGGTGTCCATTTTTTTTTCTAAGCTTGGCTTATATGTGGAACAAGGCCGAAAGTATGGGGCATCTAGTGAGGATTGAACTCACTTTTCAGTTGTAACTGATCTAGCAAGACAAGCTTGCTAACCATTACACCACGCTGAGGTGTCCAACATGCAGGAATTGCATGGTATTCAGTGCAGTTTTGCAGTTTTATTTGCAGGAAAATACTTCAAAGATTGATGTAACCTCATGATTCCTAGTAAATGGTAACCTCCTAGAGTTGCCAATTTGTCTGTTAGACTTAAATCATGAATGAATGATGCCCATATTGTTGGAAAAATTTGAAATCATCAAGTGAGGATATTCACTGATCTGCAATGAAACATTGATTGATTATACCCACTGTTTAAAGATTAATGACATATTTATGCAACATAGATCTGTGGGAGGTTGAAAAATAGAGGACTGAAACAGCATGATAAAACTAACAAGAATAAAGATACTACAGTGTAACCCGGATATAAGAGACCCGGATATAAGAGAGATTTTCTCTGGTCCCAAATTAGAGCCTGTTAATAAAACAAAATAGACCAAACCTGGATATAAGATAAACCCGGATATAAGAGACTTCTTCTCCGGTCCCGACAACTCTCTTATATCCGGGTTACACTGTAGTTTGAATAATTCACGAGATATGTTTTAGGGAAATAGGGATAATGGCTGTTAACTTGTTTTTAATTAAGAATTGTCACCAGTACAGAAGAAAGAAAGAAAGAACAAAGTAAAAGAAGAAGAAAGAAAAGAAAAAGAGAAAAAAAATGAAGCTGTAAGAGGAGATGAAAAGAAAAAAGTGAAGTAAAAGAAGAAAAAGTTGAAGAAGAGAAGAAAAGAAAAAATGAAGACATAAAAGAAGAAAAGAAAAAATAAATAATGAAAAAGATGAATATAAAGAAAAAGAAGAAATGATGTAGAAGAAAAGGAAAAAGAAGAGAAGAAGAAAGTGAAGAAAAGAAGAAAAAAAAGAAGAGTTTCAAGAATAATGAATGAAAATATTTATTACGTTTTCAGGTCCTTCTATGATGATGTCTTCATAAGAGGTCTTGTTAAGTTCATGATGTTAGTTTGTTTTGTTTTATGGCATATCAACACCAATGGGTTATTTAATGCCAACAACTTTTTCCTGGTAATATTTTGTTTTGTCAAAAATTTCCATTTCTGGTAATATTTTTTCCTCAAAAATGTATAGCTAGTAATATTATTTTAAAAAAATGTATTGCTGGTAATATTATTTTAAAAAAATGTATTGCTGGTAATATTATTTAAAAAAAATGTATTGCTGGTAATATTATTTTTTTCAAAAACATATTGCTGGTAATCATTTGTTTTTCTTCAAAAAATTTATTTCTGGTAATAATGTTTTACAGAGTATTTCTGGTAATAAAACCTATTTTTACACTTTGATAATGCTTTTTACCTCAGTTTCGGGGTTAACTATTTGCCCATAGCTGGGACCCTAACAGGTGCTACTACCTGGGTCAGGGTGGACCTGGGAACACCAGCAATTAATAGGTGGTTCCACACTCCTCAAAACCTCCTGATCAGAGGCCTTGCTGTTGGACATAGTTTATCGTCTTACCCAGGATGTGGGTGTAGTTTATCGTCATATCCAGCACGGATGATTTTAGTGTGAATTCACTTATAGGTCAGCCCTATCAGGGCAGATAACAGGATGAGAGTTTGTGTATTTGTGTGGGAAAAACTTTTATTAAACCTTTATTTTTTTATTAAAGGAATTACAACAGAAGACTGGCTTAGAAAAAGGCCAGTAAAGATCAGTCTTTTGAGTTGTTATTAGAAATAACTAATGTTTATTAATATTCACAAAAATGGATTCCAAAAGAGACAAAATATAAAGAAAATAAAATGATTGGTTGATATATTTATCTTCTCTGTGCTGAACTCTGACTGGCATAATTATACAAATCTCATTACTCCTACATTCCACAGAGTTGAATCACCTACATTTCCTCCATATTCTATATGTAAGGAGAAAGTTCTAGTCAGCCTTTATATAAAAACGGTTTCTTTTTGGAACAGATTTCCATGGGGATACTTACATAAACAATTCCATCTTGAATTTTTCACATCACTGGTATATCTATCCTACTTATCCTCATAATCTTCACTTCCTACCTCCCTCTCTTTCATGCTATCATACATATAATTATATTATATAATTATATTAATTGTCATCATGCATATAATTAATCATAACCATTTTAATGCTAACCCTCTCCCTCGAGTGGATTTTGAACATTTTATTGGGTAAACTTTAGTATAAAAATATTGTTAAAAGTAAAAAAAAAATCTCTTTCAGCTTATCAATAAGATTGTAAAAACTAGTTATTTATAAAACTATATAGCAAATAGGCTAGATCAAATTTTATTATGTTTTCACTTTTAACCAATGTTGGTGAAGATATGATTATATTTTTTAATAGAGACATCATATGTATTTATTTTATTATGCATCTTGAGGTCTGAGCTCAGTACATAGCAAATAAACAAATATATATAAAGGAACAAGTATGATAAAAAATATACATATACACACATATACTTGCACATACATATAAATATATTTCTTCCTCAGGTGTTATAAATGTATTACTGAGTGTTATGTAACAGCGTTATAAGTATATATATTAGTGAATATACATAATACGCAATGTTGATAGCATTATTCAGACTTTCATGTGGTCTTGCAACAGATTGCAAGATCATGTGAAACTCTGAGTCATGCTATCAACATATTATTTATATTGCCTTTTATATATATATATATATATATATATATATATATACTCGACTATCCTGTCAAATTCGACGTATGAGGGTCAAGAAGATCAGTTCCTAGGAAACAGACAGCCTGACATTAGCAAATGAGATTTAATTATAGTGGTGAAGGTTTTGTGCAGAACCATCCACACTTTTTGAAGGGCCGAATACAGATTCTTGGTGCACTACGTGCCACAGGGTCCCCAAACGACCCTCCACAGGTTTTGAATTCAGAGTTGTCCTACTCCTAGACCAGTTATAGAACCCAGTCTGTCCTGCTATTTACCCATAGCTGGAGGGAGAAAAGGAGGATTCACACCTTTCCCAAGGGTATTAGCACGTAAGTGAATGCAATGGATTTGTCTGGAATTCGAACTCAGTTCTCCGATTCCTTAATCCAAGCCGCTATCCATTACTCCTCCATGCCTCATATATATATATATATATATATATATATATATATACATACAAGCCTGTTTCACTGTATCACGGTTCATCAGTGTGTCTAAACATTCGATTGCTTCAAGCCGGGATCAAAACTCAACCAATTTGGCATCAGAGACTCTACCCCTAAGCTATCGGTGCGTCTTTTATCTTTTAATTTATCATATATGTGATGTATGTAAATGCCAAGTCAGGGTTTTTTAAAAATTCCCTTTCCGATAGTGCTTCGTTATTGTTTATATTTTTCAATGACTCAAGCACTTTTGGGTGACTTTTGACTTATTCTGAGCTTTGCAAGTTGACATGAGAGGCATTGTATATAAAACATCTCTTTCCCACTATCAACTTCACCTTATTCAACAATGGGAATGGCGTGTTGAAAGTTTTTAAAAAAAATAGAAAGATGCGCACTTGAAATTCTAATGCTCATGTAAGTATTCAAAACAACATAAAAAAATACATCTTAAGCTGTCAGACATAAAGAGAAATTAACAGCACCTAAAAATAAATCCCCTTGAAAATGGCTAAAGAAGTGCCTGAATGCACCTGGGACAATTGCCAATTTTTGCACTCCCTTACTCCCACCAAGTAATGGAAAAATATAAGAATGCTGGTAAAACTAAATAAAAAAGGTAATTAAATATTCCATGCCTGTCATCGTCAATAAAAAATATTTAAAGTTTTCTGCCCAAATATACATTAATATGTGTGTGTGTTTGTGTGTGTGTGTGTGTGTGTGTAATGATAAAAATAAAATTTGTCATTTGACTGATTGATGTTATATTTAGCACCTTTACTCCAAAATTTATTGATGAATCTTTTGTAATTGGTTTGTCCACAGGGGATAGCAACTCAAGTACATGTAACGACTAGAATAACATTTATAGTAATAAGAAATAATATCAGATAAAGATAATCCATCCAGAATTATATATTGGCTTGGTGCATAATTATCAGGCATTTTTGTAGGTAAGTTATTTGTTAATAAGAATTGCTGTTTGTTTATATTTTTAATAAAAATATTATTTATTTTTAGGTTATATATACTTGAAAAACAATATGGATAAATAAGTAAAGGTTTATTGTAAAAACCAGAACAATAAGAATAAAGGCAACGATTATGCACAAGGTAATCGCAAGTCAATCCAGTAGTGAGTGTTACTATTGGAAGGTCAGTAGTTCTCGCATAAGTCTGAGTTGTACTCAACAGATCCCAGCTAGTCTCTGTAGTCTGTTGACTTACAGATACTTATAGCTAGTTACTACCTATAGTGTAGTCATTCATGGGTGTGACAGGTTATTCCATTACATTAATAATAAATATTGTTTAAAAACGCCTGATAATTATGCACCAACCCAATGTTTTCTAATATTATTTTTCATAAATCCAGCCAAAACTCCACCCCACATATATATATATATATATATATATATATATATATATATATATATATATATCTTTTAAGCATTTCATCCCAAGCAAGGTAGGTGTACCACCAGCATGCAAGTTGTTACAGAGAGTAAGAGTAAAGAGGAGTGTTTGAAGAAAGGATAAAAAGATCAGAAGTTGTTGATTGACATTACATTTGAATATTTGAAGATTATAGTAATCAGGGAAGCAAGTAAGAGGAAGGGAGTTCCACTGTCAGGAAGTGCAAGTGAAAAATCTGTTGGAGTAGAAGAAGCAGTTACATTTCAACAGTAAAAGGGCGGGATTGAGATGCTAACCTAGTAGCACATTTAAATTCGTGTAGTTGGGGCACTAGTGAAAATAGCTGGTCAGAGAAGTTGCGATTAAAATATTTGTAGAAAAGACAGAAGGAAGCCACATCACATCTGTGAGAAAGTGACTGGAGTCGAGATGCCAGGTCAGAGACTATCACATTGCATATATATGGGATGGATTTTTTTAATTGATATTATTTTTTATAAACACTATTTTTAGTTGGTACATCTATTTGATTTGCTATCCCGTTTTGATTTTTTTTTTCGTTTTTTTTAAACATAGAAATTAATATCAACCACCCAAGACTGAGAAGTCCTACAATCTAGGCTAATTGTTATTAATTCCACTGTTTATGAAAATTAAAAAAAATGGGTATTGCATCTCAATTACTTGTACCCATTACAAATAACATTTATACTAATAAGAAATATATATATATATATATATATATATATATATATATATATATATATATATATATAGTGTAACCTGGATATAAGATAGTTGTCGGGACCGGAGAATAAGTCTCTTATATCCGGGTTTCTCTCATATCCGGGTTTGGTCTATTTTGTTTTATTAACACAGCCTCTAATTTGGGACCACAAAAAACCTCTCTTATATCAGGGTTTATCTTATATCAGGGTTTATCTTATATCAGGGTCTCTTATATCCGGGTTACACTGTATATATATATATATATATATTAGTATTGTTATTTGTCATGCTTTTCTTTTACTTCTCCTTACCTCCTCCTTTTTATCTTCTTTTTGTCTTCCTTCTCTAACACTCCTCATCCTTCTTCATCTCTGTTCACTCTGTCTAAAATAAAAGTATCAGTCACTCATCCTATGACTAGGATTGTTACAATCTCTGTGCACTCTATGCCTGATCTTAAGCCTATGATGGTGTAGTATCTGTGCACTCAAAATATCAAATCCCAAGCCCTCTGCCTATGATTGGTGTAGCATCTGTGCAGGATCTTACTGCCAAAATGCACCTCGTTTGATCAACTAGTTTAAATGTTTCAGTTGTAAATGTGTATGCCATTGTCTGGCTTAAAGCAACAGAAATATGATCATGCAGAAACATGCTGAGAATACTATAGACCATGGACTGAACCTTTGAATAAAGTTTTAGTGAAAATGGAAACAAAAAGGACACTTATACTTAACATCAGAAAGAGATAGTTGAAATTTATAGAGCATATAAGGAAAGAGGGCTTAGAAAATTTGATACTCACAGGACATATTGAAGGCAAGAGGGGCAGAGGAAAACTGCACATAACCTATCTAGCAAGTTTTTGGTTAGGAGAGATAACAAAACGATAAAATTTACTAAGAGCGATAAAGAACAGGAAATTGTGGAGAGCCATGATTGCCAATGTCATGAAGAGACATGGCATATAGAAGAAGAAGAACACCACAGAGCTGAGTGATATTCTGTTTTCCCCCTGCCTGATGTGGAAAGGCCTGTAACAATTGTGAAAAATCTGCCTAAATCTTCAGTTGCAATGGTATCCCATAAAATAATCTCCTTAAGATTTTAGATTTATTTTTAATTCTTTTGGTTTGCATTCATTTTAATGCAACTCATTTTCTCTCCACTAGCCATTGCGCTCCACAATTTGTTTTTTGTTTTTTACATTTTTCATAGTTGATTCATGAAATTACATTTTATAATTTCCTTGGCGCAACATGTTATTAGATTGACAGTCAGAAATGTTTTTAACAATCTGGATGTATAGGAATTAGTTCATGTATTGGAAAATTAAACCCATAAATTCAAAATGACAAATTCTGACCAAAAATCACAAGAAAATGGCACACAAAATAACAGTGACAGGAAAAATATAATAATAATAATTTTTTCATCTCTCCAAATGCAACCTGAACTGATATTAAACAGTATCCAACCCCTGAGATTAGTTGATGCAGGTTCTGGATTGTAATTATTCAAATGAAATCTGAGCCAACTTAAAATTTAATTTCCAAAATGAAATTCAATTTGTCCCCTGTGAAACATAATTTGTAAAATTTATTATGATATTGATTTTTTAAAAATTTACTTTTTTGTATAAATATTGAGTAAGTACTTTTTTATTATTTAATTTGGAAATTAAATTAAAACTAATTAATTTAAGAAGTAAAAGTGTGTAATGTTCACAAAATTGATAAAAGAGATTTTGATATTTGGATCAGAAATAATTACATTTATATTGTACTGCCCATTATTACCTAATAATAAAAAGAATTTTGTCTATACTGTACTGCCCATTATTACCTAATAATAATAAGAATTTTGTCTATACTGTACTGCCCATTATTACCTAATAATAATAAGAATTTTGTCTATAGTGTACTGCCCATTATTACCTAATAATAATAAGAATTTTGTCTATACTGTACTGTCCATTATTACCTAATAATAAAAAGAATTTTGTCTATACTGTACTGCCCATTATTACCTAATAATAATAAGAATTTTGTCTATACTGTACTGCCCATTATTACCTAATAATAAAAAGAATTTTGTCTATACTGTACTGCCCATTATTACCTAATAATAATAAGTATTTTGTCTATACTGTACTGCCCATTATTACCAAATAATAAAAAGAATTTTGTCTATACTGTACTGCCCATTATTACCTAATAATAAAAAGAATTTTGTCTTTACTGTACTGCCCATTATTACCAAATAATAAAAACAATTTTGTCTATACTGTACTGCCCATTATTACCTAATAATAAAAGAATTTTGTCTATACTGTACTGCCCATTATTACCTAATAATAAAAAGAATTTTGTCTATACTGTACTGCCCATTATCTAAATGATAAACGTCCAGATGATAGAAACAATTCCATTAAGTTGGGAATGGAGAGATAACTGGTTATATCAGTTACAATAAACAATATTTAACAATCTAAACTTTTCTTATTTAAAAGTAAACATTATTCTATCATCTCTCCATTATTCAGACACTATCATGTAGAACAGTGAGGCACCTCTTTCAGTCAGACAGCAATTTGATCATTAGACTTTACCCATGTTATCGAACAGATTTCTCCCTTGTCTAACATTTCCTTGATACTTGCTATTTCTATTCTTAATCTTTTATCTACAAGTTTAGATGCTTTGATTGCTTTGACTAAAACACTGTTATCTACAAAACACTTGATAGAAATGATCTTTTAGTGATTATTATTTAACAACTCACCTAAGAGCTGAATGCATTGTCAAGCCCTTCCAATAGAGCTAGTGTCTCACTGGTCTTTTCTACTTTTTACTATTCTCTTCATTTTGTGGGATTGCCATGATATTGGATTCATCTTCTGATTATCTCCCTTTGGTGATTATAAAATGTCCTCCTTGGCTTCCACCATTATTCAAATTTCCAAATGATGCATCCGTAAAAACAAGTATTTCTAGGTTCTTGGCCAAATTTTGATACTTCCAATAAACATGGTCAGATTTTACTTTCTTGATAATCTTATTTGATCTTTTCAAATCTTCAGCTGTACATGCATTGATTCTACCAGTCAGATATGTCATATCAAATCAGGGTGTGATTGTTTGGAAATTCACAAGAGCTGGCCAAGCTTAACTCTTAGCACAGTCTTCTAAGTGTTCTGTTTACTCCCTTTTATCTAATTTCACATCTGTTATGTTCTTAATATAATCCTTCTGTGTTAACATGATACACATTTCTTCCTGACTCAGATTAAATCAAATATATTTGAATGGACTTGTTGCTTCTTTTCCAACTTCAAATATACTTTTGATTTTTGATACTATGCCCCTTTGGAATCTATCGCTTCCTTCCCACAAAAAATCATTAATGTGCACAGCAAATATTCCATACAGACCCTTATCAAACCAATAAAAAAATTGCTGGATCAATCTTAGATAACTGTCCTTAATTTCCAAGTCTTTTTAGTACATGACTCTGATGAGGGTCTAATATAGACATCCCATTCAATTTCTTCACCTTAAAAGAATGCAGCCTTTATATCAATAGTGTTGACATACCAGTTATGTTGTTCAATGACTGATAATACTGTTCTTAGAGATGACTTGTTGATTGTTGGTGAATTTCTGGGTATTTCTTTGAGTCAATGTCAAAATTGTTTATGTAATTTTAAAAGTGTATTTCTTTTGTCACTTCTTTCCATGTTTCTATCAACTATGAGAACAGCATCTTCATCATCGGTAGTTTCCTTATCATTTCTCATGACGTTCACACAATAGTGTCCTGTTGATGTGGTTTGAATGTTTACTTTCTGACCAAACATCATTAGTGATCTTTTCCGATGTCAATAACTGCCTCTTCCTTAGCTATAGAGATGCCTTACTTAACAACAGTGGAATTTTACAATCTACAACTTCTGTTTTTATATTATATAAATGATTACCAATTTTTTGCTGGGAAATTAACAGTTTGATATGAGTTAACTATCCTTCCATCTTCAAATTTAAATGACACATGACTTAACATTTTTGACAAACTTTAACTCTTCAAAAGATAGTGAATCAAGCAGAGAATGCAACCTTTCATTACCACAAACTGTTGTGGTACATTTTGCATTCCAAACTTCCATTACCGAAACATCTTGATTTGATAGTTTAGCTTCTGTCATCAAAGTCATATGAAGTGTATGTTCTGATTGTTTCTCTATATTGCTATTTTCTGTCATATTAACGTTTTTTGTTAGCATGTAGACAGTCTTTTGATCAGTAATTTGTTGAATCACAGAGATTACATCT
Organism: Acanthosepion esculentum; assembly: GCA_964036315.1. NCBI lineage: Eukaryota > Metazoa > Mollusca > Cephalopoda > Sepiida > Sepiidae > Acanthosepion > Acanthosepion esculentum. The sequence continues at coordinate 50,372,249 of OZ038495.1, read as the reverse complement.
TGATACAACTCCATTAAATACAGGATTTATTTTTCCAGGGCTTCTTCCAATGGTCCTTCTACTGTGTCCTTTGTATCTTGCTCCTCTATACATAGATTCCCTAAACAGTTCCATGCCTCTACCATAATTTTCTGTTATCATTGCTTCTTCTTTTATCTCCACTTTATTATTTATCTGCAGTTTTGTTTTGGCAGTAGTAAATACCATGCTCAGAACATTCTTCATTTGTGGTCATTCTGTTAAAGCCAACTGTTTTTGCTGTTCACTAAGATATGCATTGTATGGCAATTTCAGAGCCAATAAAGCATCAGTGTCAACTTTTAAATTGGTGCATTTCTTATTTAACTGTTCAAACTATGTAGTCTAGCATTGACATTCCCCCCAGTCTTCTTAATTTTTTAAAAATTTTGTATAGGTTTCATACATTTGGTATATCTTTTCTTTTTCAAATAAATTATCCAAATCTGTTAGAACATCTTTAACACCATCATCAGTCGTTAGGAGAGATTTATCTATAGCTGTGGCAATTTCTCATGCTTTTCCTTCCAAGGAGAATGTCAAGTGCTATACCTTGTCTCGTTTTGTCAATTTCCACAAACATTTGCCATAATTCAACTTTCAATTTCCATTGTGAATAGTCTTTGTTACCAAATGTGGGTGGATACTTATAAGTAGCCATCTTTAATGCTCTGCTACCCCTGATAAGAGTCCAGATCTGGTTTCAAATGTCAGTAGTTCCTCTCGGTAAGTAAAGCTCAAGTGCAAAGAGAGCAATTGTAGTAGTATCTAATGGGTCAATCCACTCTGAGCAGAAGGGGGCACAAATCTATGCTCCTGCTGCTGCCACTGCTGATAGGAATAGTCCATTAAATACAATAAACAATAGTTAACACTAATAATAATAAAAAATTGTCTATACTGTACTGCATGTTATGCAGTAATAAGAATAATTATATATATTGGACTGCACATTACCTAATAATAAAAAGAATTTTGTTTATACTGTACTGCACATTGACCAGTAATAAGAGTAATTGTATATATTTTATTGCATGTTAGCCAGTAATAAAATAATTATATCTGCTGCACTGTTCATTACCCAGTTATAAGAATAATTATATATACTATACTGCACATTACCTGTAGTCAGAGAGAAGACCAAGATTATCTTCTACTTCTGATTAATCCTCAGTGATAATTGTCTTCATCCTAGTGAATATCTGCAACATCAGATGCATTGATAGTTTAGTGACTAGGTACTTCAAGAATTAAATGGGTAAAGTTTCTTATGGGAACATTTTATAGTACATGAAATAATAATTGTGAAGAGGGGTCATACAAAAATAACAAACTAATTGATTTGCAATGCAAGATAACATTTATTAGACAAATTTACAAAAGGAAAATTTCAGAATTTCTTTTCTTAGATGTAAATTGTATACACAACAAAATGTTTATCGATATGTTTGAGTGAGACTTACTTTGTTATTGCATTTAGTGTTCACATCCCTTTTAATTTCAGCATGGTAAGTTTCATGATGCCAGTTCGAAAGAGGAAAAACCCAGGTGAGAAAGAGAGTTACTTTAGGGTTCACATGTTTTTATACTCAAGGGCTGCTGCTGCTAAGTTTTATTTAGAGCTCTTATTCATGATTTTTGTTTTAGAGCTGCTACTAAGTTTAAGGTCACTACTGTCATTTTCCAGACTTTTTGATTGTGTATTAAGTTCAGTACTCACTGACTCTTTTTAACTGAAGCTAAATTCTGTAAGTACTTGTTTCAATTTTGAGATTTAATTTTTATTCTTTTAAATTATTGAGAAGCTACAAACAATGCTCTCAGTTTGTTGTCATATAGAAAAAATTTTAAGTGTGTCAGGCACCCAATCGACTGCCCTTCTCAAAAACAAAATGAAGGCACAAACATTTTAGTAGAAAATCAATGAATAATTTTGTTTTGAAAAGTTGTCTTTATAAAGAAAAATCTTAAATATTTCATTCATTTTTTGAAAGCATAGGATTTTTTCAGAAAATTTTGCAAAATTGCAAGAACAAAATTATGTTATGCTGGAAGAAATATAACAAAAAATAATCATCCTTTAAAAATTTGGCACAGGTTAAAAATAGTGAAAGAAAAAAGTAATTGAAAACAATATCAGCAAGAAAGACAAAACATTTTTTTTTCAAATTTTCATTATTGTGAAGAAAAAAATGGAAGTGATATTTGCTGAAGACCCGTCCTTGGAATTTGATCATTAGCAGTTTAGGACATGAAGCAACTCAACTGGAAACCTGCAGATTGTTGAGTTATAAAAATGGTTGCCTTAACAACATTTAAGACTGAAGCCATCAGGAAGGTAATAACTAAAAAAATCTCTAAAAAGACTTCTGGTTTTGATGACATTTGGATTCATGGCGATATCACTCAGGTTTTGAAAAAGAAAAACCCCAAAATACTTCATTTCAAGGAAAAATAAACAACTCTTGAGTGAAATATTTTATTCCCAAAAGTTTACTTAGTCTGCGACAACTTAATTATAATACGGGGTCTTCCTATATGGTCAGCATCTGATCAGTCTCAAAATTAAATAAAAAACCTTATTCAAAGCACAATTCTTAATTAACAAATTTGGTTTACATTATGAAGCTCTGAATTACCAAGGATAATATGTACATTTCTGTTGCTCTATAAGACATGATGGAATATTGAAAATTTTAATCTAACCAAAAAAGAATTCTCCGTAAGATTACAATGGTCATTTGGTCAAATTTTGGGAGCTGAAACTTAACAGTTCCCTTGCAATATAGACTGAGAACCTTTTTGAGTTCTCTTGCAATACAGGCTGAGAAACTTTTAGAGTTCCCTTGTAATAAAGTTATGTGCCATGCGTGATACACACTTAGGCGATCATATATCTTTTGATACATGACTGACACAGCAGATTTTTTTCTGCAGTAGGTTGCCATTTCTTTTTGCGGTAGACCAGTTGCAATCCAAGGCTACAGAAATTCATCTATCCTGTTATTTACCCATAGCTGGTTGGAGAAGAAGAAGGTTCATACCTTTCCCAAGGGTATTAGCACATAAGTGAATGTAATGGAATGTAACTGGAATCCGAACTCGGCTCTTCGATTGCTCAATCCAAACCGCTATCCATTACTCCACTGTGCCTCCTCTCTTGTAATACAGATCATATAATATAACACAAGTAGACATCAACAGAAAGAATTTTCCCAGACAAGCATTCCTTGAACTTGTGACATAAACAATATAAAATTTTTCATATGCATCTTTAAAGTATATATATTTTAAATTACATGAAAATCATGGTATTGAGACATGACTCATTTAATCATTACGTTCTCGTATTGTCAAGATATCATTAACAAAAGTAGTTACATCTTGCAGACCATATCCAAACTAATTTATTATTCCAACAGTTATTTGCCCTGTCAGTTGAGATCAAGCACACACTAACTACATCCCTGTGTAGAGGGCTAAACCCCTACAGAAAAGATCCACCCATTTACCAGGATCATGAAGTTTTGATTTGGAATAAATGGGTTGAGTCCAGTTTCTGATATGAGCATATGGTTAGGCTTGAGCTCTTGAAAGTGTAGCTCAAACTCTGGATAGTTTGATCATAGACTCTCCTTATGTTTGTGTAGAAGATGAAGAATTTTGGGTCTACTTTATGTATGGTTGATCTGGCTTTGGTTCTTCTACAGGTTTTACTGTATTTCATTTTTGTAATTGGAATGAAGGATCTCAAGGTAACAAGATAACAACTCTTCAAGTGGTGTATGTAAAAAAGATTCCACCAAAAATCACCAGAAAGCATTACCATAGCTGTAGATTTTAGCATAACATCATGTATTCTTTGTAACTCATAGAAATGTTTGTGTTTTTACCTTCCTACTCACTGTTCTTCCATCCATTTATACAGGCTTGTTATGGAATAATTCTCATAGAATTGTGTAAAATCCAAAATGCACATACACAGAAATGTATATAGACACACACAGACTTCAAAATTTTATATGACTAGATATCTTTAGCAGTCATGTTCCTGTACATATCGATTATAGCCACATCATGTTGAAACACCAGTTCCTATACAATCACCAATGTTTTGCAATGTTGAGCCAGGTCAATGCTTATATGGGTGACCACTTTAGAATACAGAGTGCTGTAATGGATAATGACTTGGAAATGTTAATTGGTGAGCAATGCAAATACCCTTGGGAAAGGTATGTATCCACTTTTTTCTCCCCCAGCTATGGGTTAATTGGTAAGACTTGTATCACTAAAACATAATTATCTTCCCTACCTCCCAACAATTCTTACAATCTAAAAAATATTTTCCAGCTTTAAATATTCTGCAATGGTTTGATAGGCCATAGAAATCGAATCAGTCATTCAATTCTCTCTTAGACTTATTGAGATATTCCATTGTTATGGTAATATGAACGTCAGTATGACTTGTGTTAGCCTAATAGTAAAAAACCATTAAGAATATTCTGCTTTTAACTGTTAAAATTTCTTCACAGCAGGAGATTTTATTTTTAATAATTACTTATTTTAAAACTGCAAATATAAATGCAAATATATATTAAATAATATATATATATATATATATATATATATATATATATATATATATATATATATATATATTTAATTGGCATCACCCCATGCAAGGTGGTAAAGTCACTAAGACACAAGGGGTTACAGGGTGTGGAAGAATTAGGAAGAGAAACATTATTAATGGGCAGGAAGAGAAAATAGTAATCAGGAGTAGAGTAAATAGCCGTTGATATTGCATTTAAATTTTTGCAGATGAAAGTTGGCTGGAAAGCATGGAGCCAGAAGGGAGTTCCACAAGCAAGAAGTGGGAAGAAAAAAACTATTAGCATAGAATTTACGGTTACATCTAGCCAGTTAAGCTGTACAATGATATCTCAACACCAGTCTAGGACTGCACTTAAATTCAAAAAGTCTAGGTGCCATAACAAAGACCTCATCTGAAAAATTGCCTTGAAATTATTTATAGAAAAGGCACAGGGAGGCAGCCTTATGGTAGTAGGAAAGTGACTGAAGCCCAGCTACCAGATAAGGACCAATAATATTGCTGATTCTTTTTTGAATTTATCAAGGAGCTCAGACAATATGTGGCAGCAATAGTCTAATATATTATAATTAATATTATAATATTATACACTATATATACTATTATGATATACAGGGTGCGATCGATAAAATGTCATATAAATTATGCAAAAATCAAAATAACAATAACATCTCATTTTAACAAATATATTTAACAAAATTATACAAAAATATCTTGAAATACTAAAGAGTAAATTTATTCAATAAAATCGCCATTGGCTTTAAGCACAGCCTTCAGGGTATTCAAGTATTTTATCCATACATAAATAGTATTGTCATTTTTTAAATGAGTATGACAAAAATAAATAGTTTATACGCATTGTCAAAAGATGACAGCATATTTAAGTACTTTTGCAATTATACTGATAAAATATCAAAAACTTTATTGCGCTATGTTTTCCTGTTTTTATTTTCAATACTTCCTGAATATTTAACTATGCAAATAATATTCAATTCATCATTGCTACCTAAATATATAAATAATAAACATGTGATTTCTATTCAAAGCAGCGAAGAATTTAAAAATTGAAACAACTCCTCATTATTATTATTGAAAAAATAGTGAAACATGTTTAATTCATGAAGGTTCTACTTGTCCCAATTGAAATTATATATATAATTCAGTTCAAAACATCAAACTTTTGACAAAAAACAAATTTTGTCAAAGAACGGTTACATGTATGAAAAAGCACTCTTTAAAAAAAGGGGAGGAGATGTAGAGCAATTGAAGGCATAAAATATTTATAAAACCAACCTCCCGGGTATGGTGATTTCTACCAAATTGGTATTGTCAGGCAATAAATTTACTGTCTAACGATACCAAATTGGTAGAAACTGTTGTAACATGAAGGTTGCTTTTGCAAAAATTTTATGTCTTATATATATATATATATATATATAATTTCTTACATTTCCCATATAATAATAATATTGTAATTTTGGGATACTGATTGATTATTTTTTACAGGTTATCAACAGGTTATTAAAAAATATTTAAAGCTATTAGTTAAAATTTTATTAAGGGTTGGTTTCAGTTTTTTAATATAGATAGATAGATAGAAAGATTCAAAAAGTTTTATTTTTTTTTAAAATAGATAGACATCTTAATAACTTAGCTACCACCTTGACATTACTGCACGAGTATGCTTATGTTGTAAAATTTAAAAATCATACAGCACATATGCTTAGGGTTTCACAAATTAAAAATTCTCTCAATAATAACCACATCTTCACTACACTATATAGTTATATGGTTATTATTGAGACAGTAATAACTACATCTCTACTACACTATACACCAAGCTGAATGATGGTTATTGCTGCCTTAATTTCAATAGCTGCCACCCCACCAACATAAAAAAATCTATATTGTACAGTCAATGCTTGCACATTAAATGCATCTATTCTCATAAGGAAGATTACAACATACAAGACAACTTTGCAATCACTTTCTTAATAGGAATTACCCACTCACTATTATCAAATAATCTATTAACAAAGCTTCCAAACATAACAGAGAGATTCTCTTCAACTATGAAACTTAAAAGAATAATTCCAGAATCCCCATGGACTTTTATTTTAATTATAACATCCACAAACTTTCCCATACCTTAACTAAAAGTTTCCAACATTTAAAACTAGATAATACTATTAGTAAATTATTTAGCAATAGCCCGCTACACACAAGCCCTCACCAACTTCTTCGGACTTTTAACATCATCCAACATCTGCAACACATCACCTCACCAAAGGAATGTCACCTGCAACAGACTCTGGTGCCTGGTCTGCAAACACATCATCACTCCCAACATTTACACACCTCCCAGTACTGACATGGTATTTAAACCACCGATTCTAAGCTGTGACAGTTCCAATCTCATATATTTACTTTTCTGTCACAAATGCAAGGGGAATTATGTGAGAGAAACTGGAACAGAATTCCGTCTATGATTCAATAACAAAGAAAATGTCAGGGGCAACAGCAACAATTCCCAGTCTCTGTACACTTCAACCAACCTGTTCATAGCAGTGATGATAGTGCATGCTTTTAGCATCTTGGTTTGGCAACCACGAGGACTGGTGCAGATTGGAGTTGAAGTATATCCTAAAAGTAAATTCCCACATTGAGGGACTAAACAGGGATTTGAATTTACTCAGAGAGTATAATTTCCACGAGGAAACCCATAATCAACAACAGCACTTCTCGGATGATTAGTCCCACACACCCATTTTTTTCCCTAAATTTTAACAGACATCACTCTTTTTACTTACTATATTTTATGTTCTACCCAATGATTTCCCTCTTGATGCGCTAGTCAGCAATAGAAGGATTGTCCTGTACACTGAGGGCTACTTTCCAGTCACCCTCTTTATACCATCATTGAATCTATCACTATGGCTGTTTTACATATAAGGTTATGTAAGTAAAGGGGAAGCTTAGTGAAGATACATATTAATTTTGTACAAGTATTTATATCTATACGTATATAGAGATACATATGTTTGTATTGTGGCTTGGGTATATTTACATACTTATGTACATACATGTACACATGTGCATCTATATATATATATATATATATATATATACACACTTTTTTGTCAGTTTTTCCTTTATTTTATTAAACACTTCTTTGCTAGCAACAGATTTCCAGATTTTTATCTATATTTTTGTTCCTTCACTTTTTCTTTTCATTTTATTAAATAATATTTTATTATTATATAATCTATTTTCCCCACTCTTTTTTCTTCCTCCCTTTTCTCTTTCTTCCTTTTCATCACATCATATTCTAACCATTGTCCCACCTTTCAACACTCGCCCACAGGGTTTGCCAAATTTTGCTACAACTTGTTACACACAAGACATTTTCCCCCCTCCACAACTTATAACTCTCTTCATCAATGTTTACAATCACACTACCGCCATGACACACAATAGTAACAATTGACCTGCCAGATACATTTACACCAATCAAAATTTTAAATTTATTTTCATTGAGGGCAGTAGTGGGAAAAGTTTCATTGTCCATCAACTGAGGGCAGTAGGGGAAAAAGCGTCACTCCCCATCTACTGAGGGCAGTAGTTGGAAAAGTGTCATTGTTCAACTTTTGAGAGCAGTATGAGAAAAATAACATTGTCTATCTATTAAGGGCAGTAGTTAGAAAAGTTCTTATGTTCATCTATTGAGGACAGTAATTGAAAAAGTGCTATTGTCCATCTATTGCAGGCAGTAGTGGGAAAAGTGTCATTGTCCATATATTGAGTGCAGTATTTGGAAAAATACCTAACCATCAATTGAAAGTATTAGTGGAAAATTGTGTCTTTGTCAATCTATTGAGGGCAGTAGTAAAAAAAAAAAACTGCTGTTGTCCATCTACTGAGGGCATAATTTGAAAAGTGCCGTTGTCCATATATTGAGAGCCATAGTCGGAAAAGTGTTATTGTCCATCTATTAAGGGTAGTAATTGGAAAAGTGCCATTAATTGATTATTTAGAGTATTAGTGGGAAAAGTGCCATTGTCTGTCTATTGAGGGAATTAGTGGGAAAAGTGCCAGTGCTGATCTAATGAGGACAGTAGTTAGAAAATTTCTATTGTCCATCTAATGAGGGTAGTTGTTTGAAAATTCCATTGTCCATATTTTGAGCAGCAGTAGTTGGAAAAGTGCCTTTGTCTATTTCCTGAGGGCAATAGTTGAAAAAATTTCATTGTTCATCTATTGTGGGCTTTAAGGGGAAAATTGATATTGTCCATCTATTGAGGGCAGTAGTTGGAAAAGTGTGATTGTCTATCTATTGAGGGCAGTATTGCAAAAAGTGTCATTGCCCATCTATTGATGCCTGTATTTGAAAAAGTGTGATTGCCAGTCTATTGAGGGCAGTAGTTGGAAAATTGCTATTGTCCATGCATTGATGACAGTAGTTGGAAAAGTGCCACTGTCCATATATCAGAGAAGTAAGGGGAAAATGCCATTGTCCATCTATTGAAAGCAGTAGTTGAAAAAGTCTCATTGTCCATCCATTGAGGGCAGTAGTTGGAAAAGTGCCATTGTTCATCTATTGTGGGCAGTAGGGGGAGTGTGCCATTGTCCATTTTTTGAGAGCTGTAGTGGGAAAAGTTCCATGGTCCATCTATTGAGAGCAGTAATCAGAAAAGTATCATCGTCCATCTAATTAGTGCAGTAGGGGAAAAGTGCCTTTGTCCTTCTATCTACTATCAGAGGTATATCAAAATGGATTCAGAAAACCTACAATCTATACAACAGTAGAGAAAAAGCATTTCTATACTTCAAAAATATCTGTAGAAAATTCAACTGTTCATTTTTTATAATAAAAATCCAAACATCCAAATTTAAAAAAATAATAAAATAAAAATAAATAAAACAGGGTTATGTATGTTAAGTAAATTGTTTGTATTATCAAACATATTTACATGTATTCAAGAGTTGAAAAGGAGTAAAAATAGACTTTAGTTGTGTTAAAATCTTTGACTGGTTGCTCCACAGAAAAATCTGTGGTATACAAAAGAGTTGATTGTCAGTGAAGATCACTGACCATCCAAGCTGTTGTTGGATATTATTGTTTCTTTCAGCATGTAATGGGGAAGGGGAAAGAAAAAGATATGTAGTCATGTCTTTGAATGATTTTGAGGCAGTAGCATTTCTGCTGCTGGATAATGAAATTTGAGAGTTTTTATAAGAATTTTTTCCAAAAGTAGGCTCACTCCTAGGCATTATAATATGATGTCTCGCTTAGGTACTTGCTGTGATGTCACTAAAATTCTCTCCAACTATCCAACTGACTTCTACTGACTCACTCTGAGTTCTTTATTTAAGGCATCTTGCTTAGTTCGTTTGTGTTACCTGGGGTGTGTTATATATTCCACAACATCCCCACTTTTGAGAATTTTTTATTAGTAAATATTTTATTTCATTTCTTAGTATTCACCCCTCCTCTTTCTGGCAAGTTTGACAATGTACTGAACTTTGCATTTCTTTTGTTTTGGGTCAGCCTCTATTTTTTCCATACATTTCCTTTTTCTGGTAATCATATTTGTATGTTCAATGAAGTCCTTTCTTTCAGGCCTTTCTTCAGTAAATCTTTTGTTTATCTGAATCCAGTGGCTTTTGTGCTCCCATTTTTTCCATATTATATATATATATATATATATATATAATTTTTCCAATTTGTGACTTTATTACACTGTTTTCTCACATTACTTTTCCTTTTTTATATATTCTCAAAAACACTTCTTTGCCAATTTTGAAAGATTTTGCGTGCTATTTGTTATGTGTTCCTATTCTTTTTTGACATGGTAACAACTTGTTGAACCCCAATTTAATTTTTCTTGTGCCCATCAATTCTGCTGGTGACATACCTAATTGTGTATTGGGATTCAGTATTATCCAGTATACTCCCATGAATTTTTGTAGTGCTTCTTCGCTCCCTTTTTCATTATTTGTTTTTTTTTCAAAGCTCTTTGAAAAGCAACCACAAACTGTTCCACTTGTCCATTTGACCTTGGTTGATACGGTGGGGTATTAATATGTTCAATCAAGAACATTTTATAAAATTCTTTAAATTCGTAAACAGTGAATTGTGTACCGTTATCTCAGACTATAGAATCCAGAATGCCATATCTTGCAAACAGTTTATGTAAAAAATTCACTGTTGTTTTTTTTTTGTTTTTTTTTGCACTTACAATTTTCAGGCCACTTAGAAAAGCTATCCACTGCCACAGGATATTGGATCTGCGAAATCTATATGCAGTCTTGACCATGGAATATCTATCTTTGGCCAGATTTGTAATTTTGTAGTAGGTGATTTTGCTGCTAGGGTACAACCTCTGAAGGCTTTTATTAATTTTTCAATGTCTTGATCCATTTTGGTCCAGTATACATAGCTTCTCATAAGAGATTTCATCCTTGAAATTCCTGGATGTCCACTATGAAATTCAGTTAATATCCGCTTTTGCAATATGCTAGGCATTATCATACTTTGTGCAAACATCAGTACTCCGTCACATAGTGAGTAAACATTCAAGTCTGAATTACATTCTAAAAATTTTCTTTCTTTTAGTTGTTTAATTTGAATCTTCCATACATAATGATTCCAACATATGTGATAACATTTTTGTCTTCTTTTTTTGTCAGATTCATACACTTCCAATGAGTATTGAATAACAAACTTTTTTCACTAAAAATTTTAGACAGAATATTTACTGTTTCTTCAAAGCAAAATTCTTGGTATTTTTCATGTTCTACCAGTGCTAACTTTCTCCACAAAAGTCTTGTTTTTTTTCCTCTTCACAGTCATTGCATTCTTCTCTGAAAATTTGCTTGTATCTTCTAAAATAAGCAGAAAAGGTAATTCCATTATCTGAATTGTATGTGAATTCAGTTATGGCGTTTTTCAATTAAATTTTGTTAATGTTCCTGGAGTTCCAAGAACTACTGTTGTTGTTGTTATTGTTGTTGTATTTTTACCACTTGGTCTTATAATTCTTTCATATTTGAAGAATATCTGTTTTTTTTCTGGATTATATATCAGAGAATGCATATTTTGTTTTATAAGATTTTTGTTATCATGTTCACCGAGGCAAAAAAAGTACTCCTTTCCTTTTCGTATGAGTTTCGATTCCTCAGTGCCACTCTTATAACTCACTCCTAGCAGATATATTAGGTCTCGCTTAGATAAATTTTTGGCATGTTAAATATTGTCTGTTAATGAGTAGAAAATAAAGTTTGGGCATGTTTTAATATGGTATAATTTCTGCCTGATTTTCAGGGATGAGGAGTTATTACTTACACAATTTATATTTGAACTCATCTTTGTTATCACCTTTTGGCTGTTTTGCCTTCTGGCTTTCATTAGGTGTATGGGTAACCCAAAGGGAATTTCAAATTGAACTCTTTATTTAATCTATGGTGGGTAGACGGTTCTCATTCCATTGCCCATGCTTAGGGATATTGTCTAGTTTTCATTTGTCTAACTGCTTATTTATTACTTGTCCGTTTCAACTGAGTCCTAGTATACAATGCCCAACCCAAAGATTTTGATATGGGCAGTGAAATGAGAACTGATTAAATAAAGGGTTCAATTCAGAATTTTGTGGAGGTTACCCATATCAATATAAACCTGTTTAGGATGGAGGGCACAATGACCGAAACATTGTGATGACAGCAACAAGTTTGCGAGCAATAGTTCAAATATAAATAATTTAATAGGGTATGTACATGGGTATATAATTGTGCGGGAAATAGTGTTTATTTCCTATATATCTAACCATAGCCAACCCTCTATCAAGTATGAATATGACCAAGTACTGTGTTCATGAGTTTTAAGCAGGACAACCTCAAATGCTCTCTAAAGATAAGTTAAAAACACATTGGAAAGCCATGGTGGACAAAGTCAGAAGATTAATTTCCTTGAGAAGATTAATTTCCTGAATAACTGTTTTAATAAAAATAAAATTGTAAATTTCAACCAAGAATGACACTAACTGTTTGGTCAATGAATTCTGAATGTTTTCTGTATGGAAGCAGTTACCGTTATCATTTCTCACCTGGATAAAATTAAACACTGCTTTGTCTCTATAATAGTTGCAAATTTCTCACCAGTGCAAAATGCTGATTCTTGAACCCAAATAAAAAGTCAAGATTCTGGAAGCTGTTTTTTAAGGCAGGCAGATTTTTCTTCCTTGCAAAAAAATTTAATTTCTGTGTCTTCTGAATTTTTCTTAACTTCTCTTTCCACCTTTCCATTATTTTTCTAGTTCTATTTTTCATGGCATTCTTCAACTTTCCTTGGTGTTTATCTTTACTTTTGTTTTCTGTTTCTTTCACGTTTCTTTTTTTCAGATTTTTCTGACTAATGTCTTTTACTTTTCTGAATGGCTTATTCTTTTTCCCCTATTTGAGGGATATATTCTTTCTTGGGATTCCTTCCAAACGATTCTCATATTCTTTTTGCTCTTGTTCTTTTTTTCTGTGTTGTTGTTGTCTTCTTTTAGCCAATCTACTTTCTTTCTCTCTTTCTTCATTTTATCAAATATGTCACCTTCTCTTTCTTTCTCTCTTTCTTCATTTTATCAAATATGTCACCTTCTCTTTCTTTCTCTCTTTCTTCATTTTATCAAATGTGTCACCTTCTCTTTCTTTCTCTCTTTCTTCATTTTATCAAATATGTCACCTTCTCTTTCTTTCTCTCTTTCTTCATTTTATCAAATATGTCACCTTCTCTTTCTTTCTCTCTTTCTTCATTTTATCAAATGTGTCACCTTCTCTTTCTTTCTCTCTTTCTTCATTTTATCAAATATGTCACCTTCTCTTTCTTTCTCTCTTTCTTCATTTTATCAAATATGTCACCTTCTCTTTCTTTCTCTCTTTCTTCATTTTATCAAATATGTCACCTTCTCTTTCTTTCTCTCTTTCTTCATTTTATCAAATATGTCACCTTCTCTTTCTTTCTCTCTTTCTTCATTTTATCAAATATGTCACCTTCTCTTTCTTTCTCTCTTTCTTCATTTTATCAAATATGTCACCTTCTCTTTCTTTCTCTCTTTCTTCATTTTATCAAATATGTCACCTTCTCTTTCTTTCTCTCTTTCTTCATTTTATCAAATATGTCACCTTCTCTTTCTTTCTCTCTTTCTTCATTTTATCAAATATGTCACCTTCTCTTTCTTTCTCTCTTTCTTCATTTTATCAAATATGTCACCTTCTCTTTCTTTCTCTCTTTCTTCATTTTATCAAATATGTCAACTTCTCTTTCTTTCTCTCTTTCTTCATTTTATCAAATATGTCACCTTCTCTTTCTTTCTCTCTTTCTTCATTTTATCAAATATGTCACCTTCTCTTTCTTTCTCTCTTTCTTCATTTTATCAAATATGTCAACTTCTCTTTCTTTCTCTCTTTCTTCATTTTATCAAATATGTCACCTTCTCTTTCTTTCTCTCTTTCTTCATTTTATCAAATATGTCACCTTCTCTTTCTTTCTCTCTTTCTTCATTTTATCAAATATGTCACCTTCTCTTTCTTTCTCTCTTTCTTCATTTTATTAAATATGTCACCTTCTCTTTCTTTCTCTCTTTCTTCATTTTATCAAATATGTCACCTTCTCTTTCTTTCTCTCTTTCTTTCTTTCTTTCTTTCTTTCTCCAGTTTATCAAATATGTCACCTTCTCTTTCTTTCTCTTTCTTCAGTTTATCAAATATATCACATTTTCTTTCTTTCTTTCTTTCTCTCTTCATTTTATCAAATATCACCTTCTCTTTCTTTCTTTCTTTCTTTCTTCAGTTTATCAAATATGTCACCATCTCACTTTCTTTCTTCTATTTATCAAATATGTCACCTCACTTTCTTTCTTCAATTTATCTTATCTGTTTCTTTCTTTTTTTATGTGTCTGTTTAATTATTCTTTCTGTTTTTATTCTATTTATAAAATCTATCTGTTTTCTTTCTTTCTTTTGTCAATTTATCTCATCTGTCCGTTTCATACTTTTTCTTTCTTCTATTTATCAAATCTGTTTCCTTCTTTCTTTCCTTCTGTCTTTATTCCTTCAATTTATCTTATTTGTTTCTTTCTTTTTTCTATTTATCAAATCTGTTTGCTTCCTTCTTTCTTTCCTTCTTTATTTCTTCAGTTTTTCTTATCTGATTCTTTCTTTTTTCTTCTTCTGTCTATCAAATCTGTTTGCTTCCTTCCTTCTTTCCTTAATTTATCTTTTTCTTTTTTTTATTTATCGAATCTGTTTGCTTCCTTCTTTCTTTCAATTTTTCCTATCAGTTTGCTTCTTTCTTTATTGTCCTCCATGCCTCATATCCCTTGTACCCTCTTGCTCTGGAGCATTACTTGTAGTGATGGTGGTGGTCACATGTGAAACAATGGATTAAGAGATACAGCCAAGAAACAAAAATTCAACAAGGAAACCTTTGCAATGAAAATTAATCCTCCAAGAAAAAATATTTTCAGAAGAAAACCACGGAAGTAAGGAAATCTTCTGATGATTTGCTTTTTTTTTTTCTTAGGATTTCTTTGAATATTCAATTGTACATCAGTGAAACAGTCAAAATTATTTTTCATCTTGTATGAAAAATTGTCATGTGTGCATAGGCCCTGTCTTTATGCATGTATGCTAAAGTGAGGAAAAAGAATGT
>OZ038495.1:50296923-50351923 GCA_964036315.1 Acanthosepion esculentum | reverse complement strand
GAAGAAAGAAGACAATAAATAGAAGGAAGAAAGAAGACAATAAATAGAAGGAAGAAAGAAGACAATAAATAGAAGGAAGAAAGAAGACAATAAATAGAAGGGGGAAACAAGACAATAAATAGAAGGAAGAAAGAAGACAATAAATAGAAGGAAGAAAGAAGATAATAAATAGAAGTAAGAAAGAAGACAATAAATCGAAGGAAGAAAGTAGACAATAAATAGAAGTAAGAAAGAAGACAATAAATAGAAGGAAGAAAGAAGACAATAAATAGAAGGAAGAAAGAAGACAATAAATAGAAGGGGGAAACAAGACAATAAATAGAAGGAAGAAGACAATAAATAGAAGGAAGAAAGAAGACAATAAATAGAAGGGGGAAACAAGACAATAAATAGAAGGAAGAAAGAAGACAATAAATAGAAGGAAGAAAGAAGACAATAAATAGAAGGAAGAAAGAAGACAATAAATAGAAGGGGGAAACAAGACAATAAATAGAAGGAAGAAAGAAGACAATAAATAGAAGTAAGAAAGAAGACAATAAATAGAAGGAAGAAAGAAGACAATAAATAGAAGGAAGAAAGAAGACAATAAATAGAAGGGGGAAACAAGACAATAAATAGAAGGAAGAAGACAATAAATAGAAGGAAGAAAGAAGACAATAAATAGAAGGGGGAAACAAGACAATAAATAGAAGGAAGAAAGAAGACAATAAATAGAAGGAAGAAAGAAGACAATAAATAGAAGGAAGAAAGAAGACAATAAATAGAAGGGGGAAACAAGACAATAAATAGAAGGAAGAAAGAAGACAATAAATAGAAGTAAGAAAGAAGACAATAAATAGAAGGAAGAAAGAAGACAATAAATAGAAGGGGGAAACAAGACAATAAATAGAAGGAAGAAAGAAGACAATAAATAGAAGGAAGAAAGAAGACAATAAATAGAAGGGGGAAACAAGACAATAAATAGAAGGAAGAAAGAAGACAATAAATAGAAGGAAGAAAGAAGACAATAAATAGAAGGAAGAAAGAAGACAATAAATAGAAGGAAGAAAGAAGACAATAAATAGAAGGGGGAAACAAGACAATAAATAGAAGGTGGAAACAAGACAATAAATAGAAGGAAGAAAGAAGACAATAAATAGAAGGAAGAAAGAAGACAATAAATAGAAGGGGGAAACAAGACAATAAATAGAAGGGGGAAACAAGACAATAAATAGAAGGAAGAAAGAAGACAATAAATAGAAGGAAGAAAGAAGACAATAAATAGAAGGAAGAAAGAAGACAATAAATAGAAGGGGGAAACAAGACAATAAATAGAAGGAAGAAAGAAGACAATAAATAGAAGGAAGAAAGAAGACAATAAATAGAAGGGGGAAACAAGACAATAAATAGAAGGAAGAAAGAAGACAATAAATAGAAGGGGGAAACAAGACAATAAATAGAAGGAAGAAAGAAGACAATAAATAGACGGAAGAAAGAAGACAATAAATAGAAGGAAGAAAGAAGACAATAAATAGAAGGGGGAAACAAGACAATAAATAGAAGGAAGAAAGAAGACAATAAATAGAAGGGGGAAACAAGACAATAAATAGAAGGAAGAAAGAAGACAATAAATAGAAGAAGAAAGAAGACAATAAATAGAAGGAAGAAAGAAGACAATAAATAGAAGGGGGAAACAAGACAATAAATAGAAGGAAGAAAGAAGACAATAAATAGAAGGAAGAAAGAAGACAATAAATAGAAGGGGGAAACAAGACAATAAATAGAAGGTGGAAACAAGACAATAAATAGAAGGAAGAAAGAAGACAATAAATAGAAGGAAGAAAGAAGACAATAAATAGAAGGGGGAAACAAGACAATAAATAGAAGGGGGAAACAAGACAATAAATAGAAGGAAGAAAGAAGACAATAAATAGAAGGAAGAAAGAAGACAATAAATAGAAGGAAGAAAGAAGACAATAAATAGAAGGGGGAAACAAGACAATAAATAGAAGGAAGAAAGAAGACAATAAATAGAAGGAAGAAAGAAGACAATAAATAGAAGGGGGAAACAAGACAATAAATAGAAGGAAGAAAGAAGACAATAAATAGAAGGGGGAAACAAGACAATAAATAGAAGGAAGAAAGAAGACAATAAATAGAAGGAAGAAAGAAGACAATAAATAGAAGGAAGAAAGAAGACAATAAATAGAAGGGGGAAACAAAACAATAAATAGAAGGAAGAAAGAAGACAATAAATAGAAGGGGGAAACAAGACAATAAATAGAAGGAAGAAAGAAGACAATAAATAGAAGGAAGAAAGAAGACAATAAATAGAAGGAAGAAAGAAGACAATAAATAGAAGGTGGAAACAAGACAATAAATAGAAGGAAGAAAGAAGACAATAAATAGAAGGGGGAAACAAGACAATAAATAGAAGGAAGAAAGAAGACAATAAATAGAAGGAAGAAAGAAGACAATAAATAGAAGGAAGAAAGAAGACAATAAATAGAAGGAAGAAAGAAGACAATAAATAGAAGGGGGAAACAAGACAATAAATAGAAGGAAGAAAGAAGACAATAAATAGAAGGAAGAAAGAAGACAATAAATAGAAGGAAGAAAGAAGACAATGAATAGAAGGGGGAAACAAGACAATAAATAGAAGGAAGAAAGAAGACAATAAATCGAAGGAAGAAAGTAGACAATAGTAGGAAGAAAGAAGACAAATAGTAGGAAGAAAGAAGACAATAAATAGAAGGAAGAAAGAAGACAATAAATAGAAGGAAGAAAGAAGACAATAAATAGAAGGAAGAAAGAAGACAATAAATAGAAGGAAGTAAGAAGACAATAAATAGAAGGGGGAAACAAGACAATAAATAGAAGGAAGAAAGAAGACAATAAATAGAAGGAAGAAAGAAGACAATAAATAGAAGGAAGAAAGAAGACAATAAATAGAAGGGGGAAACAAGACAATAAATAGAAGGAAGAAAGAAGACAATAAATAGAAGGAAGAAAGAAGACAATAAATAGAAGGGGGAAACAAGACAATAAATAGAAGGAAGAAAGAAGACAATAAATAGAAGGAAGAAAGAAGACAATAAATAGAAGGAAGAAAGAAGACAATAAATAGAAGGGGGAAACAAAACAATAAATAGAAGGAAGAAAGAAGACAATAAATAGAAGGAAGAAAGAAGACAATAAATAGAAGGAAGAAAGAAGACAATAAATAGAAGGGGGAAACAAGACAATAAATAGAAGGAAGAAAGAAGACAATAAATAGAAGGAAGAAAGAAGACAATAAATAGAAGGAAGAAAGAAGACAATGAATAGAAGGGGGAAACAAGACAATAAATAGAAGGAAGAAAGAAGACAATAAATCGAAGGAAGAAAGTAGACAATAGTAGGAAGAAAGAAGACAAATAGTAGGAAGAAAGAAGACAATAAATAGAAGGAAGAAAGAAGACAATAAATAGAAGGAAGAAAGAAGACAATAAATAGAAGGAAGAAAGAAGACAATAAATAGAAGGAAGTAAGAAGACAATAAATAGAAGGGGGAAACAAGACAATAAATAGAAGGAAGAAAGAAGACAATAAATAGAAGGAAGAAAGAAGACAATAAATAGAAGGAAGAAAGAAGACAATAAATAGAAGGGGGAAACAAGACAATAAATAGAAGGAAGAAAGAAGACAATAAATAGAAGGAAGAAAGAAGACAATAAATAGAAGGGGGAAACAAGACAATAAATAGAAGGAAGAAAGAAGACAATAAATAGAAGGAAGAAAGAAGACAATAAATAGAAGGAAGAAAGAAGACAATAAATAGAAGGGGGAAACAAAACAATAAATAGAAGGAAGAAAGAAGACAATAAATAGAAGGAAGAAAGAAGACAATAAATAGAAGGAAGAAAGAAGACAATAAATAGAAGGGGGAAACAAGACAATAAATAGAAGGAAGAAAGAAGACAATAAATAGAAGGAAGAAAGAAGACAATAAATAGAAGGAAGAAAGAAGACAATAAATAGAAGGGGGAAACAAGACAATAAATAGAAGGAAGAAAGAAGACAATAAATAGAAGGAAGAAAGAAGACAATAAATAGAAGGGGGAAACAAGACAATAAATAGAAGGAAGAAAGAAGACAATAAATAGAAGGGGGAAACAAGACAATAAATAGAAGGAAGAAAGAAGACAATAAATAGAAGGAAGAAAGAAGACAATAAATAGAAGGAAGAAAGAAGACAATAAATAGAAGGGGGAAACAAGACAATAAATAGAAGGAAGAAAGAAGACAATAAATAGAAGTGGGAAACAAGACAATAAATAGAAGGAAGAAAGAAGACAATAAATAGAAGGAAGAAAGAAGACAATAAATAGAAGGAAGAAAGAAGACAATAAATAGAAGGGGGAAACAAGACAATAAATAGAAGGAAGAAAGAAGACAATAAATAGAAGGAAGAAAGAAGACAATAAATAGAAGGGGGAAACAAGACAATAAATAGAAGGAAGAAAGAAGACAATAAATAGAAGGAAGAAAGAAGACAATAAATAGAAGGAAGAAAGAAGACAATAAATAGAAGGGGGAAACAAGACAATAAATAGAAGGGGGAAACAAGACAATAAATAGAAGGAAGAAAGAAGACAATAAATAGAAGGAAGAAAGAAGACAATAAATAGAAGGAAGAAAGAAGACAATAAATAGAAGGGGGAAACAAGACAATAAATAGAAGGAAGAAAGAAGACAATAAATAGAAGGAAGAAAGAAGACAATAAATAGAAGGGGGAAACAAGACAATAAATAGAAGGAAGAAAGAAGACAATAAATAGAAGGGGGAAACAAGACAATAAATAGAAGGAAGAAAGAAGACAATAAATAGAAGGAAGAAAGAAGACAATAAATAGAAGGAAGAAAGAAGACAATAAATAGAAGGGGGAAACAAGACAATAAATAGAAGGAAGAAAGAAGACAATAAATAGAAGGGGGAAACAAGACAATAAATAGAAGGAAGAAAGAAGACAATAAATAGAAGGAAGAAAGAAGACAATAAATAGAAGGAAGAAAGAAGACAATAAATAGAAGGTGGAAACAAGACAATAAATAGAAGGAAGAAAGAAGACAATAAATAGAAGGAAGAAAGAAGACAATAAATAGAAGGAAGAAAGAAGACAATAAATAGAAGGGGGAAACAAGACAATAAATAGAAGGAAGAAAGAAGACAATAAATAGAAGGAAGAAAGAAGACAATAAATAGAAGGAAGAAAGAAGACAATAAATAGAAGGAAGAAAGAAGACAATAAATAGAAGGGGGAAACAAGACAATAAATAGAAGGAAGAAAGAAGACAATAAATAGAAGGAAGAAAGAAGACAATAAATAGAAGGAAGAAAGAAGACAATGAATAGAAGGGGGAAACAAGACAATAAATAGAAGGAAGAAAGAAGACAATAAATAGAAGGAAGAAAGAAGACAATAAATCGAAGGAAGAAAGTAGACAATAAATAGAAGGAAGTAAGAAGACAATAAATAGAAGGAAGAAAGAAGACAAATAGTAGGAAGAAAGAAGACAATAAATAGAAGGAAGAAAGAAGACAATAAATAGAAGGAAGAAAGAAGACAATAAATAGAAGGGGGAAACAAGACAATAAATAGAAGGAAGAAAGAAGACAATAAATAGAAGGAAGAAAGAAGACAATAAATAGAAGGAAGAAAGAAGACAATAAATAGAAGGGGGAAACAAAACAATAAATAGAAGGAAGAAAGAAGACAATAAATAGAAGGAAGAAAGAAGACAATAAATAGAAGGAAGAAAGAAGACAATAAATAGAAGGGGGAAACAAGACAATAAATAGAAGGAAGAAAGAAGACAATAAATAGAAGGAAGAAAGAAGACAATAAATAGAAGGAAGAAAGAAGACAATAAATAGAAGGGGGAAACAAGACAATAAATAGAAGGAAGAAAGAAGACAATAAATAGAAGGAAGAAAGAAGACAATAAATAGAAGGGGGAAACAAGACAATAAATAGAAGGAAGAAAGAAGACAATAAATAGAAGGGGGAAACAAGACAATAAATAGAAGGAAGAAAGAAGACAATAAATAGAAGGAAGAAAGAAGACAATAAATAGAAGGAAGAAAGAAGACAATAAATAGAAGGGGGAAACAAGACAATAAATAGAAGGAAGAAAGAAGACAATAAATAGAAGGAAGAAAGAAGACAATAAATAGAAGGAAGAAAGAAGACAATAAATAGAAGGGGGAAACAAGACAATAAATAGAAGGAAGAAAGAAGACAATAAATAGAAGGAAGAAAGAAGACAATAAATAGAAGGAAGAAAGAAGACAATAAATAGAAGGGGGAAACAAGACAATAAATAGAAGGAAGAAAGAAGACAATAAATAGAAGGAAGAAAGAAGACAATAAATAGAAGGAAGAAACAAGACAATAAATAGAAGGGGGAAACAAGACAATAAATAGAAGGAAGAAAGAAGACAATAAATAGAAGGAAGAAAGAAGACAATAAATAGAAGGAAGAAAGAAGACAATAAATAGAAGGGGGAAACAAGACAATAAATAGAAGGAAGAAAGAAGACAATAAATAGAAGGAAGAAAGAAGACAATAAATAGAAGGAAGAAAGAAGACAATAAATAGAAGGGGGAAACAAGACAATAAATAGAAGGAAGAAAGAAGACAATAAATAGAAGGAAGAAAGAAGACAATAAATAGAAAGAAGAAAGAAGACAATAAATAGAAGGGGGAAACAAGACAATAAATAGAAGGAAGAAAGAAGACAATAAACAGAAGGAAGAAAGAAGACAATAAATAGAAGGAAGAAAGAAGACAATAAATAGAAGGAAGAAAGAAGACAATAAATAGAAGGGGGAAACAAGACAATAAATAGAAGGAAGAAAGAAGACAATAAATAGAAGGAAGAAAGAAGACAATAAATAGAAGGAAGAAAGAAGACAATGAATAGAAGGGGGAAACAAGACAATAAATAGAAGGAAGAAAGAAGACAATAAATAGAAGGAAGAAAGAAGACAATAAATAGAAGGAAGAAAGAAGACAATAAATCGAAGGAAGAAAGTAGACAATAAATAGAAGGAAGTAAGAAGACAATAAATAGAAGGAAGAAAGAAGACAAATAGTAGGAAGAAAGAAGACAATAAATAGAAGGAAGAAAGAAGACAATAAATAGAAGGAAGAAAGAAGACAATAAATAGAAGGGGGAAACAAGACAATAAATAGAAGGAAGAAAGAAGACAATAAATAGAAGGAAGAAAGAAGACAATAAATAGAAGAAAGAAAGAAGACAATAAATAGAAGGAAGTAAGAAGACAATAAATAGAAGGGGGAAACAAGACAATAAATAGAAGGAAGAAAGAAGACAATAAATAGAAGGAAGAAAGAAGACAATAAATAGAAGGAAGAAAGAAGACAATAAATAGAAGGGGGAAACAAGACAATAAATAGAAGGAAGAAAGAAGACAATAAATAGAAGGAAGAAAGAAGACAATAAATAGAAGAAAGAAAGAAGACAATAAATAGAAGGAAGTAAGAAGACAATAAATAGAAGGGGGAAACAAGACAATAAATAGAAGGAAGAAAGAAGACAATAAATAGAAGGAAGAAAGAAGACAATAAATAGAAGGAAGAAAGAAGACAATAAATAGAAGGGGGAAACAAGACAATAAATAGAAGGAAGAAAGAAGACAATAAATAGAAGGAAGAAAGAAGACAATAAATAGAAGGGGGAAACAAGACAATAAATAGAAGGAAGAAAGAAGACAATAAATAGAAGGAAGAAAGAAGACAATAAATAGAAGGGGGAAACAAGACAATAAATAGAAGGAAGAAAGAAGACAATAAATAGAAGGAAGAAAGAAGACAATAAATAGAAGGGGGAAACAAGACAATAAATAGAAGGAAGAAAGAAGACAATAAATAGAAGGAAGAAAGAAGACAATAAATAGAAGGAAGAAAGAAGACAATAAATAGAAGGGGGAAACAAGACAATAAATAGAAGGGGGAAACAAGACAATAAATAGAAGGAAGAAAGAAGACAATAAATAGAAGGAAGAAAGAAGACAATAAATAGAAGGAAGAAAGAAGACAATAAATAGAAGGGGGAAACAAGACAATAAATAGAAGGAAGAAAGAAGACAATAAATAGAAGGAAGAAAGAAGACAATAAATAGAAGGGGGAAACAAGACAATAAATAGAAGGAAGAAAGAAGACAATAAATAGAAGGGGGAAACAAGACAATAAATAGAAGGAAGAAAGAAGACAATAAATAGAAGGAAGAAAGAAGACAATAAATAGAAGGAAGAAAGAAGACAATAAATAGAAGGGGGAAACAAGACAATAAATAGAAGTAAGAAAGAAGACAATAAATAGAAGGGGGAAACAAGACAATAAATAGAAGGAAGAAAGAAGACAATAAATAGAAGGAAGAAAGAAGACAATAAATAGAAGGAAGAAAGAAGACAATAAATAGAAGGGGGAAACAAGACAATAAATAGAAGGAAGAAAGAAGACAATAAATAGAAGGAAGAAAGAAGACAATAAATAGAAGGAAGAAAGAAGACAATAAATAGAAGGGGGAAACAAGACAATAAATAGAAGGAAGAAAGAAGACAATAAATAGAAGGAAGAAAGAAGACAATAAATAGAAGGAAGAAAGAAGACAATAAATAGAAGGGGGAAACAAGACAATAAATAGAAGGGGGAAACAAGACAATAAATAGAAGGAAGAAAGAAGACAATAAATAGAAGGAAGAAAGAAGACAATAAATAGAAGGGGGAAACAAGACAATAAATAGAAGGAAGAAAGAAGACAATAAATAGAAGGAAGAAAGAAGACAATAAATAGAAGGAAGAAAGAAGACAATAAATAGAAGGGGGAAACAAGACAATAAATAGAAGGAAGAAAGAAGACAATAAATAGAAGGAAGAAAGAAGACAATAAATAGAAAGAAGAAAGAAGACAATAAATAGAAGGGGGAAACAAGACAATAAATAGAAGGAAGAAAGAAGACAATAAATAGAAGGAAGAAAGAAGACAATAAATAGAAAGAAGAAAGAAGACAATAAATAGAAGGGGGAAACAAGACAATAAATAGAAGGAAGAAAGAAGACAATAAACAGAAGGAAGAAAGAAGACAATAAATAGAAGGAAGAAAGAAGACAATAAATAGAAGGGGGAAACAAGACAATAAATAGAAGGAAGAAAGAAGACAATAAATAGAAGGAAGAAAGAAGACAATAAATAGAAAGAAGAAAGAAGACAATAAATAGAAGGGGGAAACAAGACAATAAATAGAAGGAAGAAAGAAGACAATAAACAGAAGGAAGAAAGAAGACAATAAATAGAAGGAAGAAAGAAGACAATAAATAGAAGGGGGAAACAAGACAATAAATAGAAGGAAGAAAGAAGACAATAAATAGAAGGAAGAAAGAAGACAATAAATAGAAGGGGGAAACAAGACAATAAATAGAAGGAAGAAAGAAGACAATAAATAGAAGGGGGAAACAAGACAATAAATAGAAGGAAGAAAGAAGACAATAAATAGAAGGAAGAAAGAAGACAATAAATAGAAGGAAGAAAGAAGACAATAAATAGAAGGTGGAAACAAGACAATAAATAGAAGGAAGAAAGAAGACAATAAATAGAAGAAAGAAAGAAGACAATAAATAGAAGGAAGAAAGAAGACAATAAATAGAAGGGGGAAACAAGACAATAAATAGAAGGAAGAAAGAAGACAATAAATAGAAGGAAGAAAGAAGACAATAAATAGAAGGAAGAAAGAAGACAATAAATAGAAGGAAGAAAGAAGACAATAAATAGAAGGAAGAAAGAAGACAATAAATAGAAGGGGGAAACAAGACAATAAATAGAAGGAAGAAAGAAGACAATAAATAGAAGGAAGAAAGAAGACAATGAATAGAAGGGGGAAACAAGACAATAAATAGAAGGAAGAAAGAAGACAATAAATAGAAGGAAGAAAGAAGACAATAAATCGAAGGAAGAAAGTAGACAATAGTAGGAAGAAAGAAGACAAATAGTAGGAAGAAAGAAGACAATAAATAGAAGGAAGAAAGAAGACAATAAATAGAAGGAAGAAAGAAGACAATAAATAGAAGGGGGAAACAAGACAATAAATAGAAGGAAGAAAGAAGACAATAAATAGAAGGAAGAAAGAAGACAATAAATAGAAGGAAGAAAGAAGACAATAAATAGACGGAAGTAAGAAGACAATAAATAGAAGGGGGAAACAAGACAATAAATAGAAGGAAGAAAGAAGACAATAAATAGAAGGAAGAAAGAAGACAATAAATAGAAGGAAGAAAGAAGACAATAAATAGAAGGGGGAAACAAGACAATAAATAGAAGGAAGAAAGAAGACAATAAATAGAAGGAAGAAAGAAGACAATAAATAGAAGGGGGAAACAAGACAATAAATAGAAGGAAGAAAGAAGACAATAAATAGAAGGAAGAAAGAAGACAATAAATAGAAGGAAGAAAGAAGACAATAAATAGAAGGGGGAAACAAGACAATAAATAGAAGGAAGAAAGAAGACAATAAATAGAAGGAAGAAAGAAGACAATAAATAGAAGGGGGAAACAAGACAATAAATAGAAGGAAGAAAGAAGACAATAAATAGAAGGAAGAAAGAAGACAATAAATAGAAGGAAGAAAGAAGACAATAAATAGAAGGGGGAAACAAGACAATAAATAGAAGGAAGAAAGAAGACAATAAATAGAAGGAAGAAAGAAGACAATAAATAGAAGGAAGAAAGAAGACAATAAATAGAAGGGGGAAACAAGACAATAAATAGAAGGAAGAAAGAAGACAATAAATAGAAGGAAGAAAGAAGACAATAAATAGAAGGAAGAAAGAAGACAATAAATAGAAGGGGGAAACAAGACAATAAATAGAAGGAAGAAAGAAGACAATAAATAGAAGGAAGAAAGAAGACAATAAATAGAAGGAAGAAAGAAGACAATAAATAGAAGGGGAAAACAAGACAATAAATAGAAGTAAGAAAGAAGACAATAAATAGAAGGAAGAAAGAAGACAATAAATAGAAGGAAGAAAGAAGACAATAAATAGAAGGGGGAAACAAGACAATAAATAGAAGGAAGAAAGAAGACAATAAATAGAAGGAAGAAAGAAGACAATAAATAGAAGGAAGAAAGAAGACAATAAATAGAAGGGGGAAACAAGACAATAAATAGAAGGAAGAAAGAAGACAATAAATAGAAGGAAGAAAGAAGACAATAAATAGAAGGAAGAAAGAAGACAATAAATAGAAGGGGGAAACAAGACAATAAATAGAAGGGGGAAACAAGACAATAAATAGAAGGAAGAAAGAAGACAATAAATAGAAGGAAGAAAGAAGACAATAAATAGAAGGGGGAAACAAGACAATAAATAGAAGGAAGAAAGAAGACAATAAATAGAAGGAAGAAAGAAGACAATAAATAGAAGGAAGAAAGAAGACAATAAATAGAAGTAAGAAAGAAGACAATAAATAGAAGGAAGAAAGAAGACAATAAATAGAAGGAAGAAAGAAGACAATAAATAGAAGGAAGAAAGAAGACAATAAATAGAAGGAAGAAAGAAGACAATAAATAGAAGGAAGAAAGAAGACAATAAATAGAAGGGGGAAACAAGACAATAAATAGAAGGAAGAAAGAAGACAATAAATAGAAGGAAGAAAGAAGACAATAAATAGAAGGAAGAAAGAAGACAATAAATAGAAGGGGGAAACAAGACAATAAATAGAAGGAAGAAAGAAGACAATAAATAGAAGGAAGAAAGAAGACAATAAATAGAAGGAAGAAAGAAGACAATAAATAGAAGGGGGAAACAAGACAATAAATAGAAGTAAGAAAGAAGACAATAAATAGAAGGAAGAAAGAAGACAATAAATAGAAGGAAGAAAGAAGACAATAAATAGAAGGGGGAAACAAGACAATAAATAGAAGGAAGAAAGAAGACAATAAATAGAAGGAAGAAAGAAGACAATAAATAGAAGGAAGAAAGAAGACAATAAATAGAAGGGGGAAACAAGACAATAAATAGAAGGAAGAAAGAAGACAATAAATAGAAGGAAGAAAGAAGACAATAAATAGAAGGGGGAAACAAGACAATAAATAGAAGGGGGAAACAAGACAATAAATAGAAGGAAGAAAGAAGACAATAAATAGAAGGAAGAAAGAAGACAATAAATAGAAGGAAGAAAGAAGACAATAAATAGAAGGGGGAAACAAGACAATAAATAGAAGGAAGAAAGAAGACAATAAATAGAAGGAAGAAAGAAGACAATAAATAGAAGGGGGAAAGTAGACAATAAATAGAAGGAAGAAAGAAGACAATAAATAGAAGGAAGAAAGAAGACAATAAATAGAAGGAAGAAAGAAGACAATGAATAGAAGGGGGAAACAAGACAATAAATAGAAGGAAGAAAGAAGACAATAAATCGAAGGAAGAAAGTAGACAATAAATAGAAGGAAGTAAGAAGACAATAAATAGAAGGAAGAAAGAAGACAAATAGTAGGAAGAAAGAAGACAATAAATAGAAGGAAGAAAGAAGACAATAAATAGAAGGAAGAAAGAAGACAATAAATAGAAGGGGGAAACAAGACAATAAATAGAAGGAAGAAAGAAGACAATAAATAGAAGGAAGAAAGAAGACAATAAATAGAAGAAAGAAAGAAGACAATAAATAGAAGGAAGTAAGAAGACAATAAATAGAAGGGGGAAACAAGACAATAAATAGAAGGAAGAAAGAAGACAATAAATAGAAGGAAGAAAGAAGACAATAAATAGAAGGAAGAAAGAAGACAATAAATAGAAGGGGGAAACAAGACAATAAATAGAAGGAAGAAAGAAGACAATAAATAGAAGGAAGAAAGAAGACAATAAATAGAAGAAAGAAAGAAGACAATAAATAGAAGGAAGTAAGAAGACAATAAATAGAAGGGGGAAACAAGACAATAAATAGAAGGAAGAAAGAAGACAATAAATAGAAGGAAGAAAGAAGACAATAAATAGAAGGAAGAAAGAAGACAATAAATAGAAGGGGGAAACAAGACAATAAATAGAAGGAAGAAAGAAGACAATAAATAGAAGGAAGAAAGAAGACAATAAATAGAAGGGGGAAACAAGACAATAAATAGAAGGAAGAAAGAAGACAATAAATAGAAGGAAGAAAGAAGACAATAAATAGAAGGGGGAAACAAGACAATAAATAGAAGGAAGAAAGAAGACAATAAATAGAAGTAAGAAAGAAGACAATAAATAGAAGGGGGAAACAAGACAATAAATAGAAGGAAGAAAGAAGACAATAAATAGAAGGAAGAAAGAAGACAATAAATAGAAGGAAGAAAGAAGACAATAAATAGAAGGGGGAAACAAGACAATAAATAGAAGGAAGAAAGAAGACAATAAATAGAAGGAAGAAAGAAGACAATAAATAGAAGGAAGAAAGAAGACAATAAATAGAAGGGGGAAACAAGACAATAAATAGAAGGAAGAAAGAAGACAATAAATAGAAGGAAGAAAGAAGACAATAAATAGAAGGAAGAAAGAAGACAATAAATAGAAGGGGGAAACAAGACAATAAATAGAAGGAAGAAAGAAGACAATAAATAGAAGGAAGAAAGAAGACAATAAATAGAAGGAAGAAAGAAGACAATAAATAGAAGGGGGAAACAAGACAATAAATAGAAGTAAGAAAGAAGACAATAAATAGAAGGAAGAAAGAAGACAATAAATAGAAGGAAGAAAGAAGACAATAAATAGAAGGGGGAAACAAGACAATAAATAGAAGGAAGAAAGAAGACAATAAATAGAAGGAAGAAAGAAGACAATAAATAGAAGGAAGAAAGAAGACAATAAATAGAAGGGGGAAACAAGACAATAAATAGAAGGAAGAAAGAAGACAATAAATAGAAGGAAGAAAGAAGACAATAAATAGAAGGAAGAAAGAAGACAATAAATAGAAGGGGGAAACAAGACAATAAATAGAAGGGGGAAACAAGACAATAAATAGAAGGAAGAAAGAAGACAATAAATAGAAGGAAGAAAGAAGACAATAAATAGAAGGGGGAAACAAGACAATAAATAGAAGGAAGAAAGAAGACAATAAATAGAAGGAAGAAAGAAGACAATAAATAGAAGGAAGAAAGAAGACAATAAATAGAAGGAAGAAAGAAGACAATAAATAGAAGGGGGAAACAAGACAATAAATAGAAGGAAGAAAGAAGACAATAAATAGAAGGAAGAAAGAAGACAATAAATAGAAAGAAGAAAGAAGACAATAAATAGAAGGGGGAAACAAGACAATAAATAGAAGGAAGAAAGAAGACAATAAACAGAAGGAAGAAAGAAGACAATAAATAGAAGGAAGAAAGAAGACAATAAATAGAAGGAAGAAAGAAGACAATAAATAGAAGGGGGAAACAAGACAATAAATAGAAGGAAGAAAGAAGACAATAAATAGAAGGAAGAAAGAAGACAATAAATAGAAGGAAGAAAGAAGACAATGAATAGAAGGGGGAAACAAGACAATAAATAGAAGGAAGAAAGAAGACAATAAATAGAAGGAAGAAAGAAGACAATAAATCGAAGGAAGAAAGTAGACAATAAATAGAAGGAAGTAAGAAGACAATAAATAGAAGGAAGAAAGAAGACAAATAGTAGGAAGAAAGAAGACAATAAATAGAAGGAAGAAAGAAGACAATAAATAGAAGGAAGAAAGAAGACAATAAATAGAAGGGGGAAACAAGACAATAAATAGAAGGAAGAAAGAAGACAATAAATAGAAGGAAGAAAGAAGACAATAAATAGAAGAAAGAAAGAAGACAATAAATAGAAGGAAGTAAGAAGACAATAAATAGAAGGGGGAAACAAGACAATAAATAGAAGGAAGAAAGAAGACAATAAATAGAAGGAAGAAAGAAGACAATAAATAGAAGGAAGAAAGAAGACAATAAATAGAAGGGGGAAACAAGACAATAAATAGAAGGAAGAAAGAAGACAATAAATAGAAGGAAGAAAGAAGACAATAAATAGAAGAAAGAAAGAAGACAATAAATAGAAGGAAGTAAGAAGACAATAAATAGAAGGGGGAAACAAGACAATAAATAGAAGGAAGAAAGAAGACAATAAATAGAAGGAAGAAAGAAGACAATAAATAGAAGGAAGAAAGAAGACAATAAATAGAAGGGGGAAACAAGACAATAAATAGAAGGAAGAAAGAAGACAATAAATAGAAGGAAGAAAGAAGACAATAAATAGAAGGGGGAAACAAGACAATAAATAGAAGGAAGAAAGAAGACAATAAATAGAAGGAAGAAAGAAGACAATAAATAGAAGGGGGAAACAAGACAATAAATAGAAGGAAGAAAGAAGACAATAAATAGAAGGAAGAAAGAAGACAATAAATAGAAGGGGGAAACAAGACAATAAATAGAAGGAAGAAAGAAGACAATAAATAGAAGGAAGAAAGAAGACAATAAATAGAAGGAAGAAAGAAGACAATAAATAGAAGGGGGAAACAAGACAATAAATAGAAGGAAGAAAGAAGACAATAAATAGAAGGAAGAAAGAAGACAATAAATAGAAGGAAGAAAGAAGACAATAAATAGAAGGGGGAAACAAGACAATAAATAGAAGGAAGAAAGAAGACAATAAATAGAAGGAAGAAAGAAGACAATAAATAGAAGGAAGAAAGAAGACAATAAATAGAAGGGGGAAACAAGACAATAAATAGAAGGAAGAAAGAAGACAATAAATAGAAGGAAGAAAGAAGACAATAAATAGAAGGAAGAAAGAAGACAATAAATAGAAGGGGGAAACAAGACAATAAATAGAAGTAAGAAAGAAGACAATAAATAGAAGGAAGAAAGAAGACAATAAATAGAAGGAAGAAAGAAGACAATAAATAGAAGGGGGAAACAAGACAATAAATAGAAGGAAGAAAGAAGACAATAAATAGAAGGAAGAAAGAAGACAATAAATAGAAGGAAGAAAGAAGACAATAAATAGAAGGGGGAAACAAGACAATAAATAGAAGGAAGAAAGAAGACAATAAATAGAAGGAAGAAAGAAGACAATAAATAGAAGGAAGAAAGAAGACAATAAATAGAAGGGGGAAACAAGACAATAAATAGAAGGGGGAAACAAGACAATAAATAGAAGGAAGAAAGAAGACAATAAATAGAAGGAAGAAAGAAGACAATAAATAGAAGGGGGAAACAAGACAATAAATAGAAGGAAGAAAGAAGACAATAAATAGAAGGAAGAAAGAAGACAATAAATAGAAGGAAGAAAGAAGACAATAAATAGAAGGAAGAAAGAAGACAATAAATAGAAGGGGGAAACAAGACAATAAATAGAAGGAAGAAAGAAGACAATAAATAGAAGGAAGAAAGAAGACAATAAATAGAAAGAAGAAAGAAGACAATAAATAGAAGGGGGAAACAAGACAATAAATAGAAGGAAGAAAGAAGACAATAAACAGAAGGAAGAAAGAAGACAATAAATAGAAGGAAGAAAGAAGACAATAAATAGAAGGGGGAAACAAGACAATAAATAGAAGGAAGAAAGAAGACAATAAATAGAAGGAAGAAAGAAGACAATAAATAGAAGGAAGAAAGAAGACAATAAATAGAAGGGGGAAACAAGACAATAAATAGAAGGAAGAAAGAAGACAATAAATAGAAGGGGGAAACAAGACAATAAATAGAAGGAAGAAAGAAGACAATAAATAGAAGGAAGAAAGAAGACAATAAATAGAAGGAAGAAAGAAGACAATAAATAGAAGGTGGAAACAAGACAATAAATAGAAGGAAGAAAGAAGACAATAAATAGAAGAAAGAAAGAAGTCAATAAATAGAAGGAAGAAAGAAGACAATAAATAGAAGGGGGAAACAAGACAATAAATAGAAGGAAGAAAGAAGACAATAAATAGAAGGAAGAAAGAAGACAATAAATAGAAGGAAGAAAGAAGACAATAAATAGAAGGAAGAAAGAAGACAATAAATAGAAGGGGGAAACAAGACAATAAATAGAAGGAAGAAAGAAGACAATAAATAGAAGGAAGAAAGAAGACAATGAATAGAAGGGGGAAACAAGACAATAAATAGAAGGAAGAAAGAAGACAATAAATAGAAGGAAGAAAGAAGACAATAAATCGAAGGAAGAAAGTAGACAATAGTAGGAAGAAAGAAGACAAATAGTAGGAAGAAAGAAGACAATAAATAGAAGGAAGAAAGAAGACAATAAATAGAAGGAAGAAAGAAGACAATAAATAGAAGGGGGAAACAAGACAATAAATAGAAGGAAGAAAGAAGACAATAAATAGAAGGAAGAAAGAAGACAATAAATAGAAGGAAGAAAGAAGACAATAAATAGACGGAAGTAAGAAGACAATAAATAGAAGGGGGAAACAAGACAATAAATAGAAGGAAGAAAGAAGACAATAAATAGAAGGAAGAAAGAAGACAATAAATAGAAGGAAGAAAGAAGACAATAAATAGAAGGGGGAAACAAGACAATAAATAGAAGGAAGAAAGAAGACAATAAATAGAAGGAAGAAAGAAGACAATAAATAGAAGGGGGAAACAAGACAATAAATAGAAGGAAGAAAGAAGACAATAAATAGAAGGAAGAAAGAAGACAATAAATAGAAGGGGGAAACAAGACAATAAATAGAAGGAAGAAAGAAGACAATAAATAGAAGGAAGAAAGAAGACAATAAATAGAAGGGGGAAACAAGACAATAAATAGAAGGAAGAAAGAAGACAATAAATAGAAGGAAGAAAGAAGACAATAAATAGAAGGAAGAAAGAAGACAATAAATAGAAGGGGGAAACAAGACAATAAATAGAAGGAAGAAAGAAGACAATAAATAGAAGGAAGAAAGAAGACAATAAATAGAAGGAAGAAAGAAGACAATAAATAGAAGGGGGAAACAAGACAATAAATAGAAGGAAGAAAGAAGACAATAAATAGAAGGAAGAAAGAAGACAATAAATAGAAGGAAGAAAGAAGACAATAAATAGAAGGGGGAAACAAGACAATAAATAGAAGGAAGAAAGAAGACAATAAATAGAAGGAAGAAAGAAGACAATAAATAGAAGGAAGAAAGAAGACAATAAATAGAAGGGGAAAACAAGACAATAAATAGAAGTAAGAAAGAAGACAATAAATAGAAGGAAGAAAGAAGACAATAAATAGAAGGAAGAAAGAAGACAATAAATAGAAGGGGGAAACAAGACAATAAATAGAAGGAAGAAAGAAGACAATAAATAGAAGGAAGAAAGAAGACAATAAATAGAAGGGGGAAACAAGACAATAAATAGAAGGAAGAAAGAAGACAATAAATAGAAGGGGGAAACAAGACAATAAATAGAAGGAAGAAAGAAGACAATAAATAGAAGGAAGAAAGAAGACAATAAATAGAAGGAAGAAAGAAGACAATAAATAGAAGGGGGAAACAAGACAATAAATAGAAGGAAGAAAGAAGACAATAAATAGAAGGGGGAAACAAGACAATAAATAGAAGGAAGAAAGAAGACAATAAATAGAAGGAAGAAAGAAGACAATAAATAGAAGGAAGAAAGAAGACAATAAATAGAAGGTGGAAACAAGACAATAAATAGAAGGAAGAAAGAAGACAATAAATAGAAGGAAGAAAGAAGACAATAAATAGAAGGAAGAAAGAAGACAATAAATAGAAGGAAGAAAGAAGACAATAAATAGAAGGAAGAAAGAAGACAATAAATAGAAGGGGGAAACAAGACAATAAATAGAAGGAAGAAAGAGGACAATAAATAGAAGGAAGAAAGAAGACAATAAATAGAAGGAAGAAAGAAGACAATGAATAGAAGGGGGAAACAAGACAATAAATAGAAGGAAGAAAGAAGACAATAAATAGAAGGAAGAAAGAAGACAATAAATCGAAGGAAGAAAGTAGACAATAAATAGAAGGAAGTAAGAAGACAATAAATAGAAGGAAGAAAGAAGACAAATAGTAGGAAGAAAGAAGACAATAAATAGAAGGAAGAAAGAAGACAATAAATAGAAGGAAGAAAGAAGACAATAAATAGAAGGAAGAAAGAAGACAATAAATAGAAGGGGGAAACAAGACAATAAATAGAAGGAAGAAAGAAGACAATAAATAGAAGGAAGAAAGAAGACAATAAATAGAAGGGGGAAACAAGACAATAAATAGAAGGAAGAAAGAAGACAATAAATAGAAGGGGGAAACAAGACAATAAATAGAAGGAAGAAAGAAGACAATAAATAGAAGGAAGAAAGAAGACAATAAATAGAAGGAAGAAAGAAGACAATAAATAGAAGGGGGAAACAAGACAATAAATAGAAGGAAGAAAGAAGACAATAAATAGAAGGGGGAAACAAGACAATAAATAGAAGGAAGAAAGAAGACAATAAATAGAAGGAAGAAAGAAGACAATAAATAGAAGGTGGAAACAAGACAATAAATAGAAGGAAGAAAGAAGACAATAAATAGAAGGAAGAAAGAAGACAATAAATAGAAGGAAGAAAGAAGACAATAAATAGAAGGGGGAAACAAGACAATAAATAGAAGGAAGAAAGAAGACAATAAATAGAAGGAAGAAAGAAGACAATAAATAGAAGGAAGAAAGAAGACAATAAATAGAAGGAAGAAAGAAGACAATAAATAGAAGGGGGAAACAAGACAATAAATAGAAGGAAGAAAGAAGACAATAAATAGAAGGAAGAAAGAAGACAATAAATAGAAGGAAGAAAGAAGACAATGAATAGAAGGGGGAAACAAGACAATAAATAGAAGGAAGAAAGAAGACAATAAATAGAAGGAAGAAAGAAGACAATAAATCGAAGGAAGAAAGTAGACAATAAATAGAAGGAAGTAAGAAGACAATAAATAGAAGGAAGAAAGAAGACAAATAGTAGGAAGAAAGAAGACAATAAATAGAAGGAAGAAAGAAGACAATAAATAGAAGGAAGAAAGAAGACAATAAATAGAAGGGGGAAACAAGACAATAAATAGAAGGAAGAAAGAAGACAATAAATAGAAGGAAGAAAGAAGACAATAAATAGAAGAAAGAAAGAAGACAATAAATAGAAGGAAGTAAGAAGACAATAAATAGAAGGGGGAAACAAGACAATAAATAGAAGGAAGAAAGAAGACAATAAATAGAAGGAAGAAAGAAGACAATAAATAGAAGGAAGAAAGAAGACAATAAATAGAAGGGGGAAACAAGACAATAAATAGAAGGAAGAAAGAAGACAATAAATAGAAGGAAGAAAGAAGACAATAAATAGAAGAAAGAAAGAAGACAATAAATAGAAGGAAGTAAGAAGACAATAAATAGAAGGGGGAAACAAGACAATAAATAGAAGGAAGAAAGAAGACAATAAATAGAAGGAAGAAAGAAGACAATAAATAGAAGGAAGAAAGAAGACAATAAATAGAAGGGGGAAACAAGACAATAAATAGAAGGAAGAAAGAAGACAATAAATAGAAGGAAGAAAGAAGACAATAAATAGAAGGGGGAAACAAGACAATAAATAGAAGGAAGAAAGAAGACAATAAATAGAAGGAAGAAAGAAGACAATAAATAGAAGGGGGAAACAAGACAATAAATAGAAGGAAGAAAGAAGACAATAAATAGAAGGAAGAAAGAAGACAATAAATAGAAGGGGGAAACAAGACAATAAATAGAAGGAAGAAAGAAGACAATAAATAGAAGGAAGAAAGAAGACAATAAATAGAAGGAAGAAAGAAGACAATAAATAGAAGGGGGAAACAAGACAATAAATAGAAGGAAGAAAGAAGACAATAAATAGAAGGAAGAAAGAAGACAATAAATAGAAGGAAGAAAGAAGACAATAAATAGAAGGGGGAAACAAGACAATAAATAGAAGGAAGAAAGAAGACAATAAATAGAAGGAAGAAAGAAGACAATAAATAGAAGGAAGAAAGAAGACAATAAATAGAAGGAAGAAAGAAGACAATAAATAGAAGGGGGAAACAAGACAATAAATAGAAGGAAGAAAGAAGACAATAAATAGAAGGAAGAAAGAAGACAATAAATAGAAGGAAGAAAGAAGACAATAAATAGAAGGGGGAAACAAGACAATAAATAGAAGGAAGAAAGAAGACAATAAATAGAAGGAAGAAAGAAGACAATAAATAGAAGGAAGAAAGAAGACAATAAATAGAAGGGGGAAACAAGACAATAAATAGAAGGGGGAAACAAGACAATAAATAGAAGGAAGAAAGAAGACAATAAATAGAAGGAAGAAAGAAGACAATAAATAGAAGGGGGAAACAAGACAATAAATAGAAGGGGGAAACAAGACAATAAATAGAAGGAAGAAAGAAGACAATAAATAGAAGGAAGAAAGAAGACAATAAATAGAAGGGGGAAACAAGACAATAAATAGAAGGAAGAAAGAAGACAATAAATAGAAGGAAGAAAGAAGACAATAAATAGAAGGAAGAAAGAAGACAATAAATAGAAGTAAGAAAGAAGACAATAAATAGAAGGAAGAAAGAAGACAATAAATAGAAGGAAGAAAGAAGACAATAAATAGAAGGGGGAAACAAGACAATAAATAGAAGGAAGAAAGAAGACAATAAATAGAAAGAAGACAATAAATAGAAGTAAGAAAGAAGACAATAAATAGAAGGAAGAAAGAAGACAATAAATAGAAGGAAGAAAGAAGACAATAAATAGAAGGAAGAAAGAAGACAATAAATAGAAGAGGGAAACAAGACAATAAATAGAAGGAAGAAAGAAGACAATAAATAGAAGTAAGAAAGAAGACAATAAATAGAAGTAAGAAAGAAGACAATAAATAGAAGGAAGAAACAAGACAATAAATAGAAGGAAGAAAGAAGACAATAAATAGAAGTAAGAAAGAAGACAATAAATAGAAGTAAGAAAGAAGACAATAAATAGAAGGAAGAAAGAAGACAATAAATAGAAGGAAGAAAGAAGACAATAAATAGAAGGGGGAAACAAGACAATAAATAGAAGGAAGAAAGAAGACAATAAATAGAAGGAAGAAAGAAGACAATAAATAGAAGGAAGAAAGAAGACAATAAATAGAAGGGGGAAACAAGACAATAAATAGAAGGAAGAAAGAAGACAATAAATAGAAGGAAGAAAGAAGACAATAAATAGAAGGGGGAAACAAGACAATAAATAGAAGGAAGAAAGAAGACAATAAATAGAAGGAAGAAAGAAGACAATAAATAGAAGGGGGAAACAAGACAATAAATAGAAGGAAGAAGACAATAAATAGAAGGAAGAAAGAAGACAATAAATAGAAGGAAGAAAGAAGACAATAAATAGAAGGGGGAAACAAGACAATAAATAGAAGGGCGAAACAAGACAATAAATAGAAGGGGGAAACAAGACAATAAATAGAAGGGGGAAACAAGACAATAAATAGAAGGGGGAAACAAGACAATAAATAGAAGGAAGAAAGAAGACAATAAATAGAAGGAAGAAAGAAGACAATAAATAGAAGGGGGAAACAAGACAATAAATAGAAGGAAGAAAGAAGACAATAAATAGAAGGAAGAAAGAAGACAATAAATAGAAGGGGGAAACAAGACAATAAATAGAAGGAAGAAAGAAGACAATAAATAGAAGGAAGAAAGAAGACAATAAATAGAAGGGGGAAACAAGACAATAAATAGAAGGGGGAAACAAGACAATAAATAGAAGGAAGAAAGAAGACAATAAATAGAAGGAAGAAAGAAGACAATAAATAGAAGGGGGAAACAAGACAATAAATAGAAGGAAGAAAGAAGACAATAAATAGAAGGAAGAAAGAAGACAATAAATAGAAGGGGGAAACAAGACAATAAATAGAAGGAAGAAAGAAGACAATAAATAGAAGGAAGAAAGAAGACAATAAATAGAAGGAAGAAAGAAGACAATAAATAGAAGGGGGAAACAAGACAATAAATAGAAGGGGGAAACAAGACAATAAATAGAAGGGGGAAACAAGACAATAAATAGAAGGGGGAAACAAGACAATAAATAGAAGGAAGAAAGAAGACAATAAATAGAAGGAAGAAAGAAGACAATAAATAGAAGGAAGAAAGAAGACAATAAATAGAAGGGGGAAACAAGACAATAAATAGAAGGGGGAAACAAGACAATAAATAGAAGGGGGAAACAAGACAATAAATAGAAGGGGGAAACAAGACAATAAATAGAAGGGGGAAACAAGACAATAAATAGAAGGAAGAAAGAAGACAATAAATAGAAGGAAGAAAGAAGACAATAAATAGAAGGAAGAAAGAAGACAATAAATAGAAGGGGGAAAAAAGACAATAAATAGAAGGAAGAAAGAAGACAATAAATAGAAGGAAGAAAGAAGACAATAAATAGAAGGAAGAAAGAAGACAATAAATAGAAGGGGGAAACAAGACAATAAATAGAAGGAAGAAAGAAGACAATAAATAGAAGTAAGAAAGAAGACAATAAATAGAAGGAAGAAAGAAGACAATAAATAGAAGGGGGAAACAAGACAATAAATAGAAGTAAGAAAGAAGACAATAAATAGAAGGGAGAAAGAAGACAATAAATAGAAGGAAGAAAGAAGACAATAAATAGAAGTAAGAAAGAAGACAATAAATAGAAGGAAGAAAGAAGACAATAAATAGAAGGAAGAAACAAGACAATAAATAGAAGTAAGAAAGAAGACAATAAATAGAAGGAAGAAAGAAGACAATAAATAGAAGGAAGAAAGAAGACAATAATTAGAAGGGGGAAACAAGACAATAAATAGTTGGAAGAAAGAAGCGTACAGACTGGGTGATTAAAACAATGAAAGGATTTCTGGAGAGACACAAGGAACATGGAAAGAAAGCATTATTAAACTTAGTAAATAATTGCCATATGACCTAAAAGAAGAATCCTTTTTAAATTAAAAGAAAATGACAGATTGGATAAAAGAAAGAACGAATGAACAAACTAACAAAAGAAAGAAAACCTGGATTGAGAGATCCAAGTACTAGGATGAAAGAAAGAAAGAAACTATGTTTAGTAAATAACAATAGCATGATTTGGCTTTGTACTAGCTATAGTCATGGGAATAGTTGCACTGCTTTGGATAGGTATTCATGCCCAGCCAATATCAATGCTTTTCCATTTTGACTTTTTCTTTTAGAATAGCATCACAGTCTTCCTATCTTCATCCGACTTTATACTATACTAAGCTAAATTGACTAAATCTCAATACAGGCTGATGTAAAACTGAAAACATTTTTTCTGTGCTTTAAAAAGATCCTTAACAAAAAAAAGGAGTCATGTTATATTGCAGAACATCTGTAAAATTGCGATTTCATTCACTTCAATTTGTGTAACAAAGACAACTCCAAATCCTAGGTTGCTCTTTCAAGCAAAGAAATCCACAGATGTGTAATGAGTTGATAATATTGTCACCATTTTTTTTCTGAGCAGAGAAACAAATAAACATTTTTCTTTTCCCCTAGGGATTGAACACATGGAAAGCTGCAAAATGTTTTGTAGGAACTACAAAAATGTATAAGAAAGGAAATTAACAATCTGAAAAATTTTTGATCAATAGCTTTATCTACCAATCACTACAACCTCAGAATTTGTGTACACATCTCAAATGATCTATATTTTTATGCTCTTTCTTTTCTAATTGACAAATTTTCTTATCTATTAAATAGGTTTTAGCTTTTGCTCATCAAAATTTCAAATGATATTTGTCTTTAATTAATTAAAACCATGATCAGAATATCTTCTAAAAGAAATTAAATACAATTATCACATTGATATAATTCTAATTACCTAGTTACCCAATCTAATCAGATTGGTTACCTCTTTTTGTAAATAAGGCTGGTGGTATTTAGGTTGTTCATACAAATAATTCCTTGTCTCCATTTGAAATATTATTTTCTAAATTTTGTTATGGTAAGAAGTGGGTGTAAGGCAATGATGTATCTTCTCACCAGACTTATTCAATCTATACAGTAAAAGGATTCTGAAAGAATTAAAAGTCCTATTAGGATTCATTATTAGCAGCCACAATTTGAACAATATAATTTTTGTACTGGTGAGACAGAAAAGTACTAGGAAGAGGAAAAAGTCAAACAGTTATGTCCTGATCCCAAACAGAAGATGTAATGAGCAAAATTTCATGGGAAAATTAGCTCAGGAGAGGTGTTGTAATGGAATCTTCCACTCTCCCTATTGCTTATTGTGGACTGATTATATCAGTAAATATATAGAGTGAGCACAAGATATACCTGGGGGCTTGCTTCAGGATTACTAGCCTGCCACCCGATTCCCTGTTTTTCAGTAGTGTATTCTCTTTTACAATAAACCTCTCTTCCTTCATCTACATGCGTGTCGCTGTCCCTTCACTTGAGTACCACCTTTGTCTGTTTGTAACCTCTTTAAGGATACAATAAGATATGCAGATGACAGTGTTGATAGTAGACATATAAAGAAATCTGCAAGAACTTCTACAGAAGCAAGTGAAGGAAAGCAAGAAGAAATAACTAAAAATCCATTGTAAGATGACAGAATGCATACCTGTTAACAAAAGGAACAGCCCAACATGCAAATCAAGCCAGTATAACAAGTTAAATATCATGAAAGTGTTTTAACAGAGGACAGAATGTGCAACACTGAAATCTGTAGGTGTACTGGAATAGTGAAAGGTGCCTTCTAAAAGCTAAGCAAAGTATTAAGAAACATTTTGTTAGAAACAAAGATATGAGTACTGAACTGTTGTCAGTCCTCCTATATGGCAATAAATGCTAGATAATCTCTTTATGGATTATGTAGAGTCTTGAAGCAACAAAACTGTGGTTCTATAGAAGAATGCTGAGAAAAATATGGACCGAAGCTGTGAACAAAACAAAGTTTTAGAGAAAATGGAAACAAAAATGACACTTATACATAGCATTGGAAAATGATAGTTGAAATTTCTAGGGCACATAATGAGTAAAAAGGGCTTGGAAAATTTGATACTCACAGGACAGACTGAAGACAAGCATGATAGAAGGAAACAACTATTAACCTACCTGGCGAGCTTGAGTGAATTGATAATGGAGCAGGGTTTAGGAGTGATAAACAAAAGTTAAAATTTATTAAGAGCTACAAAGGACAAGAAGTTGCGGAGAGCCATGATTGCCAAAATCATGAAGAGATATGTTTGTATTTCAAAAAATTTGTCATACACTGGACGGATTTTAAATTTTTTATATATACTAGCCATTATGTCAGTTTATTATAGGACAGTCCTTCCCTAGGCTTTCTGCTTATATATACTATTTTTCAGTCAATACGAGGCCTAAGAGCCACTCAAGGTAGATGTTTATTAAATGTGGTGGTTGCAAAGGTGTGCAGGTGGTGCATATTATGAGGACATGTAGGATAGATAATGGTTGATCCTAGAATTGAAGACGTTAAGATTGGAGTGATTAGATAAGAATCATTTCAGGAGTCTGTTCCACAATGTAACAGCTCTGGGGAAGGAGCTGTCCAAGTAGAACTTCCTCCTCAACAATCAAACATTAAGGGAATGAGGATGACATGACTCAGGGTATATGGCCAGGTGTGTCCCCGCATGGAAGTTCTGGACTGGTTGAACCAAGAAATGTAGTTTGCTTCAACGTTTGCCATGAAAATAACAACAGGATAGCAAAAGGCTAGCAGTGATTCATCCGTAGCAAAGGTGTTGCAGGATGGAAAATAATTCACCATGTGCAAAGCTATATAAACACTTTTGAACTCTTGGAAATGAGGATTGGGTAGCTGCAGCCCTGATGTGACAGAAGTACTCTTGTAAAGATACTAGGTCCATCAAACATGGTAACTAATAGGTCTTACTTTACTAAACTTGCCTATGATATTTTGGCAGCTATTTTGAATTCAGTGTTGCCTTCTGTTAAACTTGTAGACTGTTCCTTCTGCTATGCTATATTTTTACAAAATTTTCTGAAGTAGCCATAACAGCTAGTGAAAAAACATATTTAATTGAAAAATTATTTTAATAGAAAGATTTTATAGATTCCAACTGAAAAGGCATCCTTGGTATGATGATAAACTACATCCTGCAGAAACGCCTTTGATTGACAGGTTTTGAGGAGTGTGGAACCACCTTTCAACTGCTGCTATTCCCTGGTCCAGGGTGATAGCACCTGTTAGCATTCCAGCTATGGGCAAATAATAAACCCCCAAACTGGGGTCAAAACACTATGAAATTATAAAAATAAATTTTATAGTAAAAATACCAGCAATACATTTTTTATGTAAAAAAACCTAACAACATTACCTATAGTAGAATTACCAGCAAAACATTTTATAGCAAAATGCCCAACAAAACATTTTATCTGTGATTGAATGCATATAATTGCATTCAAAATATTTAGATTTGGTTGTCAAAATTCTATGAAAGTATAAAAATACATTCTTACAGTAAAAATTTGCTGCAATATATTTTAATAGGGAAAAAAATGATTTTAAACAGAGTGTATTACATCTGCCCTGCATACTCTATAATAAAGAAATAGCGCTCTCTGGCAGGTTATCCACCAAAAATTATATATATATATATATATATATATATCTATATATATATATATATATATAGAGAGAGAGAGAGAGAGAGAGTGATATTAACAGGATGCAATAGATAGATAGATATGAACCGAATGTGATACGTAGATAGATATGAACAGAGAGCAATAGATAGATATGAAGGGAATGAGACAGACAGATACAAATTAACAGAATGAGATAGATATGAATAGAATGAGAAAGATAAAGTGATAGCTAGATAGATATAAACAGAATGAGAGATATAGAAATGAAGAGAATTAGATATGTATAAAGAGAATGAGATAGCTAGCTAGATAGATATGCAAAGAATTTGAAAGATAGATACAATCAAAATCAAATGGATATACAAATATGAACATAATCAAATGGATATATAGATATGAACATAATCAAATGGATATACAGATATGAACATAATCAAATGGATATACAGATATGAACATAATCAAATGGATATATAGATATGAACATAATCAAATGGATATACAGATATGAAGATAATGAAATGGATATATAGATATGAACATAATCAAATGGATATACAGATATGAACATAATCAAATGGATATATAGATATGAACATAATCAAATGGATATACAGATATGAACATAATCAAATGGATATATAGATATGAACATAATCAAATGGATATACAGATATGAACATAATGAAGTGGATATATAAATATGAACATAATCAAATGGATATATAGATATGAACATAATCAAATGGATATACAGATATGAACATAATCAAATGGATATACAGATATGAAGATAATGAAATGAATATATAGATATGAACATAAGCAAATGGATATACAGATATGAACATAATCAAATGGATATATAGATAGGAACAAGAATGAAATGGATAGATTGACAGGAACAGTGAGATAGATATACGTGAATAGAATGAGACAGGTAGATATATGTGAACAGAATG
Source organism: Acanthosepion esculentum (assembly GCA_964036315.1). NCBI lineage: Eukaryota > Metazoa > Mollusca > Cephalopoda > Sepiida > Sepiidae > Acanthosepion > Acanthosepion esculentum. The sequence goes on along the minus strand of OZ038495.1, from coordinate 50,323,359 downwards.
AGGTGAATAAATCTGTAAATAGATATCAATAGAATGATAGACATGAGCAGACGGAGATGGATGGATGTAATGATAGATAGATTTAGAGAAATCAAGAGAGAGAGAGAGAAAGAGAGAGAGAGAGAAAAGAGTGATTAAAAGGGAAATTATGACCTCGCTGTCATCGGGTAGCTGATCTGAAGATTGCTGGGATTGATGCATGCACGTTCTCTGCTTGGCTAACTCGATCTTATCTCTGCCTCCATCTCAATCTTACAGCAAAATCCATCTGTTGCAAGGAAGCATTCCCTCACCTAGGATCAGTTTAATAATAAGCTTATTTTTCTTTTGCTCTCTCTCTCTCTCTTCTCTCTCTTTCATTTCCATGCACAGTGTGTTCATCAGGAGATGAGGAGAAAAGATGCATCTGCCAGATGCATCTACAATAACGTAGAGATTATAAAAGCACATGATGCAATGTGAATCGACCAGTGATCAGATCCGGGACACAAATGAGATCAAGGCTGTTGATTGTCCTGCTGTGTTGATACCCAGGATGCAATGGTTCCTTTTTAATCTTCTGAAACCTTGTCACTGTCACTTCTCAGCAAGAGTCATACCTTAACATTCATTCAGCTATAATGACCTTGTTAGTTGCTGTTAGCAAAATATGGCCTCTAAATGGTGGCAAGATATACAGCAACACCCTGAAGCATTGTCAACCAAGGAGGGAGATAAATCTCTAGTCATTGTCATCAATATTTTTGTATTCCCAATTCATAAATAGATTCACCTTTGTCTTCATTTGTCAAAAGCTGTTGGCAGATAGTTCTGCTAGTTTTAATATCAATAAAAGAAATTATTAACTAATACAGGATCTAGTCTAAGAATTATTTTTGCTGCATGGGTGGCTCCAGATGTGTAGATTAATCTGCTGAATGTTAAGAAAATAAATTTGACAAATTTGCAAGTTGAAGTGGAATGTGAAAACTTAAAACAAATAAGTTAAAATGACTATAATAATGATTCCTCTGAAAACTTAAAAATGAGAGGTCTTGTTTTTTTTTTCTATTCATCCCAAGCAAGGCAATAATGCCACTAAAATGCAAAGGGTTACTAGAAATGAAAAAGAAAATGATTTTAGGAGGAACTGAAAACCTAATAATAGTATAAATTTTAGACTTTAGGAAGAGGTGTTAGAAGTCTAGAGGTAAAGAAGATGAAATGAGAAACCTAATCCTAAACTGGAAAAAATACGATAAACCTTTAGCCCTGTTCAAAAGACTGAGGAGATGTGTGAACTGGATGATAGGTGAACTTATTTACTCCTATATATTTTGATACTCTAGCCATACAGTGGCAGATTATCTGCACATGATGGGCATTGGTTGATATTTAATAAACAATGGTTAATCTGGCACTAGGCAATAATAATATGCACCAAGTGAGTACCAAAATCACAAAGCAATTGACGAGCCTGTAAAATCAGCTTGCTCACAGTTGCAAAATAGATAACATAGATAAAAATAGCTCATGGCACCTGCTATTCAGATATGACGGTAGGAGAGAAAATAATCATGACAGTTTCTCAGATTAAAGAAATTCAAACATCCGGGAAGTACTATTATTTTGACCCTATACCAACTTGACATGCCTAGTAAGCATTTAGCTAAGGACATACCACAGAGTAATGGCAACAAGTAAAATCATTGGGTTGGGTAATGTGTTCAATACTCACTAGGTATGTGACCAGGGCTGATGCATACTACCTTTTAACTCACTGACTGGGGGGTGCATTTTGTGAACCTCACTATCTTATCAACATTTGCTTTTTTTCTACCTACTTTTATATACATTACAAATTGAACTGAGCACAACTGACTAGTGAAGGATCAAAACTTTTTGCGGATTTTGATACCCTCCTGTTTTTCTTTTATCCAAATTTATAAACTTTTTTTCACTCAGTTTAGGTCCATATAAAATTCAGTATTTTTTATCTATGATGTTGAGTGTGTTAAATTTCTTCAACTTTTGACAAGAAAAATCTGAAATTATTGTGAAAAATTGCTGAAAAACATTGTTGATTTATTTCAAATGGAATGTGTCTCTAATGTGTATTTAGATATATTGTATTTATTTTCAATTTTTCTAGTTGAATTGTTCACTTATATTGGATCTGATCCATTACTGCACATAATTAGATTAAATTAAAATTATTTCACGAATTAGCTTGTTGATGTTAAGGTGAAATTCATCAAGGAAGGTTCTCTAGGTTTTGTTATCCCAAATACTTTCAATCGCCTCCGAGATCATCCTCAAGGATGAATTATGAAGAGAAGCTTAATGTAACTGTGATTGTTGTGATGGTGAGATTTCTAAACATGCCCTGTTATAATTATTTTAAAATTAACAATTGTTTTTTGTAAACAAGCATCCACAATATAAGGGAGCTAACCAGAGATGTTAAAAAATGCCAATGGCATTAAATGTTGGTCAAATACGTTTTAAAACATTGCTACTACACTCATAATAAATTCTGTTCAGTGTTGATTAGTTGCTTTTGATATAAAAGGGCCTTGAGAATTTAAAGGTTTTGTTCATAATTTTTAATGGTGTAATTTATTGGTGTTGTCAACAAGTATTTTCCTCTATTGTAAATGTGGACAGGAATGTGTCTTTAAACGTTGTGCAACAGAACTTGTATCTGGCAAATGGCATTTAAGACGTCTTGATAATGTTGTTGTCCTCAAGTAAACATATGTATTTGCTTTTTTGTCAGAGCCACAAAGGACATTTAAACATTTAATGCCATTTTAGAACTAGAAAGGATTATTATAAAAGTAAATAGACATATTGTCTATATTATTCAATGAAACATGCTTGAATAATGGGGTACTAAAAATATTCTTCCCAAAATGTAACTAAGTGACCAAATATCAAAATTGTTTTAGAATGCCTTCTGAGACAGGCTGAAAAATTTCCAGTACACACACATATATATATATATATATATATATATATATATATATATATATATATATATATATATATATATATAATGGGGTGTCTCTTTCAAATATGAGTATCCACTATAATAATGTTTGAAGTAATAAAAATGTTGAATTAAAAAATAAATCCATAAATTCTTCAGAAATTTCTTTTTTTACATTTTTTTTATATGAAACTGAGCAAACATGGTGCTTCAAGAAAAATATCTAAATGAGGAAGTGTGCTTTCCTTGAAAGGAAAACTAGAGCCTTGCAGACCTGTGATGGCCTTTGTAGCCAAGTGGTCAAGCATATTGGATCAAATGGCTGTTTTACCAACAAAGGAGAATGCATGTGGAGCACATTTTTCTTTATTAACAATTCGCAAATACACAAACTGACAGATCTAATACCCACTGTTTAACGTAAAAATAAAAATGGCATGTCTATTTCAAATGTGGGTATCTACTACAATAATGTTTGAAGTAATATATATATATATATATATATATATATATATATATATATATATATATATATATATATATGTGTGCGTGTGTGTGTTTATGCTTTGTTTTAATGATTTCCTGTAGCTTAATGATAAAACATATCTGGCTTGAAGCTGGTTTCTCAGATTAAAAGAGAATACAGGTTAAATTCCTGTCAAAAAGTACATTTTCTTTAATAAAACTTTCAATCTCTAGGTGGGCAAATATTTATTATTTTATTTCCTGGTATTTACATTTTGATAAGTGTGTCTGGACATAATTGTTACTGAAAAGAAAAAGTAATCAATTAACTGGTAGATCCTTGGTTTATGTAGGAATATTATTATTATAAATAAATAAATAAAGATAAAATATAAAATAATAATAATAACCTAAAAATACACACCAATATACAAAAATATAAATAAATTGTATGAAATTAACATACTATTTACCATGCTTTCCTGTTATTTCTGTACATTTTATTCCCTGTCAAGTATGCTTTTATCTCTGTGAACACAAGGCTAATTTCTGCTTCTATGATGTGAGTGAATCCCCCCCACCATATTTACTCTGATACACTTCCAGGTGTTCTTTTTCTTCATCTATGTGCTATAACTCCTCAGAATATTGGTGATCGTGGCTCTCCACAATGTTCTATCTTATGTAGCTCTTAGTTGTTTTTTCTTTTGCTAAGGCACCCCCACCTCCTATTCTGCCACCCATTCACACAATCTCACCAGGCCTTTCTCATCTCTCTTGTCCTCAATAAGCCCCAAGAAAATTGAGTTTTCCAAGCCCTTCTTCCTCATTATGTGTCCAAGGTATTGCTGATATCTTTTCCTGATTTTGTGCTTTCTGTTGCTATTTTCTTTAAGAGTTCTTTGTTGCTTATTCGCTCTGTCAATGGAATTTCAGTATCCTTCTGTAGAACTACATTTCTCCTGCCTCTAGTTTTTTTCCTCATCTGGGAGAAAATTGTCCAATGTACACTGTCATACAATAGGATGAATATCACATAGCAATCTCTAATGAAGTTCTTCCATTTCTCAGCACCTAAACTAACTTTTGGAATGCTTTTTTTTGCTAGTCTCTTGCACGTTTGGATCTCAATGTTACATTTTCCATCCTTTGTTTCCCAGATATTGGAACTTCTGCATCTTAACAAAATGCCTGGCATACTGTGATAATTGAGGAAGAAAAAGCAGTGTTTGTATTAATGTCAAGTGATCTGTATTCTTTAGGTTAAGCAGTCATTATTAATTTGTGACTAGTTTATCTTTTCATCTTATTTTTGTTGCTTTACACCTAGTAGTAGTTGATATAATAGTATTTACCTAAATTTCTGAGATTACATGCAGACATTATTAATTTTCATGTAGCTTTTATCTTATAGTTGTTACTTTACACCTCATAGTAGTTGACATAATAGCATTAAGTTGTCTGAATTCCTGAGATGATGCAATTATGTCATCATTAATTTCTGACTCCTTTTTCTTTCAATCATAATTTTCTTTGCTTCCCAACTAGTAGTAGATGATATAATAGTATTTATCTAAATTTCTGAAATAATGTACTGCTGTTATTATTATTATTAATTTTTTGTAGATTTGATCTCATTTCACTCCCTGTTCTGCCATCAATTTACACAAGCTTATTCGGTAGGTTACTCATTGCTTCCTTTGACCCTAATTACCTTCAATAGTTCCTTTGAAGAACAAATTCTCCAAGCCCTCTAATCACATTGTGTGTTAGAAATTCCAACTATTTCTGATACTAAATACATGTGTTTCTTTTCATTCCCATTTTCCATTGAAAATTACAGATTTCTGCTGTATCAAGTTTCCTTTTCATCTTTGAGGAAAATGTCTAGCTTTCCCTACGATATAGGAAGGTTTATATTACATACCTGTTCATCTCTCATTTCTTTGTTTCCAAATAAAATTTCCTTGTTTCTTAATACTTTGTTTAGTTTTTCTAATGAGTGACTCTTGAGCCTTTTATTGGGTGAACAATGGTATAAAATAAGCAAAATATTATAGAATATTTTATATTATTTTCCCCAGACCTATGCGAAAAAAATGGAAAAATGATGGCTGGTGTTGCCCAGTTCCTACTCTCCAGACTTTAAAAGTGTCTGTGCAGCCTTGTAGGCAATGAATTATTTTCCCCTTTACAACTCATTTTCCACGGACAAAATGTTGCAAGCCTCTCACTAATCTATTGCTGTTTCCACGGCAAATGCTCTGACAAGCTATACACTTTAGTTCCACATGTTCAAACCTTCACAGCTAAGACCTGCCACATCACAAACACTGGGATAAATCATTCCCCTTGTATTCGGTTGCAAAGAAAAAAGTTCCACTCAGATATTTCCTTCCCAAAAATGGTTACTTTGTGGAATAGACTCCCAAGAGGATCCTTCCCTAATCACTACAATTTTAACCACTTTAAGTCTAGGGTCAACTGCTATCTTTTCTATATATCTTCATAATCTGCACTTCTTACCTAGTCCACTTATCTGCATACAGCAACCTAATTTATTAACTGTCTACCTTGAGTGGCTTGTATTAACGATTATTAAAAAAGTAATTTCTGTACTTGCTTGATTTTGACATCTGCAGTTTGTATCTCAAATCACGGGCTGTGCTTTTTGTTATAGATCATACATTCTATATTCTAATAGTTAATAATCAGACTTTTCTTTCTGCTATTCTATTGAATTGAGAGGGTTTTATTTTTGAAAATGTGTATGATTTTAAGAGATTCTTTCAGTACCCTCTTGTTATAACTGTGGAGAAAAATGATGCATTTTAATATTACTCAATGATCTTGCCGATGTGCCCTCCATCTTCTGGAGTTCTCCTTCCGTATTTTGGATAGGAGTTATTACATTGTTCAAATTTAAATTTAATTTCAATCAAAGGGAAAAAAATTCAGTGGGTGTTTATGCAAAAACAGCTTGATCTGACCCCTTCAATATGTATTTGTTGCAATATTTGATTGAATGAATTGCTGAGCAGATTTCAATATTGATATGTCAGTTGAATTGTCATAACAAATATGTATTTTAAGGCACTACACACTGATTTGGGATTTCTTGCTCAATTTGACATCCATATTGTCTCATTTTCATCTTGCTGATGTGACCTCCATCTTCTGGCTTTCTCCTCCTATATTTTGGATAGGAGTCATTTCCCTGTTCAAATTTAAATTTAATTTAAACCAAAGGGAAAAAAGTTTTCATTGGGGGATTGTGTCCCCACAGATACCTCCTTTAATCAAAATAAAATATACTTATCCAAGTACCCTGGGTAATGTAGTTTCAGAATATATATAGTTATGGGCGTCTATCTCCAAAATCTTAGTAGTTCAAGAACAAACAAACAGACATACAGAGGCTACAACTATATATATATATATAGAGAGAGAGAGAGAGAGAGAGAAAGAGTGAGAGTGATTTGATTGCCAAAGAAAATGGATTATAGTAACAAGCATCACCAACCTTGTACAGAGAGATAATCTTCAAATTCTCAGCCTGCAGGTGAGATATTCTGTCAGAGCCTGAAGCTAAAATGCAGCTCCATTTAAAGAGACAGACTTTGAGTTGTAAGCAGTCAGTTGGATGAATCAGTGATGTCTTTAGGAGAAGACAATTTAGGAAAGTTGCCTGTAGCTAATCTGTTAAATGTCTTCAGTAAAATTCTCCAATATCTGCATGGCAATGAGGCAGAAACTTGTTATTTACTTCCCTTAAAAATATTTAACACCCACAAGGAAATCATTTTCCATTTAGTTAAAAAAAAAATATCTATTACTTTTAATATTTTTTTGTCTCAGGTGGAACTTGTAGATTTGTGTCATCGCAAAAGATGTTTGAAGAATGGTTGGTTCCTTGTACCAATTTAAATAAAAACTAATTCCTACCACGATGCTCAATCTTTATAAGAGTTACTTTGTTTTGTTTTACAGCATATCAACCTCAATGGGTTATTTAATGCTGACAAGATTTTTATTGCTGGTAATAATTTTTCCAAAAATGTATTGCTGCTAATAATTTTTTTCAAAAATCCATTGCTGGCAATATTTTCTTCCCTGGAAAAATGTACTGCTGGTAATATTTTTTTTAAAAATGTACTGCTGATAATATTTTTTTAAAAAATGTACTGCTGGTAATATTTTTTTAAAAAATGTACTGCTGGTAATATTTTTTAAAAAATGTACTGCTGGTAATATTTTTTTCAAAAATGTATTGCTTGTAATATTTTTTTCAAAAATGTACTGCTGGTAATATTTTTTTCAAAAATATACTGCTGGTAATATTTTTTTCAAAAATGTACTGCTGGTAATATTTTTTTCAAAAATGTACTGCTGGTAATATTTTTTTCAAAAATGTATTGCTGGTAATATTTTTTTCAAAAATGTACTGCTGGTAATATTTTTTTCAAAAATGTACTGCTGGTAATATTTTTTTCAAAAATATACTGCTGGTAATATTTTTTTTTAAAATGTACTGCTGGTAATATTTTTTTCAAAAATGTACTGCTGGTAAGAATTTTTTCAAAAATGTACTGCTGGTAAGAATTTTTTCAAAAATGTATTGCTTGTAATATTTTTTTTCCAAAAATATATTGCTAGTAATAATGTATTTCTGGTAATAATTTTTTTACTTCAAAAATACATTGCTAGTAATAATTTTTAACAAAAAAAGTATTGCTGGTATTAAAACCTGTTTTTACACTTGCACAGTGTTTTGACCCCAGCTTGGACGAGGTCAACTATTTGCCAATAGCTGGAACCCTAACAGGTGCTACCACCGTGGGTCAGGGTGGACCTGGGAACACCAGCAATTAAGAAGTGGTTCCATACTCCTCAAAAGCTCCTGAACAGAAGCCTTGTTGTTGGATGTAGTTTATCATCTTACCCAGGACGCGGATATAACAAGAGTCAAAATGGAGCATTGTTGCCTGTTGCTGTCCGGTCCTCACTGTCCAGCCATAACAGTTCAAAAGTATTTACACAGCCTTGTGGGTGATAAATTATTTTCCACCATACAATCCCTTTGCTAGAGACAAAAGGTTGCTATCATCTCACTACTCTCTTGCTGTTTCATGGTAAATGTTTAGATGATCTACATTTCTTAGTTTCACCAGTTTAGATCTTCACAGTTAGGACCCATTATGCCTTGTACACAGTGTTAAATCATACTCATTCCTTTCATATTCCATTGCTAAGGATAAAGTTTCACTTGGACAGCTTCTTTCTTAGACTATCACGCGAGGGGATGCTTACTTGACCACAACAAATTTAAACTCTTCATGCTTATGGCCAACCATTATTTAGCCTCCATATCCTCATAATATGAATTTTTTATTACCTCCCTTTTTACCCTTACAACAACCACATTCTACTTTGTGACACTCTTGGGCTTTTATTGGGTATACAATAGTATTTTATATATTACGAGGGTCATTCAATAAATAAGGTGAATTTTTCAGGATAAGGACATCTAATATAGATAGAAGGTTACTTTTTTTTTAATTTTTCAACGAAGTCTCCCAGCACTGTCACACACTTTTCCCATCTGTGCACAAGCTTCCGTATTCCCTCAGCGTAAAAATCTTTGGACTGATGTCTCAGCCAGTCGCTCACAACACTTTTGACTTCATCGTCACTTTTAAACTTCGTGACTCTCATGAACGCTTTCAAGTGACCAAACAGGTGAAAGTCTGAAGGGGCAAGGTCTGGGCTGTAAGGGGGATAAGGGAGCAGTTCCCAGCCCAGCTTGTTGATGGTCTGCACCGTTTGGGCTGTTGTGTGAGGCCTTGCGTTGTCATAATGCAAGATGACTCCTTCTGACTGATGACCCCTATGTTTGTTCCAACAGATAAGCTCAAAGTCCTTGCAATGCCATCCACTGTCACCCTTCTGTCAGACTGAATGAGGCCATTGACAGATTCGATCACCTGAGGAGACCTCACTTCTGTAGGCCTCCCAGCCCTGTCTTCATCCTCAACACTGCTCTGTCCTTCTTTAAACAATTTAGCCCACTTGTAGACATTTTTTGGGCTGAAACATGTGACACCATACACAGTTGACATTCTCCTATGAATTTCAACTGGTTTGCAGTCTTCAGCAAACAAAAACTTGATAACTGACCGTTGTTCAATCCTGGAGCATGCTTCTTGGTCGGCCATCTTTGTTAATCGCAATAACTCTCAAAGTTTTTTTTTAATCGGCAAAAGAAAGTAAATCCATGTGAAAAAGAAAAAAACAAAAGAAAATAAAAAAAGAGTAAGCTTCTATTTGTATTAGAAGTCCTTATACTGAAAAATTCACCTTATTTATTGAATGACCCTTATATATACATATTATATACAACAGTATAAAATAAGTGAAATATTATAGAATATTATTTGTTAATATGTAGTAAGAAGATGTAATATTTTGGAGAGACTTTAACTATTCTTAATGAATAAAAATGAGTTTATGTTGATCTTTTCAAGGGTGGGAAGTGATATACAGAAACCGAGAGAGGAAATATCTGTACCACCAATGTTTTAGCAAAAAGATAGAGGATGAAGGCAAATACACAACATGTTGAAATCTTACAGAAACTATATTTTTCTCCATACGATAGGAATAGGAGGTACGGTGGAGTAATGGATAGTGGCTCAGATTGAGGAATCGGAGAGCTGAGTTCAAATTCCAGTCGATTCCATTACATTCACTTACATGTTATTACCGTTTGGAAAGGTATGAATCCTTCTCTTCTCCTCCCTAGCTATGGGTAAATAGCAGGATAGTCCGAGTTCTCCAGCCTTGGATGACAACTGGCCTACTGCAGAAAGAAATGGCAACCTACAGCGGAAAAAAAAAACAAAAAACAAAACTGCCTAGTCAGTCATGTATCGAAAGATACATGATTACGTAAGTTTGTAGCCTCCATGGCACATAACTGACTGACAATATGAATAAAAGTCAGTTTGGGTAAATGTGGTTTGTGTTAAAGCCCATCTATAAGACATGATTCTGAATGCTGATTTTTCAAGCCGGTTTGTTGGCACTGTGTTCTGGAAAGATCTGCATAATTCAATCTATGCCATCTTCATGTTCCTCTGTTGGCCTTGACTAAAACCCAAGCAAACTTCATAAATATTGACGAAAGGCAATAAGAGTATCATCCAAATGGTAGATCATTGATTGAAAGTGAGGATACTTCATCAATTATTCATCAAGTCTTCTAAACCTAACGATATGCAGTGTGCAGTGACGACTTTATTAAAACCGGTTTTAAAGGATAAGTACTGATTTAATTTACTGTTGAATATGTACATAGATGAATATGAAATGGACAAAGTCCAGCAATTATTTTAATATATTTTATTGTTATATGTTATTTATATAAACACAACTATTGAAGTAAAAAGCTCTGTTTATAATAAACAATATTAACAACATTTACCAGCCTGGATGTCCAAGAAATTTTCATAGAAAATATGTGTCCTCTGACAGGAATCAAACCTGTATCCTATGCGGAACTGTCACATAGCCTGACGTGCTATACCGGTTTAACTACAGATGAGCATCTGGCTAGCAAGGTTGATTTTACCGCTTTTAAACTACAATTTTCCATGATTTCCCTCAAATGATCATATCTGCTCAAATCATATCTAAATGTAAACAAATGACATCACACACACTATGAAATGTACAAAGTCTGACAATTATTTTAATATACCTTATTGTTAGCAGACATAATCATTCAAGGAAAATCATGGAAAATTGTAGTTTAAAAAAGCAGTAAAATCAACCTTCCCAGCTATATGCTCCTCTGTAGCTAAACTGGTATAGCACGTCAGGCTATACGACAGTTCCGTGTAGGATACTGGTTCGATTCCTGTCAGAGGATATATATTTTCTATGAAAATTTCTTGGATGTTCAGGCCAGTAAATTTCATTTATACTGTTTATTATAAACAGAGCATTTACTTAAATATTTGTGTCTATAAATAATGCATAACAATAAAATATATTAAAATACATGAATATATATATATATATATATATATATATGGGATGCACACACCCACCCACATACATACATACATATGTATTTCTGAAAAAATAATGAATTTATTTTTATCCAACATTTTTTGATTAACTCAAATGTTATGTTAGACACCCGTATTTGAAATAAAAGCCCATTTTTATTTCTACTTTAGACAATGTGTATTACATCTATCCAATTGTGCATTCAGGAAATCTTAATGGAGAAAATGTGCTCTCCGGCAGGGATTGAATCTGCATCCCCCTGCTCTGGCATGCTTTACCACTCAGCTGCAGGGGGCCATCACAGTTTAGCAAGTTTATATTTCCCTGTTCTCTATTACACACTGTTTTGAGACATCTATTTCAAATATGAGTATCCACTCTAATAATGTTTGATACATATATATATATTATAAATACTTACTAAATTAAGCTTACTCAAGCTACAATAAACGGGTACACAATGCAATTTCAATTCACTATTTGCTACCAGTCTCTCCACACTCTTTCTCTCACACACACACACGCGCGCATACACATATATATATGAAAGTGGGTACTGAAGTCAACACCCAGTGGCAACAGTCTGTTTCAGGCTTAAATGCAATCTTCGGCCATCTATATATACCAGGTGTAACAGCAAAATTGTCCTAATGATGTAACAGCATAATTATCCATCCCACAAAATGTTTAATAACTAAAAAACAAAAAATGAACTCATTGAGTTTCTTTTTACCATGTTTTCAGATAAGATGTTTAGCCATGTTGATACTATTTTTCATAAGAATCATTGAAAAAACCCTTTGAGTTATTCATTTAAAAAGAGAACAGGTTAAAATAAAAGCAGTGAAGCAAGATGCTGGAAGAACAATAAAGGAACAGTATTCAGGAAAACAGAAGATGGAGAATGATATTGCATTTCCATTTTTGAAGATTATAGGTGGCAGTGAAGCAAGATGCTGGAAGTCATTTCTTCAGGTGAGAAGTGCAAGAAAAGAAACAATTAGGACAGAACTCATGGCTGCATCTGTCTATTTCAACAGTAAAATGATGAGACCTATTTGCCAATCTATTAGTACGCATAAATTCATGTGGTTGATGTACCAAAAAGAAAAGATCACTGCCATAAAAATATGTATAGAAAAGATAGAGGAAAGCCATGTCTTGATTGTGAAAAAGTGACTGAAGTTGAAATGCCATGTCAGGACTGACAACATTCTTTGAAATTGGCAAAATATATAGAAAGAGAACCAGACCAGATACTGCAGCAATATTTAATGCATGGATGAATGGTAAATTTATAAATATGCAAGATTGATTCTGATGAAAAAAAATTGTCTGGCACGATACAGTGAACAAACTTTCCTAGTAGCAGACCTCACAACTGATTCAATGTAACACTTCATGCGATCCTCCAAATCTATAAATCGACCATTCGCCCTTGCATGGAGTATTGCTGCAATATATGGTCTGGAGCCCCTGCTGTTTGCCTCAGGGTTCTTGATAAGATCCAGAGACGGATATGCAATGTAATTGGCCCTGATCTGTCGCAGTCGCTCTCTCACAGACGCAACGTTGCCTAGCTCTGTCTTTTTTACAAATACTTTCACGGTAATTGCTCCAAGGAGCTGCTTTCGCTGGTCCCTAGGCCTCATGAATTTAAACGTCCTATGAGGCTGGCATCCCGTTCCCACCCCTTCACCATTGAAACTGTTAGATCTTCTACTCCAATAGCTTCATGTCTCGCACATCTCGCCTGTGGAACTCCCTTCCTTATTCCTGTTTCCCTGACAAATACAATCTCCAACTATTTAAGTGTAACATCAATCGACATCTCCAGTTGCCTTGATCTATCCACTTCCCTTCTCCACATCGTTTCACCTTTCATTCCTATCTGCTCTTGCTCCAAATCTTCTGTAACGCCCTTGCCTTGATTGATCCACTATCTTTCTCCACATCCTCTCCTTTACCACTCCTATTTGCTCTTCCTCCAAACCTTCTGTAACCCCTTGCATGCTAGTGGCCTCCAGCCTTGCTTGGGGTGTTAAGCTTATAAAAAAAAAATGTCAGAAGGCACAATGCATTGCTCTCCTGGAGATTAGCATCCATCTGCCATGTTGATGAAAAGCAGAAAAGGTTCTCTATGATGATTAAAAGATAGCAGTTTAATTTTAGAGGCATTAAAATTTACAACCCCTTCGTTGCCCCAGTTAACAACTGATTGGAAGGCTTTTTCAAGAGTAGCTGCCAGTTTTAGTATTAAGACAGGAGTAAATGATTGTTTCATCTGCATAAATAGCTAGTTGAGAACTGATGACATCAGGAAGGTCATTTATGAATATAAGAAACATCGGTCTTAGGATAGATCTATGGGGGATCCCTGTGTTAATGTGAAATGATCTAGAAGTGCAGCCATTCAAGAGAACTTTCATTACCAAATTTGTTAAGAATGATTAGATTAATTCAAATATTCAGCAAGAGACATCATTGCCTGTTATGCAGTGTAGAGAGATTTTAAGTAAAATATTAATACAGTGAAGTATATAGATATAGTTAGTTTATATTTTGGTGTAGAACTAAAATGATGAAGAATAATTTTTTATTTTTTCATATATTATTTTCTAATCTGGCCAATCCTGGGCATGATGACAAAAAATATCCGATAAGCAAGGCATCTGATCAAGAGATTGGAGGTCTTGTTGATTGTGTTAAGGTTCAAGGTATGGGCAAATAGTGAGCCACTAAACAAAAACAAAACAGTATGAAAGTATTAAAAATACATTTGTATAGTAAAAATACCAGCAATACTTTTTTCTATAAAATTTACCAACAGTAACTACTTATAGTAGAATTACCAACAATACATTTTATACCAAAATGACCAACAATACATTTTATCTGTGACTGAACGCATACAACAGCATTCAAAATATTTAGATTTTGGAATTAAATAACCCATAGATGTTGATATGCTGCTAAACAGACACAACCATCCAAACATGAAAGAATCCTTTCATGATGTTAATTCATATAATATCCTACAATTTCTTTATTAAAACTGTATTCCAAAATATAACTTCACCAAAACTACAATATAAAACATACATCATCTACTCTTATACAAATATGGATATGCAGAAAACCTGAGTATTATCTACCATGTATTCAATTGTGACAGCAGAATAACATATCCTATGTTTATTATTTCAAAGCTGCTAAAAAATAAATTTCAGCATTAAATAACCCAGAAGGAGTTGATATGCTGTTAAACAAATCAATCAATCTAATCAGGTATTATATAAGAAATATAGGTGTTTGCATTTATTTGTATCACAATTTATGCTTTTTATTTAACAACTATTTCAAAAATATAGATTTTTCTTATAGTCATTTGTAAGTATAAATATTTTATAGTGTACAAAATGAGAGATAATAAAGACAACTTTCCAGTTGTCTTTACTTTTTGTAATCAACAGATGAAAATGGCTTTGAGCGCGTGGAGTCTATCAGTTTTAGGGAAGACCACATTATTCGAACTACTTGAACTAGTGTGACTGAATCACAAAAAGAACTGTACTAAATAACACAAACCACATCACTGGAGGAATTTTCAACAGTAGCAACAACTAAAATGGATAGCACATGTCACTTGAAGAGAAAATAATGACATAATCAAGATGTTGGTATTTCAAACTACTTTAAACAAAAGGTTAGGAAGGAAGCCCCGGTCAGTCCTGGAATGACCAATAACTGCTACTTGACTTGAGAAACGTATGTTTTTGGAAAATTGTCTTAAGAGATAGATTTTATAAATTTCATCCGACAGTGTCACTGCCTGCAATGTGTCATGCCCCCTGATCACATTGGGAGGTGCCATTTTATATAACGTTACATGACAACCAACCAAAACTATTGCAACCTCTAATTTCACATCATACTCATGATACATTATCTCTTTTCATTTTCAGTAACGATTTGATAGAGAAAAATGTTTTTTTTTTCTATTTCTAACTACAATGTTTGTGCATAAAGCCTTCTAATCTCAGATGGCAATAAATCTAAATCCCTTCCCCATGACACATTTGCAGTGTATTCAAGGTTCTTATATCAAGTGAAGCCATTAATTGTTAAGTTGAAACTGAAATACTTTGGCACGGAACAGCTTCAAAACTTACTCTCAGCAGATTCAAACTGCTACATTTCACTGAGCAATTTCAATACAAATATAAGATCTTTTTATTTGACAAATATTCTGTAATTTTTTTGCACTAACTGAACCTGTACAAAATGACAAATATAATCCTTGTGGTCTCTAAAGGTATTGACTCCTTTACAGCATGCAATAGCAAATATGACATTCATTAAAATCCCTGTCAGTCACAGATTCAGTGTTGCATCACAGGGAAAATGGTTTTTCATCAAGACAAAATTGAAACAGAATTTTTTGGAGGAAATTCATGATCATGTTAGAAACATGATAGCAATTCAGTTGTTTGATTCTAAATTTGTATCACTTGAATACAAACTTTACCTGAAAAATTTAGTATTGTTCTCTCTCTCTCTCTCTCTCTCTCTCTCTCTATATATATATATATATATATATATATATATATATATATATATATCAACAGTATGGCCTAGAAATCAACACTAGATGGTGACTGTCAGTTTCATGCTTCAATGCAATCTTTAGAACAAGAACTGAGAAACTGACTTTCATGCAGTTTTGATTCCAATATCCACACTGTATATATCTATAAACACTATCTCCAATATTGAGCACACTTCCATGATAAATATAACAAATTTTGAACAAATTTCATATATATATATATATATATATATATATATATATATATATATATATATATATATATATATATGAAATGCTGCTAAAAGGTTTTTGGTTATCCTAGTCCTTAAAGTCTCATTAAATATTGGAAATTCTATTTTATCTTCTCTTGGCATGGATTGTATATATGTATATATAAGTGAATTCGCATTCATCCTCTTGGTTCTCAGCTGCTTGTGCATTTGTTATTGCCCACAGGAATTACTATTTTCTACTATGCCATAGAGAGATGTCTGATTACAACAGACATCTTTTTCTCACTACTCATAATGAGTGCTAGCATGTCCTCAAAGAAGCAAAGTTACCCTTTGCCAAAAAAATGAATCAACGTAATGCGTCTCGCAAGTTTTGTTCAAAAGATTATTGGTCGCTTTGCAAAAGCATGCTGAACAACTGCAAAACCCTCAATACCCACTTTATCTCAACCAATTTGAGGTCCTGATCTCCTCAGCTGATAAGGCTGAATGCTTTGATCGGAAGTTCTCATCAAATTCAACACTAGACTCATCTGGTGTACCCACACCCGACATTCGCCCCGAAAGCTGAAGCTCTACTGTGTGAGATCCACATAACCCCAACTATGGTATTGGACATCATCTCTAAATTAGACTCCCATAAGGCTAGTGGTGGGGATAAAATACTGGCCATTGTCCTGAACTAGAATCTGTCCTCTCTAAACTTTACAACAACTGCCTCACTGAATCTTGCTTTACACCCTATTGGAAGTCCTCATCTGTTGTGCCTGTTTTTAAAAACTCTGGTGACCCTTCTGACCCAACTAACTACCATCCTATCAGTCTCCTACCACTCTTTGGAAAAGTCTTCAAGGTTTTACTCAACGCCAAAGTGGTTAAGCACCTTACTTCACATAATCTGCTCTTTGATAAACAATATGGTTTCTGCTTTGCCCGATCTACTGCTGACATACTCATGGCCATAATGAATTTGCATACCAAGCACTCAACAATAATGGAGAAGCCCAAGCTGTGGCTCTAGACATCTCTAAAGTGTTTGATAGGGTTTGGCATGCTGGCCTTCTTCATAAGCCGCAGGGATATGGCATTACAGGACGATTACTTGACTTAATACAATTATTCCTGTCAAACTGTGAAATGAAGGTCATCCTAAATGGGTTCTCCTCTGGCTCCTTTATCACAAATGCAAGGATGTATCTTGGGCCCTACACTGTTTCTGATCTTCATCAATGACCTTCTCGATGTCATCAGTTCCCAAGTTGACATCTACGCAGACAAGACCCTGCCTCAGTAGTAAATCTGGTATTGTTGACAAAACTAACCTGGTTGCTGATCTTGAAAAGGACCTCCATTCTGTGGTTGACTGGGGCAGGAAATCATTTGTAAATTTTAATGCCTCCAAAACGAAACCGCTTTCCTTTACTTGCCACAGAGAACCCTTCCTGCCTCCCATCAGAATGACTGATTCCCAACTCCTTGAGAGCACCTTGTTATGCCTGCTTGGTCTCATGCTGTCCACTGACATGGGGTGTAATAAATACATTGAATCAATAGCTTCATCTACTGCAAGGAAAATTGGCTCTCTATATCATGCCAGAAAGTTTTTAAATCTGAGTCCATCCTTCAAATCTATAAATCAACCATCTGTCCTTGCATGAAATATTACTGTCATATATGGTCTGGTGTTCCCACTGTACGTTTTGAGGTCCTTGACAAAATCCAGAGATGAATATGCAAGATGATAGGTCCTCATCTGGCATCTAGTCTACAATCACTATCCTACAGACATGCTGTGGCCTCTTTCTGTCTCTTCTACAAATATTTTCACAGCAACTGTTCTGATGAGCTACTTTTACTAGTTCCCAGACTACATGAATTTAAATGAGCTACTAGGCTGGCATCTCGGTCACACCCTTTCACTGTCAAAACAGTTAAATGTAACCATCTCTTCTTCCTAAACAGCTTATTCTCTCGCACTTCTCATCTGTGGAACTCTCTTCACATTCCCCGATGACTATAATCTTCAAATATTCAAGTGTAATGTCAATCGACATTTGACAGCATGAGTTTGTTCCCCATACTTCTCTGTATCCTTTCCTCAAACATGCCTTTTTACTCTTGTTCTCAATCCTCTGTAACCCCTTGCGTGCTAGTGGCACTCCTGCCTTGCTTGGTATGAATTCCCTTAATATATTATGGACAAAGGGAGAGATTACTTTTATTGAAGAATTTGAAATGAAGAATAATTCTGTGATGTATAAATATTGAAGAAGAACTTGTAACTTGGTTATACACATGTTGCATGTGCTAGAGGGAAAATACAATTATCTCAATCATAAAAGCAGGTTTTGTGTGTGTGTGTGTGTGTGTGTAAAAATTAAGAATATAATAGTTTAAAGGCAAAGCAGGTATTTTCATATAGTGCTCAGTATTAACAATATTAAAATAATATTAATATTAAAAATATAGCATTGATAATATGATAAAGTTACTTAACTGTAAATATCAATTTTTAATTTTGTTTCTCCGACTTCCAAGTTTCTTGAAATTGTCCATTCTTCAAGCAGATCATTTGAATAATTTTTTTTTATTTTGCAGGGTTACCTCCATACCAATAGGAATTGTAGACTGTGATTAGAAGAAAAATTATCAATATTAGCTCCTAATAACCAAATTACATTATTAAATAAGAAGAATAAGGTAATGGGTCAATGCTGACATTTTAACAAATATTTACTTTGTTACTTTAATAATAATATAACATAATACAACAAATAAAACATAAAATACCTTAATTTATTAGGTCATCCCATAAGTTCTGTCCGAATGAACGAAATTTAAAGAATATTTTATAATGTCTAATGGAGCTGAACATTATTTTTATGTTTAGATGCATTTAAACTGATCAAATTTTATTTCAGAGAACAATAAAATTAAATTTTGTTTGATTAAAACCCTGCTAACATGGAAGTACCCAAGAATCATTTGAGGCACATAATGCTCTATGGGTTCAAGAAAGGAAACTCAGTAGCCGAAGTGGCTAGAAACATTCACTCAGTTTATGGAGAGGAATGTGTAAATGAAGGAACTTGCAGAAGATGGTTTGCAAAATTCAGAGGTGGAGATTTCAACCTTGAAGATGAAGATCAAACCGGACGTCCAGTTGAGTTTGATGAAAAGCTTCTTGAAGCAGCCCTTGAAGAAAATCATGCTTTATCAGTTGAGGAATTGGCAGTGGTTCTCACTTCAAACCATGTAACTGTTCATCGTCATCTTCAACAACTTGGAAAAGTTCCTAAACTTGGAAAATGGGTGCCTCATGAATTGTCTGAAAACAACCTCAAATCCCGAGTTGACATCTGCTCTTCTCTCCATCTTGTTTCACCTTTTTTGGATAGACTTGTGACTGGTGAGGAAAAATGGATCTTTTATCGAAATGTTAAGCGTCGTAGACAGTGGCTTGGTAAAGGGGAAGGACCCCAGCCACAGCCGAGAAGGGAACTTCATGTGGTTCTTCTTTCAATCTGGTGGGATTGCCAAGGAATAATCCACTTTGAATTCTTACCACCAAATGCAACAATTAATGCTCAAATATACTGTCAGCAATTAGAGCGTTTGAACCAAGCTTTGAGGAAAAAAGACCTGCTCTAGTGAATCAAAAACGGGTGATGTTTCATCAGGAAAATGCACGACCACACACAGCAAGAATCACGTCCCAAAAGATCGAAGAACTTGGTTGGGAGAAAATTTCTCATCCACCTTATTCTCCCGACCTTGCTCCTTCAGACTACCATTTGTTTCGTAGCTTACAGAATAATTTGGAAGAAACAGCTTTTGTAACACAGGAAGAGGTTAAAACTGACATTTGTGAAAGAATTTTACAGTAATGGAATTAGTAAGCTTGTTAATAGATGGAAGGAAGTCATAAATAATCAGGGAAAATATATTGTTGATTGAATCTGTAATTAAATGTAACATTTGGTCACTTGTTTCAAAATTCAAATTTCGGACTGAACTTATGTGATGACCTGATAATTAATAATATAACATAAAATAATAAATATTATGAATTAATTATCATAATAATTTCAATACAAGCCATATATATATAAAAAAAAATAAAAAATTGAAAAAAATTATAATTTAGAAGAAAAATTTTCAATTGGAAAAATTATAACAATTATGAACATAAGCAAAAATCAAAAATTCATAAACGTGTGCATGTAAAAGAAAAAAGTAAAACCCATGAATGTGCACGTATAAATATCAGATTAGAAAAAGAAGTGAAAAATTAAAAAAAAAAAGAAAAAAAAGATGGAAATGAACTTATTCAAACAACAGCCCACTTGAAGATTAGACAATTCAAAGAAACTTTGAAGTCGGGAAAACATCAAAAATTGATATTTACAGTTAAGTAACTTTATCATATTATATATATATATATATATATATATATATATATATATATATATATATATATATATATATATATATATATTTAAGTGAAGATTGAAGTCAACATTTAGAGGCAACAGTCTGTTTCATGCTAGACGCAATCGTCAGGTCAAGATTGCGTCTAGCATGACACAGACTGTTGCCTCTACGTGTTGACTTTTATATTTACACACGCTATATCCCTGATATTGAGCACTTTATCCCATAAATATAGCACACCTTAAGACTATATTTATATATATATGTATATATCTGTGTATATATATATATATATATATATATATATATATATCTGTGTGTATATATATATGTATATGTATATATCTGTGTGTATATATATATGTATATATCTGTGTATATATATATGTATATATATCTGTGTGTATATATATATATATATCTGTGTGTGTTTATATATATATATATGTCTGTGTGTATATATATATATATCTGTGTATATATATATATCTGTGTGTATATATATATATGTATATATCTGTGTATATCTGTGTATATATATATATCTCTATATATATATTGGTGTGTATATATATATGTATATATATGTGTGCGTGTATATATACATATGTATGTATATATATATATATATATATGTGTGTGTATGTTTATATATATATGTAAACATCATACCAACTGTTCGAACAGGCCTCGGTGACGAAGAGATAGCGCATATATATATATATATATATATATATATATATATATATATATATATGTATGTATGTATGTATGTATATATCTGTGTGTGTGTGTATATGTATGTATGTATGTATATATCTGTGTATATATATATATGTATGTATGTATGTATGTATGTATGTATATATCTGTGTAATTAAATTTACTATATCCCGTAAGCAAAATACGTTGGTGTATTTCAGACAGAAATTATATTGATTGGAATAGACTTGAAATTTTTTTTCAGTAAAATTGATAACGTCAGTCATTTTTTAGATATTTGTAAACAAAACTTAATTTTCCAATTTAAAAATCTTGCAAGAATTAAATATATATTTCTGAAACGTTATTTGAGGAAAATTGGCCAAGTTAATCTGATTTGAAACAAATATTGCTTACTAAAAGCATAAACTGCTGTATACAAGCATAGCATAGGGTCTTGTTTTACTGACGTATTAATCGATTTATTGTCGGCATACTGGCCGCCAAAAGTGTTCAAAGTTAAGTATGGTGTAGCAGACGACAAAATTCATTAGGGTTTTTTTCCTGTAAGGGGTGGGGAGCAACCCATTAAAGACGTTACCTTCTAAGAATAGATTTATCGGTTTTTATATCCATACTTCAGAAATTCTGCATTTATATACATATATAAAAACAAATTGCAATTCTTTTAAAAGGAGTCGTGGTCTTCGAATTGTGATAATAAGCTTTAAAATATATAATTAGTAAATATAGTTTTATTTAATAACAATATACCGTAAGAATTATCTCATTGAAATTGAACTTTAAAAGATTAAAACTTTACATTAAAATTGTAAAAATATGAAAACAAATCTTGTAAAAATTAATTCCTCATCGAAAATTTTTCTTCTTCAAACAGTTCAGAACAGATATTTGTTAAGACTGGGTCCAATATAGAAAAAAAAATCGGCGATTTAAAAAATTTTACTTTTAACTAATATAGTCACTAAGAATTATCCCGATTAAATTATGAAGCTTTCATAAAATGAATTAAGTGGGAGAAACACATGTAAAATAAAAAAAATATTTTTCCCAAGGTTTTTTAATAAAAAAAATTCAAAAAGATTCATTCGTTCTTGAATAAGTCCTGAAAATTTCATTAAAATCCGTCAATTATTTGATTATTGCAAGAATTTCCAAATTAATGTCTATATCTGAAAAAAAGGGGCGAAAATTTGCTATGCTAAAAGTTAGTACAACCGCTTACGCAAGAACAACAAGTTTTCTAATCAAAATTTCGAACGTTTTAAAAAGGAGTCAAAAATCTATTTAAATAATCAAAAAATATTATTTCAATTGTGATCTTGCTGATTTTACCGATATTATTTTTAGTTAGGTTGAGTAATCGGTATTGAGGCTTGGTTAGGAAATTTGCTTTGTGGACTTTAACTGTGATGAATGCTTGCTGTTTGTAGAATTTGTGGATATTATCAATTTTTAGGTCAATGGCTATTTCTTTGGCTTCACTATTGATGTCATTTTCCCATTTGTTGGGTACTTTTTATAAAACTTATTAACTTCCCTGTTAATAGCTTTATCGTACATATCCGTATCGATTTTGTAATGGTTACCTGTCTTATTTGCTTTGATAATGATTTTGTCGGATTTTTCTTATCGTAGAAACGTCCTTTAGCATTTTTCACTGTAGGCGTTGGTAGTTTTAGCGAATTTTATTTTGTTTATTACAGGGAATAGATTTTTCTCGAAGTCCAATAACAGAAGGTCGCATGGTAGTGTTTTTGGGACGTAAATCCGCAAATCTTGGCATCTTTTAAGCTGTTATACTCGTTCTTGTGTTTAGAGAAGAAGAATTTCCACTTCATAAGATCGTAAAAGCGGGGCAACCTATGAGAACTGAACACACTAGACACTAATGGTTAATCCAGATTAGCTCAATGATTATCAAACAAGATTAGTAGGGTCTCGCGCTCTCTCCATTCTCAAATCACTAATTTTGTTTTCTGCTATTTTCTCCAGTGAGAATTTTTATTTTGTACGGTTGTTTATCCAACACAAGGAACGAGAGCCAGTCAAGATAGAGGGTGAAAAAGTAAGAAGAATATATGAGGATATATAGGATAGATAACGGTTCACCTTTTGAATTGGAGAGGTTAAGATCGTGGGGATAGGGAAGCATTCTCTTCGGTGTCTGTTCTACAAAGTTACTGTTCTGGAGAAGAAGCTGTCTAAATATAACTTCCTCCTTACCAATAGAATGCAAAGGGAATGTGGATAAGTTGGCCCTCCTTATGTGACATAGCAGGTTCTAGCTACGAAGGTCTTAACTGATGGGATTTAAAAATATTGCACGTGCAAACATTAGCTATGAAAATAATGATAGAGTTGCGAGAGGCTTGCAGTGTTTTGTTGGTGAGAAAGTGGTTGTAAGTGGAAAATAAATTATTACCCACAGTGGTGTACAAATGCATCTGATTTGCGAAATGACATTTGTACAGATCAGGGGTTGATTGAGCTAAGAATGAATGATGGATATGGGAGAATAAAAATGGAGAGACAAGAAAATAATAGCCATGAAAGAAACAAAGGTGCCTAAATATTTTGCAATGACAAAAACAATTTCTGGTGGTTAAGTCAAAGTATTGCGTTTTGTCAAGTCTCTCTTATTTGTCTTCATCTTGGACAAGAAGCAGAACACAAGGGAATATACTCAATTTCTCACTTTCATGTTGTTCTGTTTTCTTTGTTGACAATTTTCATCATTCCAGAAGTTAACAGTTTCGATTTTGTAACTTCCCAATTCTTAATGGGGAGTGCTTTGGTAATGAAAAGATCTGTTGCGGAAACGAAGAATGAGTAACCTGGAAGGCAAACCTGTCGTTGTTGTTGTTTCTCCTGAAGAGGTTAATATCTTCTTCACCTCAGCAAACGTAAATTCGAGGAAAAAGAAATTCCTCGTATTTTGGGTAAGTAAATGTATAATTTATTTACATATAAACAAAGCCAGCATACTACTCGCTGCTGTTGTAAAAGGCGACATAGTGGGGAAGAAAGAAGGAAAGAGAAAGCATGTTGGTTATGGCTATTGGCTGAAGTTTTGTGAAGACGGCGGCGGCGAAAAGATGAAAGTTGAAAAGTATTGGGTTCAGTCTCAGTCTGCATGCAGCGTTCTTGACCAACCTCAGCGTGTCGACATCTCAGCCAGGTCTCTCTCCCTCTGTCTTCTGCAGCGTTGAATCAAGGAATTTATATCCGTCGTATCGGCTCCAAATCACAGTCTGTGCCTTAGCGGGAGTTATTTCTACTGGTCAATATATAAAGTTCATTTTATCATTTAATACCGAAAACATGCGTCGAGCCATGATGCGTAGAGAAGCGTTTTCGCATTCTGTCCTGAGCCGTCGAGCAGTCAACATCCGGTTTAGTGTAAGAAACACGACAGATCAGTATAATGGTTTCCTGGGTGGATATCAGAGTGGGAAATAATGTAAAGTTTATCTTCAGTTAATTGGATGAATGCTAGGAATTCACTAAGACATAAACAATATTTACTTCATTCAACTTTTTGTACGAAAGAAATTGCTTCTTTTCTTATTTCTTTTTCATTTTTTTTTGTTCATTTTTTTGTTTACTTTCTTCTTCTAAACCTTTCTTTCTTTACTTACATGATTCAGGCTGTTATTCTCATCTTCATTTCTGTATTCACGTTTCGGCTGTTGTACGCCCCGGTTTCCTTCAGATGATTGGAATTTCGAACCGGGGTAGATTTTTCTGTTTCCACATGCCATCCCTCTTCCAGATGTCTCAGTTATTTCCCTTTAACTCAAATCTCCTGGCATTGAGCTCACAACTATTTGGGTCTGGTCACTAGTTCTAAACAAAGTCTTTATCCACTGGGCCAAGAGGACATCTGTGTATGAATTTTTTAGACATTTAAACCTAATATCTCAACAATCATTTTTACCAGTGCTCATATTGAAATTTTTCTGTTATTTTATTTCATTTTTACCACAGCTCATATTGCAATTTTTTGTTGTTATTCATTGCTTTTCTCTAGCACTCCTTATTACTGGTTCCCATATTGTATTTATATCTATCAAATCGTTGTGAATAACAGTCCGAATAATGTAAGTAATCATAATACCTCATTTCAGAGATATAGACAGACTTTCTTTCCTTCTTTCTTAAATTTCCTCTCTCTTTGTTTCTTTTGGGAAATTTTTTATTTTTTTCTGACTTTATTAATTTTTTTCTTTCTTTAATCTCTTTATGTAATTTATTCTTTCTTTCATTTCTTCTTTTATAATTGTTTTCTGTCCTGTTCTTTCATTCTTTCTTTCTTTAATTCCTTTATGTAATTTATTTTTCTTTCTTCGATTTCTTGTAATTACTTCTTTGTCATAATTCGTTTTTCTTTAAATTTTTCAGATAATGTTTTTTCTTTCGTTCTTTCTTTCACATAATCCTTTTTTTTTGATTTTTTGTTTGTAATTCTTTCTTTCGTTCTTTCTTTCACATAATCCTTTTTTCTTTGATTTTTGTTTGTAATTCTCTCTTTCGTTATTTCTTTCACATAATCCTTTTTTCTTTGATTTTTGTTTGTAATTCTTTCTTTCGTTCTTTCTTTCACATAATCCTTTTTTCTTTGATTTTTTTGTTTGTAATTCTTTCTTTCGTTCTTTCTTTCACATAATACTTTTTTCTTTGATTTTTTGTTTGTAATTCTCTTTCATTATTTCTTTCACGTAATCCTTTTTTCTTTGATTTTTGTATGTAATTCTTTCTTTCGTTCTTTCTTTCACATAATCCTTTTTTCTTTGATTTCTGTTTGTAATTCTTTTTTCGTTCTTTCTTTCACATAATCCTTTTTTCTTTGATTTTTTGTTTGTAATTCTTTCTTTCGTTCTTTCTTTCACATAATCCTTTTTTCTTTGATTTTTGTTTGTAATTCTCTCTTTCGTTATTTCTTT
>OZ038495.1:50086923-50289423 GCA_964036315.1 Acanthosepion esculentum | reverse complement strand
ATACATTTATATACACATACAGGCATACATATATTTATATATATACATGCATATGTACATTTATATACATACACGCATACATACATTTATATACATACACACATGCATATACATACATACATACATGCATATACATTCATACATACATATACATTTATACATACATACATACATACATATATATATATATATGTATATCCATAATGTTAATAGAACTGTTAACGAGGGGGAAATCTTGTAAGTATCTCAATGCCAATATACTCTAGGTGCTCTACCGATTAAAACTCTTTCTCAACATTTCCGTCTTAATAAATAGCTTTCTCTTAAATAAAGTGGCATTTTTTTTAAATCAAGATTATTTACCATCAGGCCTTTAGGATTACTCAGTAAAGTGAAATTAATCCAGACTTTTCACACAGACCTTTATATATATATATATATATATATATATATATACATACATACATATATATATACATACATATATATACATACATACATATGAGCTTATTTGTTAGTGTAGGTGATAATATTTTTTTAAGTTAGAAACTCCACATATCTATGTGGTGACTTCTATATGTCAGTGAGTGTTAGTGTACATTTATAAATCTCAGTATATTTGCCTCATATTATGTTTATCTTAATATATTTAAATGACTATATAGTCACATACATATTTGTAGATCTACGCATACACATATATTTTATTGTTTACATATTTATAAGATTATGCATACAAATATATATTTACGATAATATGCACACTCACATTATATATATATATATATATATATATATATATATATATATAAAAAAAAGAGTATGCACTTTCATATATTTCTATGCCTATGCAAACACATATTTATAAGACTCTGCACATACACACATATATATTTGTATGACTATGCACACACATATATTTCTAAGACTTTGCAGGCACATATATATTTGTAAGACTATACAAAAACATATATATTTATAAAACTATGCATACACACACATACACACACACACACACACACACACACACACAGAGGGAGGCCTACTTATATAAATATATGTTTGTAACCATGAGTAACTGTGTATGTTCAAATACATGCAGATATATGCATAAGCTAATATGCATAGTGTATACACAGATATACACATGCACACACGAATGTATGTATATGTATTCATTTTAAATGTCTGAATAGCTTCCTGTGGTGAAGAAAGTAAGAATAATTTTTTTAAGTCTTAGAATTTTGGTTTAATCAAATTGTAACTTTTCTTTTTTTCTTTCATTCTGTTTTCATTTATTGCTTTGTTGTTGCCCTTTGACCTTGTCAGGAAATGACAAATCTGCCAAGCTTGAATTCTCTCCTTTGGAGAAGCTTGTTTAATTGCCCATGCTGGTTGAAGTTACCCAAACTGTGCTAGTTGATATTGTAGTCAGAAGAACAAAAAAGATAATTGATAATACTGAGTGGAACATTTCTCATCTGATGAAAATGTCAGTTTTGTTTGAAGAAACACAGATGTTAAAGGTTCAAGCCTATCATACGGTATACAAAGTTCAAACAACGATAACTAAAGTCCTAAACCACTTTCTGGGCAGTGGAAAGGAAATAATCTTTAATTATTCAGAAATAATTAGTTTTATCACAAGGTAAGCACAACTAGTAAATTATTATTGATTGATTTTATTTTATGGCTTATCAACCCTTTGGTAGGTTATTTATAGAAACATATTTTCGATTGTAGGAATTAAATTACTTAGTATTCCTATGTACTGATGAAACTTGACACCATGAAAACTGGTGTTTCATCATGATTTTACTGTGAGCTGGTAGAGTATTAAAAAGGTTAGATTTGAGGTTTTATTCATGTAACTGATGAACTGACTATATTTCTGAGATGAGGTATTATGTACATTATTTACATTATTCGGACTATTGTCCTCATCTTTGTCAACATATTTATTACGTTTCAGCCGTTGTACAATCCGGCCTTCTTCAGGTGGTTGGAATGTCGAACTGAACCCTTTATTTCACTCACAGGTGTAGACTGTTCTAGTTCCACGTGCCATGTTTGATGGATGTCTGTTATCAGTTATCGCCTGTTAATTTCCCTCTGAAAGTATTAATGTTAATTGTTTAAATGTCCTTTTGTTATGTTACCTAGACATTTTGAATTTAAGTTCAATATTAGACTGGTGTCGAAATCTTGTCATTTTACAGTTGAGCTGGCTAAGATGTAGCTGTAAGTTCTATGCTGAAAGTTTCTTTATTTGCATTTGTCATGTGGATCTCCCTTCAGGCTCCATGACTTCCAGCAAACTTTAATTTGCAAAAACTTAAATGCAATGTCCTTTGCTGTCTACTGTTTTCTGATTACTCTTTTCTCTTCTTGCTCATTATTAATGTATCTGTTCCTAATTCTTCCACACCCTGTAAGCCCTTTGTGTCTTAGTGGCTTTACTGCCTTGCATGGTGTGAAACCAATTAAAAAGTAATCAAAACAAAGTATAATCACAGTTATAACATATATAGTAATAATGTCCAATTGAAAATATTCCATTAATATACACACATATACACACACACACACTATATATATATATATATATATATATATATATATATATATATATATGTGAAGAAGTATAGTTTTAAGGTGTGCTATATTTATGAGATAAAGTGCTCAATATCAGAGATAGAGCGTATGTAGATATAAATATAAAAGTCAACATTGAAGTCAACACTCAGAGTCGACTGGCTGTTTCATGCTACGAACAATCGTCAGGCTGCCTGATGATTGTGCGTAGCATGAAACAGTCTGTCGCCTCTGAGTGTTGACTTCAATGTTGACTTTATATATATATATATATATATATATATATGCATGTGTATGTCTGTTTTAGTGTGTGTCCATGAATTAGCTCTCTGTCTAGAACTAATTGCAACTTCTGATAAGTCTTTGCCAAGCTTGGTAATGGTAGCATGACCTGCAGTCTCATTTAGTTAAGGGAATGCTTGGTTCAATCTGACACAAGGCCTCAGTAGTGGAGTACACAGTGAAAATCAAATACACTATATATACTCTACAATATCCTAAACGTCTGTGCTCTTTCCATCATTTCTAATCTCGATGCGTTTTACCTGTTGAATAAAGTCACCTTTGTCTAATGGCTCTTTATCACCTAGAAAATGTTATTAGATGCAAAGAAAACAGTGCTATGTAATATTGGTCCTTCTATATAGCAGGTAATGCTGAATAATCTGCTCACAGATGAAAATGAGACTTGAGGCAACAGAAATGTGGTTCTACAGAAGGATGCTGACAATACCATGGAATGAACATGTGAGTGACAATGATGTTTTAGAGAAAAGGAAACAAAATTACACTTACACATTAACAGGAGGAGATAGTTGAAGTTTCTAGCACTTATAATGAGAATAGAAGGTTTGGGGAATCTGACACACTCAAGATATTTTGAAGGCAAGAGGGATAGGGGAAAGGAGAGAATAACCTACTTAATGAGCTTCTGTAAATGGTTGGCAGAACAGGGACTGGGAGAGATAGAAGAGGACAAAACTTTCTTAGAGCTACAAAGGATAGGAATTTGTGGTGAGCCATGATTGCCCAGCTTCCTGATGAGACATGACATATAGAAAAAGAAGGGGATCAAATTAATATAAGAATTATTTTGATTGCTGTGAAAGTGAAAGTAACAAAAAATAATTGCGTAAACTTACTTCAGAAAGATTGTCAACTTGGCATCATCAAGTTGTCACTGTGGGGCAAAAAATATAAGAAAAAACTCAAGTTTACTAATAATTGGCAATGAAGGACAACAGATAATCTTTCTTTGTTTTCACCATCTTTTATAAAACTGATTAGCAAATTTAAACTAGTATAACTTTGGAAATCTAATTTACTTTGTAAATGCATTTTGTTCTGATGTGGATGATATACAAAATTCTCATTTGAAAATTGCTTTTTATAAGTTATTCTTTATACAGAATAAATCTTTTTGATCAAATACTGATTAGCAAATGGCTTTTTATAATTTCTTCAATATACAAAACTTTTTCTTTCAATCAAATACTAATTACCAATCGACTTTCTTAGAATTTCATCTGTATGCAGAATAAATATTTTTCAATCGAATACTAATTACCAAACAACTTTTTATAATTTCTTCTGTATACAGAATAAATATTTTCATTCAAATACTAATTAACAAATGGCTTGTTATAATTTCTTCTGTATATAGAACAAATCTTTTAAATCAAATGTTAATTCCCAAATTGCATTTTATAATTTCTTCTGTGTACATAATAAATCTCTGTTCCTCAGATCTAAAAATTGCACAAATTTGAGTACCCATAAAATATAGTCAAAAGCAATGTAATATTTGTTCAAAGATTATCTGCATCAATTATTTTTCTGTCTGATCAAAGCATAATGAAATTGCTGTAAAAATAATTTATGATATTTTCTTGACTGATATTATAGTGATGTATTAAAAGGGCTGTAAACGTTTTTATGAATAAAAGCAATCTCCTTATTTAGTTGGAGTTATAACACTCCACAACACTGACAAATATAAACCATTTTAATTCCTTAGTCTTTACTGAATATCCTTCACTTGTACCCTTATGCTCTTTTCATCTCAAAATGGCTTATGGCTTTTTTTAATGTATGATACTTCTTTTTACTTTTGTCGTTCCCCTTCTGTCTGCTTTGATAACAGGTATTGTCTCTCTTACATTAAATCTTAAGATTTCACTGAACAAAAAATATATATATTTGAAGCCACAACTGCCAAGACTCTCTTGACTCAGTTTCCAAGTCTCTGGTATTTTTTCTTCATTATACAGATATGACATATAGAACTGCCTACACCTTTGAGACATTTTATTTATCAAAATTATTTTCTGAACAAATCAAATGTTTGTAAATGTAATATTCTTGATAAAATGCTATTACTTATTACAAAACAGATGAAGTTGGAATATTTGATAAATGCATATTTGAAAAAAAATTGATGTGAGCTTTTGCTTTTTCTAATAATTATATCTTAGCTGATACAATTTTATCAAAGATATAAAAATATTACCTATCCTCCTTACACTGTGCTACAAGAAGATCCCATTCATTGAACTGAAAGAGATTCAGCTTCTTTAGGTGACAGTTAATTACTTGCCATTAAAAGAGGAACAAATTGCTGATTTTTAATCCAGTATAAATTTGATTAATTTTTGTTCATATAAAATAAAGTTAATTACATTTTAACATAACATTTGAGGACGTATCTTCAAATTTGTAGAAGAAGCATTCCAGATATTAACATTTTGTATATTTCTACTACTTGCTTTCTATTATTTTAAATTTAAACAGTTTTTACTAGCAACAATAATTTTTCAAAAAAAGATGGTTTCATATATATTTGGCAATTATTTTCCATTATTTATTATATAATTTTTTCAATTATGTATTGATTACTTACAGGCAGAGTGGTGTAATGGATAGCAGCTCGGATTGAGGAATTGGAGAGTCGAGTTCAAATTCCAGTTGAATCCATTACATTCACTTACATGCTAGTACCCTTGGGAAAGGTATGAACCCTCTACTTCTCCCCCCAGCTATGGGTAAATAGCAGGACAGGCCGGGTTCTATAGCCTCGGATGGCAACTGGTCTACCGCAGAAAGAAATGGTAACCTACTGCAGGAAAAAAATCTGCCTCATCAGTAATATATTGAAAGATACATGATCGCCTAAGTGTGTATCACAAATGGAACATAACTGACTGATTGATTACTTTCCATTATTTGTCAGAATAGACTCGACTATATAGCCTTGTGTGAGAATCAGTCTAAGAGAAGGAAAAACTGAATTAAAAAAAAAAACCTCCAATTATGGATAAATAGCAAGACAGTCTGGGTTCAGACTATATATAAAAATACATACATTCATAGTGTTTTTGTTTGGGGGATCACTGTTTACCCATAGTTAGTACCCTAACATAAGCTACCAACCCGGGTTAGAGTGGACCTAGGAACAACTGTAATTATGATGGAAGGGCTTTGGAGTGTATCAGAGCATGGAAGAGACACATAGAATTCCTGGTCATCTAATTCAGTCTGGAAGTCTCTAGTTGTAATGGTTCCTTGTGCCCCCGGATAAAGTCATCCCAGGACAAGAAAGCTGGATTTAAGCCAGTGCAATGATTTTCCCTACTAAAAAATTCTTCCTGCACGGCTTTGGTTTGAAAATCTATCCAAATCCACTGATGGATTGGAAGACAAAGTCTACTTTGACCCCAAACAACGTTGAATTACTTTGAGGATACCATGGACTGAACATGTGAGCAACAACAAAGTTTTAGAGAAAATAGAAAGAAAAAGGAAACTTATACTTATCAGGAAGAGATGGTTGAAATTTCTAGGGTACATAATGAGAAAAGAAAGCTTGGAAAATTTGATACTCTCAGGACAGATTGAAGTCAAGAGGAGCAGGGGAAAACAACTCATAACTTACTTAGTGAGCTTGAGTAAATGGATGTCAGAACAACGTTTAGGAAAGATAACAAAAAGACAAAATTCATCAAGAGCTACAAAGGAGAGGAAACTGTGGAGAGTCATGATAACCTACATCCTGAAGGGACACATCACATAAAAAAGATGATGTGTTTTCTCATTGAACTTATTCAACTTTTACAATGTGGTGATCCTGAGATCGTAGTACCTGGATTCAGTAATATGAAATATGCAGACGACACTGTGTTGGCAGCAGATAGAGGAAAGAATCTACAGGAACTTCTAGAAAATGTTATAAAGTAAAGCGTGAAGAAAGGATTAAACATTAATTGCAACAAGTGAGAATATATGTTTGTCAGCAAAAAGGACAGCCCAAAATAAATATCTTGTAGTTGTTTTAGCAGAGGTGTATCAAAATTGTGGAAGATGACTTCCAAAGGCTAAGTAAAGTATTAAGAAAGAGGAAAATTTTGTTATGAACACACAATTACTGAACTGTTATGCAATATTGGTCCTCCTATATGGCAGCGAATGTGGGATAATCTCACATATGATGAAGAGTCAAGAAGCAAAAGAAATCTGGTTCTACAGAAGGATGCTGAGAATAGACTGAACATTTGGGTAACAAATAAGTTTTAAGGAAAATTTTAACAAAAAAGAAACTTAGAATTAGTAAAAGTCAATTGAAATCTATAGGCTATATAATGAAGAAAGAAGATGTGGAGGATTTAACAATCACAGTACATATAGAAGGTAAGAAAGACAGAAAAAAAAAACAGTACATAACCAACCTGACAAACTTGTGCAAATGGTTGGTTGGTTGGTTGTGTTTTATGCCATACCAACCACTGTAGGTCATTTAATGCCAAATTTAGTTTATATATATATATTACATATATAGGACTTGTAAACGTCTATAAGCTATATAAGCTAGAGCTTATTTGCTTGAACACTGCAAAATAATTCCAGGTATTATTGTCTAGGACAAGGATTTCCATTTAGTATAGACACTTTGTTTGCACAATGTTAAAAGGTAGCATATATTAATTACACATCATATTACATTCTTGATAGAAGACCAATTCTTTTCAGGAAGTTTATTTTGTAAATAGTTCTTTTGTACTCTTAATGTTGTAGAATTTTCTTCGAATGTGGGTATGGTTTGTGTATTCTATCAGTATATGTTTTATTGTGTATTGGTTTTCAAATTCGGAGAACCAGAAGTAGGAACATCAAACGTTATAAAAAACATGTGCACCATACCTGGCCATCAGTTATAAGCTGGACAGCTGTGAGAAGGATGGAAGTGTCTAGAGATCTCGTTCGGGGCTGTTTGCTTTACGACTTCAAAGTGAGCTTATCAAGAGCTGCATCAAGTCACTGTATATGTCAAGCATTTGTGGATAGTGCTGTGGATGAACG
The DNA here is from genome assembly GCA_964036315.1 of Acanthosepion esculentum. Classification (NCBI taxonomy): domain Eukaryota; kingdom Metazoa; phylum Mollusca; class Cephalopoda; order Sepiida; family Sepiidae; genus Acanthosepion; species Acanthosepion esculentum. Next base: position 50,281,476 of record OZ038495.1, on the reverse strand, counting down.
TACTGCAAGGCGTTGGTTTCGAACATTCAAGTCGGGAGATTTGTCTCCTCGCAGTGGATGACCACAGGTCTTGAATGACAGAGTCCTGAAGGCGGCCATTGAAGAGGACAGTAGTCTAACGTGTGGTGAACTTGCAAGACAGTTCAACGTTTCCGATGAAACAGTTAGACTTCACCTGCACCGCCTAGGTAAGACGTACAAACTGAGCAAGTGGGTTCTGCAAATGCTGTTGGAGATCCATAAAGGGACAACGAGTGGCAGTCCGTGTATCGCTGCTTTCTTGCCACTGTACCGCATCCTTATTCAATCGAGTGCTTACCAGTGATGAAAAGTGGGTTCTGTACGAAACTCCCAAGCGTTCCAGACATTGGTTGTCTCCTCAGGATGCTGTCCCTCACACCACAAGACTGCCTATGCACCCACACAAGATTATGCTTTGTGTCTGGTGGACAGGTCAAGTGGTTCATTATGAACTGCTACCAACGGACCAAACGGTCACTGGAGACCTATACTCGCAGCAATTGAAATGTGTGCAACAGGCATTGCACCAGAAGGAGCCAACACTGGTGAATTGAAAAGGTGTGCTTTTCCTCCATGACAATGCCAGGCCGCATGTCGTGCGAGTGGTCAGGGATACCATACAGCAACTTGGGTGGGAGACTTTGTGCCATCCACCTTATTCACCTGACCTTGCGCCATCCGATTACCACCTCTTCCACTCCCTGGATAATCATCTTTGTGGGAAATCCTTCACCAATGAAGCAGACTTGCGCAAAGCCCCCACGGACTTCTTTGCGTCAAAACACCCCCAGTTCTACCGCAAGGGCATTGAACAGCTGGAGACACATTGGCAGAAGGTGCTGGATGCCAATGGCAATTACTTCGAAGACTAAATATAAGTTACACATACTGTGAAGTGTTTTCTTTTCCTTTAAAAATGGATAGAACTTTTTTGGTTACCTTGTAGTATGAAGGAGTGAGTCAGTCTAATGTGTCCAATGCGTATCCGAGTAAGGGTGGTTTCCTCTTGTATTATTAAGAATCAGTTTCCTTTCTTTTAAAGTGGATTCTATTTGGTAGAGCATGTTGTGTGTATTTTTGTCCTATATTTGTCGCCATTTTTGCATCATTATTTTCTTGATTTTATATCTTAGGTCAGTTATGCAAATGGTTGACAGATCAGGATTTAAGAGAGATAGCAAGATGATAAGCTTTACTCAGAGGTACAAATGACAGGAAGTTGTGAAGAGCCTTGATTGCTCACAGGTTACAGCATATAGAAGAAGAAGATGGAGAAATTGGACTGTTTAATTGGGATCTTGCTCTTTTCTTAGCATTCCAGAATAAACTCGGCCCAGTGATAACTGACTGTGCAGAAAATAATATTTCCTTTCTGCTGAATTGTGATTGGGCAAAATTCCGTGCTTGAATATACATTTTTTTAATACAAAAAAATATGAAAATTCTTTTAGAGTTGAGATTTAGTTTTGGTCTTGACTAATAATAGACAGTTTCATTTCACTTTTTTTCTTGGTAACATTTAATACATCCCTTTCAATAGTGGACAAAATGAAATCTAATTTTGAAGATGATGTAGATGTAAATATCTTCATTGTTGTAACAAATAGCAGCCTTCTTGGCCTAATCAATAAGTCTTGACTCAGCTTTTGTCACAGGAGTATTCTTTTTTGTGTTGCTTACTAATTATTGTATAATTATGGTATGAGTCATGATAAAAAACACTAAAAATAAAATAAATAATATTAAAAAAGAATAATAATCAATAATTTAGATAATTCCAGTCTGTTATTACTACGGTCAAAAGCAAAAGAAATAAGATTAAATGCTGTCAAAAAGTAATAATAACTGACATTGCTTTGTCTCATAAATTAAAACACTCTTATATTGAGCTAATATTTTCTAAATAAGACATTTTTCACATATTTAAAACTATTATTGACTTACTTAATATCTTTTTGTTTGTAGTTTCCCCAAATGACTTTTTTAGTTTCCAATAAATATCTTGCAATAAGATATTCCAGTATGAAAGAATCGAATAATGTTTTGATTCGGTGCTATTTATAAAACTTTGTACATGTAGCAAGGGAGACTGTGATCTATGAATTTGGCACAATTATCTCAAAGTTTTCTACAAATCATAATGTTTGTAGGAAATGGATAATTATAATTTCTGCAATTGACTCAATAATGGTGAAAGTATCCCGCTATTTTATAAATGATTTAACCATCCATAAAAAGTACTGAACAGTGACTGAATTTGAAAAATCCAAATGTAAATGCTGTCATATTTTCTCAATATTATCATTGGGTTTTTGTTGTAGTTGACTTATTTAGTTCCTCAGAGACTGCTAATTTATGACTTAATCAGTGTTAACTCAGTTTTACCTGAGATTTTTCTTATGGTTAAATTCTGATGAGCTATGTTCCTTAGTTCCAAGAGTTCAAAGCTTAACAGCTAGGAGCGGTCATGCCAGATGCACTGGGATGAAACATCCTCCTTCCCTTTCTTTTCTATTGGTAAGAAGTTCCATTCAGGTAACTTCTGCTTTGTGGAACAGACTCCTGTGAAGATGCTTCCCTGATCACTACAATCTTAACCTCTTCAAATCAACCGTTATCTATCCTAGAGAACATCATAATCTGAACTTCTTACCTCATTTAATTTATACCACAATCTCATTCAGTAACTCTAACTTGAGTGGCAGTTGAGCCTTGTTTTGGATGAGCAATAGTAAAACAAAAGTTGACTTTATTTGATGAATGTAAGGGGTGTTGAACGATGCGGTGTTTACCAAGGTTAATAGTCTGTGGTGTTCACTTCCCAGTAATATGATTGGGAGATGTTTTAAGCTGTAGTCTTTGTGAAAAAAAACTAAGAATTGGTAAAATTAACAAATAAAACAGATTCCAATTATAATAGACATATTATTAGAACATAGTCTATTAATTAATCAATTTAAGACAAAATAAAAAATTCCATTCATTAAAAGTTGTTAATAACATACAATGTCCTTACTGAGAAGATGCCAACTGAAAATATATTTTAATTAACTTATTCATGGGGAAAAGATGAAAATTATGCAGCATTTAAAACATACATCAAATTATTAAGATATCAAGTTTCAAATTTTAAGTATGTATTATTAGAAATTTTATACCTTCCAAGTAAGAAATATTCAAATAGAGTTTAGTATTTTTGATGTTAATTATTCACATGTATTTTTGTATTTAATACTATCTCTGAGGTGACTCATTTACATATGAAGTCACAAAGACATTATACTTTCCATGAGTCAGTAACACTACACTGATGTCACAGATATCTAAAGAACTGATCTCTTCTTGTCATCTGCTGGTTGTGAGGCCATTATAAAATTATCAGCAATTGCACATCTAAGACAGTTGAAGGAAATAACATCTGATGATATAAGTCAACTGATAGTGAAAAGCATAACACCCAAGAAAAAAATTAGTGAATGCAGAGAGAGCTAAGTTTATGAATATTTCTCAAAAAGTGAATGAACCAGTTATTGAATATATTATTAGTTTGAAACAGGCTTCTAAATATTGTGAATTTGAGAAACTGGGATCAGAATACAAGTCAATTGAAGAAGATTTAATGCAAATGAAATTGGTAAATGGCCTTCAAAATGAGGAGTATCGGCAAATGACTCTAATGCATTTACAACTGGGAAAGTTGTCACTTGAACAGTGTGTTGAATTTGTTCAGCAACAAGAATTAATTTGAATATTTAATAGAATAAAATTTACGGATTTGGTAGAGGAAATGGACAAATACATGATAAGGAAAAAGACGGAATAGTGTGTACTTTTTGTGGTTATCAGCATCAAGCAAAACAAAAATGTCTGGCATTTAAAAAAAGGTGTGAAAGTGTTTCAAAATGAATCTTTTTAAATGTATATGTAAATCCAAAAAGAGAAACAATAAAATGAAATGGAAGTATTTTCACTGGAAAAAAAAGAAATGAAAAAGGGTTATTAAAATTTCAAATCTGTAATGTTTTATTGGACATGCAACTAGATACAGGATATGACGTTGATACACAGAAATTGCTGGAAGAAATTAGGAAAGCCAAGATTAAAGAAAAGCCTTGTCCAATTGAATAAGTTTGACCGATCCATGATAAAAATATTAGACAATTTTGAAGCCTACATGGAGATAAAATAAAAGTTGGAAGTATTACCAGTTAATGTGGCAAACTGTGAAAAGAATCATGTTCTAATAGGAAATGATTTACTGAACATAAATTTGACAAAATTAGTAAACAAAGTCTAGGCAGAAGAAAATGAAATTTTAAAAAATCTATGAAGCAAAGTTAAGACAAATGTGTCTCCCCCTCATATTTTAAAGCACAAAAAGTGGCAGTCTATCTACTAACAATAGTTGTGAAAAAACTAAAAAAAAATACTGGAACAAGATCTACTTGAATGAGTTTCACCAGGAGAAAGCAAATGGGCCTCCCAGATTGTAATTTTAAGAAAGAAGGATAGGGATCTGCACATTTGTACTGACTGCAAAATAGGCTTAAACCGAAAAATATTAGGTCATACCATAAGTTCTCTCTGAATTTTAACTTTTTGTTAAAATGAACGAAACTTAAAGAGTATTTTATAATGTCTAATGGAGCTGAACATTATTTTTATGTTTAGATGCATTTAAACTGATCAAATTTTATTTCAGAGAACAATAAAATTAAATTTTGTTTGATTAAAACCCTGCTAACATGGAAGTACCCAAGAATCATTTGAGGCACATAATGCTTTATGAGTTCAAGAAAGGAAACTCAGCAGCCGAAGTGGCTAGAAACGTTCACTCAGTTTATGGAGAGAAATGTGTGAATGAAAGAACTTGCAGAAGATGGTTTGCAAAATTCAGAGGTGGAGATTTCAACCTTGAAGATGAAGATCAAAGCGGACGTCCAGTTGAGTTTGATGAAAAGCTTCTTGAAGCAGCCCTTGAAGAAAATCCTGCTTTATCAGTTGAGGAATTGGCAGTGGTTCTCAATTCAAACCATACAACTGTTCATCATCATCTTCAACAACTTGGAAAAGTTCCTAAACTTGGAAAATGGGTGCCTCATGAATTGTCTGAAAACAACCTCAAATCCCGAGTTGACATCTGCTCTTCTCTCCATTCTTGCCAACTTGTTTCACCTTTTTTGGATAGACTTGTGACTGGCGATGAAAAATGGATCTTTTATCAAAATTTTAAGCGTCGTAGACAGTGGCTTGGTAAAGGGGAAGGGCCACAGCCGAGAAGGGAACTTCATGGGCAAAATGTTCTTCTTTCAATCTGGTGGGATTGCCAAGGAATAATCCACTTTGAATTCTTACCACCTAATGCAACAATTAATGCGCTGATATACTGTCAGCAATTAGAGCGTTTGAACCAAGCTTTGAGGAAAAAAAGACCTGCTCTAGTGAATCAAAAATGGGTGATGTTTCATCAAGACAATACGTGACCACACAGCAAGAATCACGTCACAAAAGATTGAAGAACTTGTTCGGGAGAAAATTCCTCATCCACCTTATTCTCCTGACCTTGCTCCTTCAGATACCATTTGTTTCGTAGCTTACAGAATCATTTGGAAGAAACAGCTTTTGTAACACAGGAAGAGGTTAAAACTGACATTTGTGAGTTCTTCGAATCAAAGCCAAAAGAATTTTACAGTAATGGAAAGCTTGTTAATAGATGGAAGGAAGTCATAGATAATCAGGGAAAATACATTGTTGATTGAATCTGTAATTAAATGTAACATTTGGTCACTTGTTTTCTTTATTCAAAATTCGGACAGAACTTATGGGATGACCTGATATGTGCAGACTCATACCATCTCCAATGTAGAATGGGCTCTGAGTTCACTTGTGCATATGAAAACATGCTCTAGAATTGATCTACAGTCAGCATACCATCAAATACCTATTGACGAAGACTTTAACAAAGTCACAACAATAAGCATTCCAATAAGCTTATTTAGATGGCAAAGAATGCTGTATGGAATTAAAACTGCAAGTGCAATTTTTTAAAGGGTTTTTAGAGCAAGTTATTGGCAGAAATATAAAAATATATATTACTAGGATGATATTTGTGTTGGTGCAATTAAGAGTGATGAATTAAAATGGAAACCCAATATGGTTTTGAATAAGTTAAAAGATCCTGGATTAAGAATTAACGAAAAAGAAATGAGTGCACAACAGTAAAAAAAAATATTTTTCAGATATTCTATCTCTAATGAAGGAATATCACCAGACCAATCATTAATTGACAAAATATTAAAAAGTTGAAGTACCTAAGAACTAAAAAGAATTGGAATCTTTCTTAGGACTTGTTAATTTCTACAGATAATATATAAAGCATTACTTCAAACTGACAGAACCTTTTGCTGATTTAAGAAAAAAGAATGAGGAATTTATTTGGACAAAAGAACAACAAGTGGCATTTGAAAATTTAAAAGCAGTTCTGGCAAGGAAGTCAGTAGCAAAGATATTCAACCTTAGAAAGGAAATAGTAGTAACAACTAATGGAAGTGAACAATCAATTTCAGGAATATTAGCTCAGGATATTCTTCCTGTAACGTATCTTTTGAGAATATTGTCAAAAGCCAAACTGAACTATCCAAATATTGAGAAAGAATCATTGGCCATAATTTGGATGACAAATAGAGCTCATCAGTTTTTGGCTGGAAAGAAATTCCTACTAAGATTCGACCATAGACTAAATTATTATATTTCATCCTAGCAAGGACCGTCCTAAGGTAACATCTTCTAAAATTCAAAGATGGGCATTAATGTTAATGGTGTTTGACTTTGATAGTGAGGACATGAAAGGCAATACCATTCTGCATGTAGGTGCTTTGTTTAAATTGAGGTTCATTACTTCTGAAATTGAGAAAGAGGAGGAAAAATTCAAAGACACTTTCTTACACTGGGTCGAAACTGATATTTTGTCAATGGACAAATTAGCTGAGGATACAAAGTGAGATCCATACTGAACAGTATATTGTTCAGGATAAAAAATAATAAGTAGAATAATTGCTCATGGACAGAAAGGTGTTTTAAAGAGGTTAAACACAAGTTAACCATAGATAAGCATGTAATTTGTAATGGAGATGTAGTTGTTCCACCAGCAATGCAAAGGAGCAAAATTATAAAACTTACATAACGATGTTCATTTCAGAATAATGTCTATGCAAAGGAGATTAAGGCTAGAGGCATGGTGGCCAGGCTATTCTAAAGATGTCAAAGAATACATAAAATGGTATAAAATGTGCAATGAAAGAAGAAAATTTAGACCAACATAAATGCATACATGACATAAAGAGTCCCAAGCTTGGGTCAGAGCATACATGGATCATGCCCATGTTAATGGAGTGGGATTATTACTAATACTGGTAGATGTGTATTCAGGCTGACCGGATGTAATACAGGTCTCCAACAAATGAAGTTTGACCATGAAACAAGTGCCATGGATCCTATTTTCAAGAAATGGAATTCTGATAATTCTAGTATCGGACAATGGCCCAGAGTTCTCTAATGAGGAAATATGCCAGTAGTGGAATAAAATTGGATGCAAAACATATAAAGAGCCCCCAGTAACATCCACAATCAAATGGGTCAGTGGAAAGGATGGTGCAAACTATAGAAAACAGGTTGAAATTATGTGAACAATGGAAAGAAATTATAGAAACATTTCTTCCTAGATTGTTGCTAATTTATAGCACAATACCACATGATGGAAGATCAAAAAGCCTGTCTGCCATTATGTGCAGAGTAATTAGAGTGCCATGTCTTATGGCACCCATGAAAAATTGTGATATAAAAAGAATAGTGAATCTAATCTACAAGAGGCAAGATTCATAATGCAAAGTGGACAGAACAATATGATAATAGAAATAAAATGTAAATGAGTTATTAGAACATACAGACCAAGTTAGACTGCAACATGATAGCAATGAACAAATGTATAGTGAGCCTGAAAGTAATGAAGGCGAAAGTGTCATGTCAATGCAAGGCAAACATGACAGTGAAATCAAGAGCAATATAGACTCTGAAAATGAACAATTATTGGAGGAACACTTCCATAAAATAAAAGAAAAAAGTAATGAAGGTGAAAGTGTCATGTCAATGCAAGGCAAAAATGACAGTGTAATCAAGAGCAATATAGACTCTGAAAATGAACAATTATTGGAGGAACACTTCCATAAAAAAAAAGAAAAAAGTAATGAAGGTGAAAGTATCATGGCAATGCAAGGCAAACATGACAGTGAAATCAAGAGCAATATAGACTCTGAAAATGAACAATTATTGGAGGAACACTTCCATAAAAAAAAAAAAAAAGTAATGAAGGCGAAAGTGTCATGTCAATGCAAGGCAAACATGACAGTGTAATCAAGAGCAATATAGACTCTGAAAATGAACAATTATTGGAGGAACACTTCCATAAAAAAAAAGAAAAAAGTAATGAAGGTGAAAGTATCATGGCAATGCAAGGCAAACATGACAGTGAAATCAAGAGCAATATAGACTCTGAAAATGAACAATTATTGGAGGAACACTTCCATAAAAAAAAAAAAAGTAATGAAGGCGAAAGTGTCATGTCAATGCAAGGCAAACATGACAGTGTAATCAAGAGCAATATAGACTCTGAAAATGAACAATTATTGGAGGAACACTTCCATAAAAAAAAGAAAAAAGTAATGAAGGTGAAAGTATCATGGCAATGCAAGGCAAACATGACAGTGAAATCAAGAGCAATATAGACTCTGAAAATGAACAATTATTGGTGGAACACTTCCATAAAAAAAAAAAAAAGTAATGAAGGCGAAAGTGTCATGTCAATGCAAGGCAAACATGACAGTGTAATCAAGAGCAATATAGACTCTGAAAATGAACAATTATTGGAGGAACACTTCCATAAAAAAAAGAAAAAAGTAATGAAGGCGAAAGTGTCATGTCAATGCAAGGCAAACATGACAGTGTAATCAAGAGCAATATAGACTCTGAAAATGAACAATTATTGGAGGAACACTTCCATAAAAAAAAGAAAAAAGTAATGAAGGTGAAAGTGTCATGTCAATGCAAGGCAAACATGACAGTGTAATCAAGAGCAATATAGACTCTGAAAATGAACAATTATTGGAGGAACACTTCCATAAAAAAAAAGAAAAAAGTAATGAAGGTGAAAGTGTCATGTCAATGCAAGGCAAACATGACAGTGTAATCAAGAGCAATATAGACTCTGAAAATGAACAATTATTGGAGGAACACTTCCATAAAAAAAAGAAAAAAGTAATGAAGGTGAAAGTGTCATGTCAATGCAAGGCAAACATGACAGTGTAATCAAGAGCAATATAGACTCTGAAAATGAACAATTATTGGAGGAACACTTCCATAAAAAAAAAGAAAAAAGTAATGAAGGTGAAAGTGTCATGTCAATGCAAGGTAAACATGACAGTGTAATCAAGAGCAATATAGACTCTGAAAATGAACAATTATTGGAGGAACACTTCCATAAAAAAAAAGAAAAAAGTAATGAAGGCAAAAATGTCATGTCAATGCAAGGCAAACATGACAGAGTAATCAAGAGCAATATAGACTCTGAAAATGAACAATTATTGGAGGAACACTTCCATAAAAAAAAAGAAAAAAGTAATGAAGGCAAAAATGTCATGTCAATGCAAGGCAAACATGACAGAGTAATCAAGAGCAATATAGACTCTGAAAATGAACAATTATTGGAGGAACACTTCCATAAAAAAAAAGAAAAAAGTAATGAAGGTGAAAGTGTCATGTCAATGCAAGGCAAACATGACAGTGTAATCAAGAGCAATATAGACTCTGAAAATGAACAATTATTGGAGGAACACTTCCATAAAAAAAAAAAGTAATGAAGGCGAAAGTGTCATGTCAATGCAAGGCAAACATGACAGTGTAATCAAGAGCAATATAGACTCTGAAAATGAATAATTGTTGGAGGAACACTTCCATAAAAAAAGAAAAAAGATCCCAATCTCCCATATCTAGGCAATGTCTTAAGGTGAGGGATGAAGATAGTGACAAGACAAAAGTTTCCAGAAGTAGTGCCAGGGAAAATAGCGGGATAAAACCTCTTCGGTACAGGGACATGAGGTGACACATTTACATATGACGTCACAAATACTATAAATAACTACAGCCTTTATTCATGAGGCAGTTGAGCACATGCTATTTTCCATGAGTCAGTAACACTACACTACAATATCCATGTGCAAGTATAAATAAGAGACAATGTATTGAGTATCAGTCTGAGTAACAGTACAAGTAATAGCTTGAGTTGAAGTAGTAAGAGTTGTCATTAAGACATCTTCCATGAGAAATTGTGTTTATACTACATCTGCTTTCTTTATTTTCTTTCCTTTCTCTTTGTGCATAAGTAATAGCAGGCCACAGTGGGTTTTCTAGCCTTTCATACCTGCTTATTGAACAATCAAGAGTTTGAGACTCACCTTTGCAAGAAGGTTTCCAACTAGTGGCCAGTTGGCTGACAAAAATAAACAGGGTGTTAACTCAATACATGTCCCTCAATATTTATTGTATAAAATACAATTATGGCACACGGCCTAAAATTGGGAATGGGTTAAGGCTGGTCTTCACTGACTATCTTAGACCTAGCTAATCTGATTCCCGACCCATTCAATCATTACAATTCACACATTCAACATATACATATATATATATATATATATATATATATATATTGTTATCCACAGACAGACTGTTTGGCTGTATCACAGCTCATCAGTGTGGCTAGACGTCTGGTTGCCTCTGGCTAGAATCAAAAACCGTCTGAATTCGCGTCAGTCAGAAATTTTACCCTGAAGCCATTGGCGCATGGCAGAGAAGAAGGTGAATTTAAGCATATTTATATTTAGATAAACACACAGTGACTGAGAGAACTCGATTCGATTTACCGAAGAGTCTTGCATTATTAGATATATACACATACATACATATTTGATAACTATAGATATTTTTAGTTATATATATATATATATATATATATATATATTTATATTTGATAAAGATCCAGCCCTTCTCCTCGCTTGACCATGAACAGTACACAACTCCAGGAACATGGCTGAGATAGTGAATCAAATTCTATACTCTGAACACAACTTGTCTATACCATGTAAGTGTTCAAAGACTGTCAGGTTGGAACATCAGCATTTTTTTGAATCAACATTTCCTTGCAAACAATGCAGCCAAGAGAATAATCGAAAGAAGGTAAAAAGAAAATCTATATTTCTTCCATTTAAAACGTATGTTTCGATCAGCTGATGGACAGTAAGGGTCAGTGGCATTGGTATTTAGTTCGGATTTTTCTGATGTTCTTTGGCAACATCTTTCATTGGTTAAATATCAGACTGGCAGGAGATTGACAGTCACATTGTTGTCTGTCCACTTGGGCATTCCAGTTCAACTAAGGAGTCCATTTTGATGTCGCCAAGATTGATAACTCGGTCTTTCTAGTCAGATGGATACATCACTCCCTAGCTTGTGTGCTTGATTGATTGGTAGAGATTAAAAGAGTGACTAAGTGATCAATACTTAGATTGATTGATTGATTATAGATTGCGTTGTTTCCTATGGGTAAATAGAATTACATGGTATTGAGGGGAGTGGAATTGAAAAAAAGTGATTAATAAAAAGATAAAAAGCACAAACCAAAATCTGTTGAATATTCTGGTGGTGGGGGAGGTAAATCATTCATTACTAAACTTAGCTTCATCTTGCAAAAAAACAAAAACATAAGGGCATTCAGTAATGACTGAATTCACCACAGCAGTAATAGTCTACTAAGTCACATCATTAATCATTGTTCCATGGAAAAACAAAAAAAAAAGGCTTTATTCATATTTACTCAGCTTGGGCATGCTGGAAATGTAATGGTTCTTCCCCCACCAGCCATCCTACGTATGATGATTGTTGTAACCTAGGGAAGGTTACTGAATAGAATAATCACACAAAGGTCGGTAATGAATGATAATACTTAGGACAAGAACAACACATATAAGATTCGCCAGCAGCACGTAGAAGTATTAGTCAACTGCTAGAAGTGAGTCAACTGAATTCCACAATGAATCTCCAACTGAAGACCAACATACAGTATTTACTATTGTATTTATGTGAATGGGGACATACCCATTATTGTCTGTAGGTATGCTAAAACAATGTTAAACTACATCCATCAACAAGGTCTCTGATCAGGAGATTTGATCAGCATGGAGCCATCTCTTAATTGCTGTTGTTCCCAGGACTACCCTGACCGGGGGTGGTAGCATCTGTTAGGGTCTCAGCTATGGGCAAGTAGTGAACCCATAAACAAAAATCAACGGTACATTTTTCTGATAAAATGACCAACAATATATTTTTATAGCAAAATGACAAGCAGTACAGGATTGGAAAAAATATAGGAATACATTTTTATAGTAAAATTACCAACAATACATTTATCTTCTACAAATTATATATCTATAAAACATGCCTTTACTCTGAAAGTATAAAATTATGTACAAAATATCTGCAGTTAAATGCATAAAATTACATACCAAGTATTTAGATTTCAGCATTAAATAACTGATACCGGTTGATATACTGCTAAACAAAATCAACCAACCTACACCTGCCAGCTATGGGTAAATAGCAGGACAGACTGGGTTCTATAGCCTTAGGCGGCAACTAGTCTAGATGAAGGAAGTATAACCAGTGAGTCAAGTTCAAATCCCGGGCTAGTCATTTTATTAATTACTTCACTGATCACTCCAATCTTAATTTCTTCAAGTCTTGGAGTTAACCGTTATCTATGTACGACAAACTTTATTTTTGTAAATCTCTATTTTGAGTGGCTCTAGGGCCTTGTACTGTGTGAATAAAATAAGAAAAAAGTCTTGTGTTCTATTTCACATTAACACCGTTTTCAAAGGCGTGAATCCATATCTCCCTTACCCCACCGATGGGCTAAAGAGCAGGACAGACTTGGGTCCCCTAGCCTTGGGAAGCAACCAGTTGAAGAGAACTACTCTAAATTTAAAACCATGGAGAAATCAACAGGCAAATACTCCTGACTTTCCAAAGACATCATCACAAGTCACAGATGATGAAGAAAAAGTAAGATGTGGAGTGCCATCAACGCATAGGTTATAAAGAGACAAGGCATTAAAAGATACAGAAATAATATTGTTTTGAATCTATTTATTATTGATGCTCATATTTCAGTCTAGATTGCAGTGGAAAAATATGAATCCATTTCTCTCTACCAGCACATCTTTATGACTACTATATATATATATATATATATATATATATATATATATATATTAAGAGAGAGAATGAGGGGGAAAGAGGGAGTAATGGATAGCAAGTCAGCTTAATGAATTGGAGAGATGTCATTACTTTCACTTATATGCTAACAGTGTTGGGAAAGGTATGAATCCATCTCAATTCCCCCCAGCTAAGGGTAAATAACAGGACAGATTTGGTCCTATAGCCTTGGTTGGTGATTAGTCTAAAACTAAAAAACTTAATTCAAACCAGGTTGGGGGGTGTTGGGCTTCCTCAGACTGTCCTGCCCGGGACACACCTCTAGTGCTGCAGTTGCACTACAAGTTGTGTTCCTACAACCCTAATGTGCTATGATCATGATATATATAATAGTCATATTAGAGTGCTCTAGTGCATGTATATATTAGTAATATTTACAGTGCATATGCATATATATATATCCATAGTATAAATGTGTTGTACCTGTTTTTACTATAGATTTGCTTGGGCTGCAGCATGGAAAATGATGCAACAAATATCTGAATAATTCTTTAAATAATCACATTAATTCACTGCAGCATTGGTACGGCCAAAGAATACATTGACCGAAAGCTAGTGATCAAAGTAATGGGTATAATGACACTAATCTAAATAATTCATGGAATATCAATATTTCAATCAAGATCTTCAGAAAACTTTAAAAAGGTTGTCTAAGAATTTAACGGTTTAAATGTAAGTTCAGAATCAATAAACTTAAAGCATCCTCAGATTAATTTTGGGGACTTGATTTTCTTATAATTTTGTTTTATATCACAACTCTCAGGCAGTTTTACATTATATGACCATTAATTAAGCAGTTTAGATTAAAAACTAAATAAGCTTCCCACGAGATTGGAACTGCAAAGATTGATTTGGTTTGGTTTGCAGCATATCAATCTCAATGGGTTATTTAATGCCAACAAAATTTTTATTGCGGTTATATTTTGTTTTGTCAAAAATCTATTTCTGGTAACATTTTTCCTTCAAAAACGTGTTTCTGGTAATAATTTTTCCCAAAAACTATTGCTGGTTATATTTTTTTTCAAAAATATATTGCTGGTAATAATTTTTTTTTCAAAAATTTATTGCTGGTAATATTTTTTTTTTCAAAAATTTATTGCTGATAATATTTTCTTTTTCAAAAATTTATTGCTGGTAATAATTTTTTTTTCAAAAATTTATTGCTGGTAATAATTTTTTTTTCAAAAATTTATTGCTGGTAATATTTTTTTTTTCAAAAATTTATTGCTGGTAATAATTTTTTTTTCAAAAATTTATTGCTGGTAATATTTTTTTTTTTTAAATTTATTGCTGGTAATAATTTTTTTTTCAAAAATTTATTGCTGGTAATATTTCTTTTTTTCAAAAATATATTGCTGGTAATAATTTTTTTTAAAAAAATTTATTGCTGGTAATTTTTTTCTTTTTCAAAAATATATTGCTGGTAATATTTTTTTTTCAAAAAATTATTTCTGGTAATATTTTTTTTTTCAAAAATCTATTGCTGGTAATAATTTTTTTTTCAAAAATCTATTGCTGGTAATATTTTTTTTTTTCAAAAATATATTGCTGGTAATAAGTTTTTCTTAAAAAATTTATTGCTGGAAATAATTTTTTTACAAAGTATTTCTGGTATTAAGACCTATTTTTACATTTTCATACTGTTTTTACCGCAATTTCACAGTTAACAATTTGCTCATAGCTGGGACCCTAACAGATGCTACCACCCTGGGTCAGGGCGGACCTGGGAACACCCGCGATTAAGAGGTGGTTCCATACTGTACAAAACCTCCTGATCAGAGGCCTTGCTGTTGAACGTAGTTTATTGTCTTACCCAGGACACGGATGTAGTTTATTATCATACCCAGGATGGTTGCAAAGAATAGTGGATATAATTTCATGTGACATTTCCACATTGTCATATGTGATTTGGCATGTGAATTCAAAGGATCTTTAGTGCTTACTGTTAGTACTCAATAAAGGTGTATCACGATGTTAGTTCCCCTGGTGATCTTGAGACTAATATACCAATGTTAAACTGTGTCTGCCTCTTACTGAAAATCAAGTTAGACATCTTTTCAGCAGTGTTTTTGTTTCATAGTGTTAAATTGTCCAATGCAGATGGTCTGTATAAAGAGTTAATAACAATTCTTAATACAGACCATATGCATTTGGACTTTACTAGGTAAAATTTACCAATAATTCAACGTTGAACATTAGAGAGGCTTCCAACTCCTTGCAGTTTCATTGCCCCGTGTGTTTGCTACTGGATAATTTTGGTGGGAGAAACTTCTTTCATAACAGAAGAATTATTGAGGAGTGAGAACATAAGATTAATCCAGAAGACAGTAGATAACAATTGACATTGCATTTAAATTTTTGAAGATCAAAGTTGACTAGGAAGCAAGAAACTGGAATAGAGTATCACAAGAGAGAGGTGTAAGAGAAGAAATTATTAGTTACATCTAACCATTTCCACTGTAAAATGATGAGACCTAGTTGCCAATCTAGTACTGCACTTAAATTCATAAAGTCGAGATACCAAAGAGGAAAGCTCATCAGAACACTTATGAAAATATTTATAGGAAAGGTATGGGGAAATCTATTTACTCTAATGTATTTTTTTCGATAAGAACATATAGGTCTTCCTATCAATCAATCCCTACTCCTTCCTCATCTTTTGAACAGAAGAGGTTTATCCATTGTTTCCTGTTTAGCATGGGGTTTCTGGCTCTATACCAGAGTAACAGGTCTGATTGTAACAGACGACTATTTGTCCTTGTTCATAATGAATGTAAGCATGTTTTCAAATAGACGCAATTACTATTCACTGATATGAGATAATGTATAGCCTCACACAAGTTTAGGTCTAGAGAATAATGGTGACTCTACCTGAAGAGTCTTGAACAAGAGAAAATACTGACCCTGCTCTCTTCAATGATGTGTTGGCACCTGCTGCAGATAAAGCAGAGTGCTTTGCTCAGAAATTCTCTTCCAAATCCACTCTTGACTCATCTGAAGTATCTCTGCTTGATTCACCACCTCCTAGAACAGTCTCTGCTGAGAGATATGCACATAATATCTTCTATGGTTTCTGCTATCATTTGTAAACTAGATCTCCACAAAACTTTCATGTTTAATGGTATCCCTGTGATTGTACTAAAGAAATGTGCTCTTGAACTGGCTCCCATTCTCTCCAAACTTTACAATAAATGCCTCGATAATTCTTGCTTTCCAGCTTCTTGGAAGTTCTCTGTAGTTCCAGTTTTTAAGAATGCTTTGGAACTTTCTGAATCCTCAAGTTATTGACTTATTAGTATTTTTCTTTTGGCAAAGTACTAGAGGCTCTAATCAATTGGTCACACAGCCTCCTTTTGGATACTAATTATGACTTTTGTTTCTCCAGATCATCATTGAATTTATCTATCAATCTTCAGATAAGAACAGCAAAACTCCAGTTGTGGCCCTAGGTATCTCAAAGGCATTTGAGAGGGTTTGGCATGCTCTCCTTCTCCACAAGCTCAAATGTCTCTGGATGAATATTTGACTTAATCCAATTGAAATTGTGTAATGAAGGTTGTGCCAAATGGACATGCTTCTAGATCACTTCATATTAATGCAGGTTTTTATCCTTGGATCTATGCTCTTTCTGATCATAATCAACAACATTCCCAATGTCATCTGTCCCCAATTAAATATCTATACAAATGACACAACCATTTACTTCTGCCTTAGTATGTAGGCTGACAGACCTGACAATCTGGCAACTGTTTTTGAAAAGGACCCTCAATTAGTGGTTAACTCGGACAAGGAATGGCTTGTAAAATCTAAGACCTCCATAAAAAAATGCTTCCATCTAATCACTACAGAGAAATGTTTCTGCCTGCTATCAGCATGGCTGATGCTGAACTCCTGGGGAGCAACACTTTGTACCTTCTTGGGCTCAGTTTTCCACTGACATGAAGTGGAGTGATTTTATTGAATTAACTGCTACCACAATTGTTAGGAATATTGGTTCACTTTGTTATGCCAGACAATTCTTCTTGTCGGAATCCTTCTTGAACATGTATAAATCTACCATTCATCAGTATATTGGATACTGCTGCCGTACCTGTTCTGGTGCTTCAACTATGTATCTCTAGATTCTTGAAAAAATTCAAAGAAGGGTCTGTTATGTAATCAATCCTGAGCTGGTATCTTGACTTGTCTCTTTCTCATCAAATGACATGACTTCTCTCTTTTCTACAAATATTTTTATGGCAATTGATCTGATGAGCTTTTCTTCTTGGTGCTACATCTGCAGGAATTTAAGTGTGTTACTAGATTGGCAATTAGGTCTCACCATGTTATTTTTGAACTAGCTAGATATGACCATCAGTTCTATTCTCATAGTTTCCTTTCTTGCACTTGTCGCTTGTGGAACTCTTCCAATTTCCTTGCCACCTACAATCATCAAAAATTTAAATGCAACACCAACTGCCATACTTTGTCTTCTTGAATCTTGTTTCTTTATTGTTCTTTTGTTTGCTAATGTCTTCTCATGATCTTCCATTCCCTATAAACCCCTGTGTCAGAGTGGCATTATTACCTTGCTTGGAGTCAAATGATATAAAAAAAGAAAAGAAATTGATACCAAATTTTCTAAACTAATGATCAATATTGGATTTTCTAAAAATGTAATTAATACCAGAGTTTTTTTTGTTTTTTTTTTAGAAATTTATAGTTAATATCACTTTTTTTATTATTTAAATTGGTGGTAAATTGTCATGGCATCAAATTTAATTCATTACAATTCTTAATATAACTGACCACTTTGTAACCTCATTTCATTGCATTGAACTGAAAATTGAGAACATGTGTATGTGCCTGTAGATAGTGATTTAACCTTGAGATTTTGTAATGACTGATCAGAAGCACAGATTAATATTATTGTTAAATGTACCTGTCTCACTATGAATCCAAACTTTTCATGCTGCCATATGAAGATGTCTATACATAATTGATACCTCCAATTTACCAACTTCCACTTAAAATCGTACATTTTAAATTTTCCCTGTTTTATTAAATACACTGAACGTATTTAACAACTAATGCCCTTTGACAAAGCCTTGGAGTATTAATTCATTTTTATTATCATTTAAACATTCAGAAAAATATTCCAATCTGCTCCAGCAGTGTTATAATCAAGAACTAATTTATTAACAGTAATAGAAATACTATTTGTGCTAAAAGTAATATTTTAGCAATATAATGACCAACTGTCAGACAAGTTAAAATATATATGAGGGACCTGAATGATGCATTGCAATAAGATTAAGCATTGAAAGAAAAGTAATATGAAAAGAATCGTAATTTAAAGGTAACAGAGAACTGTATGAATACCATTCCTTCAATAAAATGGAAATAGTTATTGAAATATTTACTGAAATAGTAAATATGAAGCATCAAATAGCAAATTAATAATTTAATTCATTTTTGACAGACGGTTGTCAAATTCAAAATTTACCCTGTTCCCACATTTAAAAATTTACCCTGTTCCCACATTTAAAAATTTACCCTGTTCCCACATTTAAAAAATTGTGCACTCTACCTATTTCTTACTAAACCTTGAAATTAGAATATGGTTTTCTGCCCAAACCAAAAGCAAATTCCAATGTTCTTATTCTTTCATATCCTTTCATTTTTGACCCCTTTCCAATTTTTCTTTTTTCTCTGAACACTTTTGGACTTGCTTGTAGCTGCTCTTTTTATTTTGCCCGTTTTTTTTTGTTGTTTTCCCTTTGATTCAGTTTCTTTCTTTTCATGTTTGTCAATGTGAACAGCTGATCTCTTCTTTCTAGTTTGCACTGGATGGGCTTGAAGCTGTGCTTTGGGTAAAGGGCAAGACTTTTTAAAAAGATTCAGCTGATGAATTCTTCTCATAATGGGTATAATGACCTTTGCCATTGCGTAAATCACTGTTACGTTTTTATTTTGTTTGCCTATTTCAATCTGCCAAACAACACTGTAGAGATGCTACGTGATGAGTTTAATGATAACAGAAGCTTTTAAAAAGAAAGTCATTATGCTCCCAGAATGTTTCGAGATATTAAACCCTTAAAACTGCAAACAGTTTGAAAATGTATTACTGGTTGAAGTCATTTACAGATCGTTGGTCGTATCAACACCGAAATCGTTAGCTTTTGTCATGCTTTGAACATACTTTGGACAAAGTAAATGCATATTTGTATCTCCTTTTTTAGGGATTAAGGAAGATAATTCTGAGTTTTATTGTGTCAGTAACAAGGAAGGATCATTGATATTGCAGTATATTCGCATATATGCATTGAAAACGTCTTAGCTTGACTCTTGATTCAAGATCTGACCAAACATTGAAACTAAAAAAAAAAAATCATTTCTTGGAGGTTTTGAAAACTTCTCAATATCCACTAATAGACATTCAGAGATGGTATGCCCCTGTTCAATTTGTTATCATCCTGGACCCACTATAACATCTCCCCAGTAGACACGATCACTTTACAGTGTTTGCATCCCTACAAAGGAATGCAAAGTAAGTAGTGGGGGAAATTGAAAAGTGTGTATTTTTCACTTAGCTGTGATTTCATATGATATTAATTCATTAAAATATCATAATAACCAAATATTTTATGGAAAAGAGACTTCATTTAGATGAACTGTTTAAACATGAAATATAAGTTATTGTTTTATGATTTAATTTATTTACATTGTTTGGACTGTTGTCCTCATCTTTGTTGCCATATTCTTATATTTTGTCCACTGTATGCACCAGCCTTCTTCAGGTGATTGGAATTTTAAACTGAACCCTTTATTTCACCCACTGGGGTAGATTGTTCTAGTTCCACATGTCATGCCTCTTCCGGATATCTCAGTATCAATTATTTCCCTTTAACTCAACTTTAAGTTTTCTGCTTGGGTTAGGTGTTGAACTCACAACTCTTTGGGTCAAGTCATTGGATTGATTCACTGCTTTTATCCACAGGGCCATGTGTCCCGAAGAAGGTCTGAACGTACAACGCCCAAAATGTTGTCGATATGGTAACAAAGATGAGGACAACAGTCCAAACAATATAAATAGTGTAAATAATTGCCATGCCTCATCTCAGAAATATAGACAGATATGATTTAAATGTTTGGAAAAGAAATGGACAGTATGATGCCAAGAGTGGGACAGGTTGGTAGAGTCAGGTGTGGTGAACAGTCCCGTAGAAGCAAGCAACCCAGTATGGCTTGCATCGGATCCAAAGGAAGATAAGGGTCTTACCTCAACGTGCAGCATGTGGCATCAGTAAGTTTGCTCCTTGAAAATGGCATCACTCTCCCGTCTAGTCATTCCGGCAGTATGTGCGGTAACAAGGGTTTTTGTAGTTTGACAAGCTTCGACCAATAGCAAGTCGTGTGCTGATTGGTCAAAATAGAGGAGGCTATTTACCTGGGTAACTGAGAATAAAAGCGAATGCTGATTGGTTGGTTGACCGTGGTCTTGGCCTGATAAAAGAGGGCTGAAGCAGTGAGAAAGGGAAAACAGACGGATTTACGTTTTGAAGTTTGCAGAAAGCAAGAACGGTGGACTGAACCAGCGGTATCTTGAATTGTACAAGCGACGTCCGAGTAATAGAGACTCATTTAAGCCACATCAGATAAGTTATTTCTCTGGCTAAAATATAGGACAGATGAATATATTGTTATGAATGAGAAATGTAAGATCTTAAATTAAACAGAAATATTAAAAGAAAAAGAAAATACGTTCGAGTCAAATGTAAGATTTTTTGAATATAGTGACTATGAAATAGAACGAGTGACATCATCTGTGATTGAACCTCGCATTGTAATTTGATAGAAAGGCTAAAAGGACCAATCAGACAAGGATGATGACATGAAAGAGAACTTTATTTATATTCTTGCCCAAATAAAATAAAAATAGTATCAAAACAATATATAAATATATATATAGCAAATCATACCCAACATTTTTCTAATTATGTTAGACAATTAATATGTAAACTTAGAATCAGCAGATGTACAGTTTTGACAAATAAAGTAGTCCAGATTGCTTTTAAAAGGTATTCACCCCATTCCTACATTTGGTGGGATGGTTTCTTTTGTTTAGCAGCATATCAACTCCTTAGGATCATTTAATGCTGAAATTTAACTTTCTTAGGAGCTTTGGTATTTTTTATGTAAAAAATGCATTGTAGTAGCGTTCCTCTTTCTTTTCTAACAATGTATTTCTAATAATCCCTTTTTACTTTGAAAATATGTTGCTGGTATTCAAGTATAAAAAATGTATTTTTATACTTGAATAATGTTCTGACCCCAGTTTGGGGGTTCACTATTTGCCCATGGATAGGACCCTAACAGGCACAATATCCCGGTCAGGGTGGACCTGGGAACAACAGCATTTAAAAGGTGGTTCTCTCCTTCTCAAAACCTCCCAATCATAGGCTTTACTGTCGGATGTAGTTTATCATTATACATACTACAGACATTTGGAAGGATGTGTACTTTATCCAATTCTCACCAAACCTTGAATTGAAATCAAGTTTTCTGTATAAACCAAACAAAAGGTTTTATCCTCTGTGGATTCATCAATGTGATTATTTATTCTTTCATATTATGTATGACCCTTTACCAATTTTTAATTTTTTCTCTGAGTATTTTTTGTTATTGCTCTGTTTCAATTGCTTTCTTTTCAGGAAGTGTTAGTTAGAAGAATGCTCTCTTTTTTCTTCTCTTTCTCACTGAATAAGCATTAGGTGGCGCTTTTGGTAAAAGGATAACCTTTTCAACAGAAATCTCTTTAGCAGGTGAATCCTTCGTGTTGGCATTTACTGTGCTTTAACCAAATTCTGTCTTCTTAGCCTTAATGACACTGCTGCAATGTTGATATGATGCAAAACTTTAAATCACTGCTGATACACTTGCTGTAGTAGTTATTCCAGGATGCTGATGATTACAATGCAAATCAGATGCAAAAAATGCAATCAAGACCGCTGCATTGCACAATTTAAAATAATGTCTTCAGTGGTTATTTTGTAACTGTAGCTAAGCATATTTTCAGATCAAAAAACATTTTACTTACTTATTTAGTATTTATAGTCCGGATAGCGTCCCCTAATAGCATATTCAAGAAAGTAAGTAAGTAGAGTTAACCCTACAGGTTTATTTGTGTATAGTGAAACCGGTCACCGAAAATGCATGAGTTTTAAACACTTCCAAAAACTTAACTGTGTATAGTGCGACCGCCTATTTTGGGCGTCAAAATCTCATCATAAAAACGTGCGCCTATACTTGAGTATATACGGTATACATTAACTTAGTATTATCAGTTCTGTAATTACAGAAAGCTATTTGATTCTTGTTTTGAAACGATGTTATTTTGTTGGAGTTCCAGTCCAATTTTTCATGCTTTGCTGATTGTTGTTTTTCCATTTTCTATAAACTCCTCTTTAAGACATTCCTGAAAATATCCGAGTAATATATGGCTTGATGATACCTAAATCCACTGCAGAAGATCTCGGCGAGAATGAGAAAACCATATATGAGCCATATATAAACTGTCAATAAAGAGATAAAAAAAAATAGCTAAATATTCTTCTCTTGCTGATAGATTTTTTTTTACTCCTGTGGTAGTGGAGACTTCAGGGGTTATTGGCCCTCGTTCGATGGTGTTCCTTCGGAGGATTGGCGCGATTGCGTCTCGATTAAGGAACGAGCCTCACGAAACGGAGTGGCTCTTGCAGCGTGTCTCACTGGCGACGGTTCGAGGTAAGGCTTTCTCCATCATAGCGGCTGGCAGAGGATAGAAAAAAAATTTGTTTATAGTTACGTTGTTCTGGAATTGTCATCATTGGCCGACTGAACTTGCTTTGTTTCAATTATTGTTTCCCTTAGATTGAACTTATCATTTCTTTTTATACTATAATGTATTTCAGTGTTATCCAATAAATAATAATTGCCATTTTCATGCGTTCTATGGATGGAAAGTACTACAAATACAATTGGTTGATTGTTTAACGGCATATCGACTCTTCTATGGGTTAATAGCGAAATCTAAATCTTTTATAAGCTAATTTCTATTTTATGTATTGGAGATATCAATGGTTTACTGACGCAAGTCTTACTAATTAACCCACAGCTGGGGGAGTGCGAAATTGTGAATTCATACCTTTCCCAAGGGTATTTGCGTGTAATTGAATGTAACGGACAACAGGAATTAACAATTATCCATTGCACATCCCGCACATCCAAGTTTACAGCATCTAAGCTTATGGTTACCCTTCTAGCTACTAACCAAGCTCTGTGTCGTTTAACTTCGTACGGGAACCGATGCTTCAACGTCATGTGGCCGTAAGCAGTGTGCAGTTTTTCCTAAAAGTAGTTGAGTGATACTAAGTGATATATAAGTGAACACCAACTGAAAAGTCATTTTGTTAATGTCTATGCCATTAATCTGAATGGGGTCTGCATTCATTTGATGTACAACGTGCACCAACCATCGAAATAATATTGAAGATATCGTTATTTGAAAAAACAAAAAACAAAAAAAAAACTAAACATTTTTTGTAACACGTAGTGATATCTGCAACCAAGTAGATGCGCTTCACCTGTTGTGGACCGTGTAAGTTTTAACTTATGTACAAATCAATAAACCTATATGCAGTTTCTTCGTTATTTCTCACAAGATTCAAAGCTTTGGATAAGTGGGCTTGTAAAGAGAGGAATAAGGATTATTTTTGTATTTCATAACGTGAGTTCTGTTCCTACGTAACGAGATTTTCCGTCTAAGTCTAAACATACAGTTCGGTGCAAAATTATAAGGTCAACTAAATGTTATCTTTAAACTTTAGCATTTGAGCTATTTTAAAAAAATATTTTCTATATTATTATATATTATTAATAATCTGAAAGTTTCAAATAATTACTATGAGTAGAAAATCACTTATTATAAAATTATTCAAGAACTCGAAAAACGATTGGTGCATAATTATAAAGCCATTAAAAGAAATAACAAAAGTGGCAAACACTAAAAATTTATAGAAATTAATATTTAGTTTGTTTTCCTTGATTGGCTATTACTTCAAAAACAATTTTTCATCGAAGAGATTAACTCTTGAGTGTCGTTTTGGTTAACTGAATCCCAGGCTTTCAAAATGTCACTTTCGAGCTCTTCCTTGCTATGAAATTGATACCCATTCTTGTATACTCGTCTAACCAATATCCCCCAAAGGTTCTCGATAGGATTGAGATCGGGTGATCTGGTGAGCCAATCCATAAGATTGATTCGGTTAGCTTGAGACCACCTGAAACCCTCAATTTTGACCACCAATTATTTTCCATAAGGCAAGAGAGCAGTAGACAACAAATTCTGATAACCCAAAGCATCAAGTCTTGTCTCAATGAAAACAATTGGAGTTTTGCCTTTGAATCCAAATGCCGCCCAAATCTTAACACTCTCCCCACCTTGCACACACTTGGAAAGACCAGCTTCTCCTTTCGTAAGTCATGCCAATAATAAGATAACCCATCCGGACCGTCCAAATTAATTTTCTTTTTCATCGGAAAATGCCACACATTCCCATTGCTTGTCCCAAGACATGAGCTTTGGCCAAATGAAGTGCTGCTCTGACATATGGTGCTCGGTCAAACATGGAGCTTTCATAAGCTTGCCATAACTCAACTCAGACGATCTGTTAAGTTTTCTCCAAACCGCCCAGCATAAAACACCCAATTCCAGAGTTGTCTGGATTTTGGAACACGATGTGACGTCATTGCTCGCTTCTTGTTTTGATCGCTGTGACAACCATGTCACTTAATTTCTTGTTTCTTCAGGCTCTTTTCCTGGCTCCATATTCTTCAGTGTTTAAGAAAATGTTGTTAATAACCGTTTTGAACGGTTAATCCTAACAGCAATTTCTCTACTACCCAAACTTTCATTTTTGAATGCAATTATTTGACCTTCTTCAAATTCACTTAATTTTTTACCCAATGGCATAGTGTATGTCAATTTTGTTATGCGCAAATGCTGGTGAGTTAATAATAATTTATAAAATTTTAAGCGATTGTTGATTTTAATTATTTTAACATGCAGCGCTCTTTTTAAAATGGCCTTCTAATTATGCACCAATCGTTTTTCGAGTTCTTGAATAATTTTACAATTATTGATTTTCTACTTATAACAATTATTTGAAACTTTCGGTTTATTAATATGATATAATAATATACGAAATATTAAAAAAAAATATCCCAATTGCTCAAGTTTAAAGATAAAATTCAGCTGGCCTTATAATTATGCCCAGCACTTTACCCGTTGTAAACTATAATTAGTTAAAAGTATTCACTTCTATTTCTCTAGTTGTTTCACCTTCAGGGTTAGGATTTATGGTATTTACTAGGGTGTCCACTAAGCAAGCGGATTTGACACAAAATCAAGGTTTAAATTCAGTTTAAATGGAATATCATGCAAAAATTCCCACACTACCTCGGTACTCCTCCTTTTGGGTACGCCTCGGGCTCCGGGCAATAAACCCAGCCCCTTGCCGAGGGAGAGTTATAGCCTGGGTGGGGATAGCCATCTGGGCTAATATTAAAAAAATACACATCCCAACCAAAAGTTATTATTTGTTTCGCCTCCAGCTGTATCAACTGCTATTTATAAGGTGGGGATTTACATACGAATACAATAGTATCTGCGGTTGTCCTATGAATAAACACCTACGTCACTCACCTCTGCTAATGTAATACTCAAATAATAATCTAGGATATAACACATTTCTATGGCATATGTTAATATAACTAGGACTACAAAAACACATAGAGGATATAAATATAACACATATCATGATGACGAAGCGTAAGGTCTTGTCTCTCTTGCATGTACTCGGAAGCAGCAGCAGCAAATCTGGGCATGAGAGAAAACCAAACGTGAGTTTGATGATTTCCTTTTTTTTATTGGAAATTCACCAACTTATAGTTTAACAAGAATATCTCCGTACTTCGTACAGTGAAAACTAGTACACATATGTGCATGTTTTAAGCGTTAGCTCCTCCTCAGTTCCTTAATCCTTCAACAGGGGTCTCTCTCCCCTGGCTATAAATACTGGCTGACCCTTCGCCTCGCTCTCTTTTTTCCACTTAGGCCTTGGACCGCCACCTCGCATGGAGGTGAGGTAAAAATCTCTTTTTTCAACTAACACCAATATGTGACCTCTTACAGATACAGCGTTTCCCAAATTCTGGGAACACGCTAAGAACAATACACGTACGTACGAACACTCACAACACACACACATAATTTCTCCACAGAAACACTATGTAACTATTCATGTCTTTTCTTTAACTTGTTATTAATATATATTTGTTTACACATGTATATCGGTCTTGTTTGTTTTCTTCGTCTTCTTTGGACTTAATTTAAGTCCAACTTCCTCATGTAGCTAGCAGGAAATTTTAACCTTCTGATATCTCTTCTCATTTTCACCCCACGGTCCACTACACGACAGTTGAACGACTGAAGCCAAGCAGCCGGACAATGTTAAAATAAAACCACGAATCGCCGTAGGTCGGGACTGCCGTAACCCGGGGACTTAGTGTATTAATTTTATTTTATATTAGATGTACTTTGATTCAAATATTGACCGTTGGGATATAAATTTCTTCCATTGTTTGCAAAGAGCCACTTTTAATATTTGCATTACTGGGTACATGTTTAGCAGATGTAATTAGGAGCATTTGCTAGAAATAAACCGACTGAATACGAATAAAAAAGATTAGTACACACACATAGAAAAAGGTGTAAGGGTGTGTCTCCTCACCGGATTTATTTAACCTTTACAGCGAGGTGATCCTAAAAAGACCAGAATTCCTACTTGAATTTATTATTGGTGGACACAATCCTAACAGGTTATGATGCGTGGATTGCACCGCGTTGATGGTAGACACAGAATGTAAACTACAGAAACTCATAGGCAATGTAGTAAAGGAAAGCAAGAAGAAAGGACTAACCGTTAGTTATAAGAAGACAGAATGTTTTTGTTGTTGGCACGAGGGCCACCACAAAGTGCGAGCTACAAATTGAAGACATCAAAATCCAGCAAGTATTTAGCTTTCTGGGAAATGACAATTGAAGTGTAATACGGAAATCTGAACATAAGATTTTCTGAACAACAGATTTTTATATGCCTTCCAGAAGCTAAGCAAAGTATTAAGAAACAGGAAAATTTCGTTAGAAACAAACCAAAAAAGAGTGCTGAACTGCTACGTAATATCAGTCTTTCTTTATAGAAAGGAAGCTTAAACTATTTTCTCAAAGATTAAGAGGCGACTTGAGGCACCAGATTCTACAGAAGGATGATGAGAATACATGGACTGAAAAATGGTGCGCAACGAAATCGAAATAAAGAGAATGCTTAGAATAAAAAAAAGGGACAGTTGAAATTTCTGGGAGATATAATTAGGACAGACAGCTTGGTGAAATTGACACTCACATGACGTATTGAAAGAAAGAGGGGACAGAAAGAGAATAACATACCTAATGAGTTTGTGTAAATGGATGTCTAAACAGGCATTCGGGTAGATAGTAAAAAGATAAAGAACGTTATGAGTTACAAAGGATAGGACGTTTTGAAAAGCCATGGTCGCCCATCCTGAAGTGACGAGGCAAATAAAATAAAAACTTTTAACCCCCTCCCCTCCCCCGAAAAATACGTGCAACTGATTTGTGGATGACAGCGACAACATAAATCGCCCTTAAACCACGTAAATGTACAAGGAGAAAAAGGATATTGATTGAAAAGCCGACTAAATATAACGGAAGTCACAGATATGTTCAGGTCGAAATTGCTTGTACCCAGTGTTTGCTCAGAATAGGGGGCGCAAAAATACCAACAGTGGATTTTTATTTTCATTGTCAAGTGCCAAGTTCGGACAGCACATCATTTATTTTCCGATTCCGTGAAGTTAAAATAAGACCACACAAGCGTTCGTGCATTCGTTCCTTCTTTTTTTCCGTTTTTCTCTTTCTCTGTTTTAATTTCAAATCTGTAGACAAGCGTTCGGTCGAGGTGGGATTGTAATAGTTTTTCACCTGTTAAAGCGTGAAACCATTAAACATGTCTATTAAACAAGTCAACTGAAATTATTCAAACAAAAATAGAGAACTGTCCGTAGTTTTCACGTTATGGCTTTTCATGCACGCATTACATTAATGATTTTTTTTCTTCTCTCCAGTGTACTCATTGAGAAGATGTAAATTGTTAGCAAAAAATTCCCTGGTGATTTTGAGTGAGTTTTATTCGCAGAGGTTGATCCATAAAGCGTGTCATTGTAGTGGACCGTGGGATGAAGATGTGAAGAGATATCAGAAGGTTAAAATTTTCTGCTAGCCGGTCCAGCTACATGGGAATGTTGGACTAAAGAAGACAAAGAAAACAAACAAGACCGATATATATATATATATATATATATATATATGTAAACAAATATATATTAATAACGAGTTAAACAAAGACATCGACAGTTACATAGTGTTTGTATGGAGAAATTATGTGTGTGTGTTGCGGTGAGTCTTCGTATGTACGTGTATTGTTCTTAGCATGTTCCCAGAATTTGGGAAACGCTGTATCTGTGAGAGGTCACTTTTGGTGTTAGTTGAAAAGAGAGATTTAACTCACCTCCATGCGAGGTGGCGACCCAAGGCCTAAGTGGAAAAAAGAGATCGAGGCGAAGGGTCAGCCAGTATTTATAGCCAGGGGAGAGAGATCCCTGTTGAAGGATTAAGGAACTCCGACAACATAGTTGGCTTATATTTTTTTATCTTTTCACACCAGGCAAGGCGATAAATGCCACTATGACGGCAAGGATTATTGGGAATGAAAATTAATAGTATGAAAGAAACTGAGAAAACGTTAGTGACGAAAAAACACAATAAAAATAACAGGATTCAAAGATACAGAAGATAAAGAGAGACATGCATTTAGTAAAGCAAGAAATAAGAAGAGACTTCCAGAAGTGATCAATGCGGGAGGGGAAACTATTAGCATAGGACTGACAGTATTTTTTTTTTTTTTTTTAAGCGTATCACCCCAAGCAAGGCTGGAGGCCACTATCACGCAAGGAGTTATAGAAGAGTTGGAGTGAAGAGCAGATAGGAGTGGTAAAGGAGAAGATGTGGAGAAAGAGAAAGACAGTGGATCGATCAAGGCAAGGGGGTTACAGAAGATTTGGAGCGAGAGCAGATAGGAATGAAAGGTGAAAGTATGTGGACTGTTGTTCTCATCTTTATTGCCATATTCACGACGTTTCAGCTGTTGTACGCTTCGGCCTTCGTCAGCTGATTGGAATTTCATACTGAACCCTTTATTCCGTCCAATAGATAGACTGTTCTTATTCCACGTGCAATTGCCTCTTCCGGATGCCTGGGTTATCTCCCTTTAACTTAACTCTCTAAGTTTTTGTTCACCACTGCAGTAGCCAGGTATTGAACTCACAACTCCTTGGGTCAAGTTACTGGATCCAACCAACGCTTTTATCCACTTTGTTAGATCCAGTGACTCCACCCAAAGAGTTGTGAGTTCAATACCTGGTTTACTGCTGTGGTGAAAAAAAAATGGAGAGTTGAGTTAAAGGGCGATAACTGAGACATCCGGAAGAGCTATGGCACGTGGAACTAGAACACTCTACGCTGGTGGGCGAAATAAAGGGTTCAGCTGGAAATTCCAATCACCCGAAGAAGGCCGTAGCGTACAACGACCGAAACGCCGTGAATATGACAACGATTAAGGCAATAGTCCGAACAATGTAAATAATTATAATACGTCATCTCAGAAATGTAGACAGATATTGATTTACGGTTACATTTAACAATATCAATCAATAGCTGAGCAAGGCTCAATTACCATTTTAAGTAATGCATATTTCATTTAGATCTTCTGGAAAACCTACATCTGCTCTGTCTAAAACACGACGGAAGAGACAGTTGTTTCCTCTATAAATTGAGAGTGCAGATTCGAATGCTTCTGGAGGGCATAAGAATCTTGAATGCACAGGACGCAATGTTTAATTCACACTGTTTAAAAAAAACAAAGATCCTCAAACACGTGCATTCACTAAAATATAACGCTTGAAATAATAGAGAATAATGTCGGATAAAAACTAAAATTCATAAAGTCTATTTCATTGCCTTTCTTCGTCTCCATTCCATTTTCGGTCAGAAGAGCCGGGGATTGGGCGAATAATTCATTTTGATTCTAGACAGAAAATCATTACGCTTGCACGTTTGTAGATTAGTGAGCGCAATGGTGTTTCCTCAAACAAGAAAATAAGAAAGCATATACAAAAAATATGTAAAGTATAATTAACAACATATTTTATTGCCTAAGCAAAACTAAATATAAAACTACAAAAGGGGTGAATGGTGTGCCTGTAGAGAGGTCCTTTTAGTCCGTATGTGTGTATGGTGGTCCTATGAAAGATTGTAAGCGACTTACATTTGAGATGGTAGTCGTGATCTGTGGGTAGAGTTAATTGAAATGCTTGTTTGCAGTCAAGTAATTTTACGACATTGTATGCTTGTACTATTCTGTCTTCTATTCAATGGGATTCATTTGGGACCAAACGTATAGAGGACGATTGACTTTTTATCTGGAAGGCATATGGAAATTAATCCATATCGAAAAAAAATAAAAATGAAAAAAAAATTACGGAAACATTAGGCACACAAAAAAGAAGACTCTCACACAGCGCTAAATTGAACAGAAAGAATTTGTTTATTTACAATAGATGACAGTGGAAAGGAAAGAAAGCTTGCTTAAAATATACTTTTGAGCCTCAAATAAAAAATAAAGGTTAGCAGTGAAAATGTTTCATCTTTTCTGTTAATTCACCCCAAATAATGTAAAGTTACTTATCGCAACTATCAATTCATCCATAAATCAATGTTTTTTGTTTTTCATTAAATTCTTGGCACTTTATTGAAATTATAAATCAAAACCTTTTTAGTTCGCCTCGCAACAACTCCAACCCACAGAATGAGAAATTCTGAAAAATAAGTTAGTTATTAACATTTCCTAAGTGTGGATGATATTCGAAGTACTTACAAGGAATTTTTATAATTAAGGAAAAAAAAAAGAAAAAGAATTTGGCTTGTTTATCGAAGTGAGCGCGAATGCAGACCCCACACCAGAGATAGCGAACTGAGTCGCCCATATTTGGGGCGATCTAAAGGTCAGTCCAACCAGAGTGTCATGGAGAGGCCACTCTGGGAGAGAATTTGATGTGAATTTTAGCAAATATAATTTTTTTTTATTTTGGGGTGAATTAATAGAAAAAAAATCCAAACTTTTCAATTAACCTGTTAAAAGAAGTTAAGAATTGTCCTTAGTAAAGCGATACAGCGAAAATTCACACCTTGTTAATGTTCTAACAAGCCAGGAATCAAGAGTAGAATGTCTAATGGAAATTTTATAGAAGCTACAAAGTTATCAGTCTGTATGCACCATCCAACTTCTGTATCATGTGTAAGGCTGAACACTATTCCAAATTTTGAAGTGTATAGTATATTATTACAGCTTTTTAGAGTTTCCTAAATTCCTCTTTCGCAATGTCGAATTTCTGTGAAGAGAGTTGTGGTTTAGAGAATGTGGGAGGGTTGCTACTTGTCTCGTTCGAATGAAAAACGTTCGATTTTACTCCATCAGGGTTGCGGTGAGGTAAAACTATTTTTGATATTTTGCCATAATTACCCCGCCGTCGTGTCAACAGCGTTATCTTGGTCCACCATGATGTTCATAATCTCAGCAGTCGGGTTTTGCGTTAAACTGTTAGGGTAGTTGGGCTGATCAGTCTATTGTTTGTGCAGTCGGTCGTTTGACCAAAATTATTAAGAAATCATAACTTCGGAGAGGTTTTTTGGTATCTGCGATCACAAACGTGCAGTTGAACTGAGATTGTGCACTGCCAAATTTAATGTCGCTTGTCCTGAGCAGTCAATCTTCTGTTCGTTAAGAGACATAATGGAGATATTTAACTAGATCACTTAAATATTTCTTAGCTCTATGGCATCTCCTGCGATAACGACAAAGTTAATATTTTCAAACCTTAGTTGAGCAACCACTTCAAAAAGCGACGGATAGGTAGAGTCTAGCACACACCGTCGAATTAGTTTTCTGACGACTCTGCAGATGAAGGTGGCCGGAACTAGGTTGTATTAAAATACAAAAATACGTTTTTTTTATCGTCAGCCCCTTGCACTATGGCTTGCAGAATTTTGCACGTTCTTATGGCTTCTGGTCCTTGTTGAAAGGGCGAACACTGGGTCGACAGTCGTTTGTTCTCCTTGACAAATCTGTACTTCTGCTACTACGGGGCAGACACGTGTTACTAGATCGGTTTGGGATGCTATATCACTGACTTATACCGAATAATATCCTCACCAACTCTAATACAACTGGCGAGTGTGATATAAGCTCGTTTAGAATGAAGGGCGTCCTGTCATGTTCGAAGATGGCATCAATTTGTCCAGCATCTCTGATTTAGTTTTCTCGTGGCAGCTTATTACGGATTCTTTTCATAGTCCTTTGTTTGGGACAAGCTGATTGCAATTTGGAGGAACGACGCCAGAATGTGATAACATTTTTGCCATGCCTCTTTAATGTCTGTAATACAGAACACTGCTTTCATGACAGAAATACACGCTTTCACTTTGGATTCAATGAAGGCAAGTCGCTTGGTGGATGCAACCCCTACTGGACGGTGTTGGCCGGAGGTCATCTTTTCAGTTTCACTGTCAGATATGGTGTCATTTTTGTTTTATATATGCGTCAGGTGCGTCGCAGATAACCACTTAAGGCGGTTTTAGGATTGTTATCTGTTATGGATGACTTGTTTATCTTATGGCAACCACCGTTCACACCGTATATCGGTATTGTTGATTTGAGTGTGCAGAGTGTTGATAAATACAAAATAAATCCTTGTATAGCACAATATAATAATATAGAATGATAAGGTGTAAGTTAAAGCTTCAAGCGTTTCAAGTGCAAATGTCCTGGTACATAAGTGAGATAGGTAGAGAGAGAGGGGGGAGATAGGTAGAGAGAGAGGGGGAGATATGTAGACAGAGAGGGGGAGATAGGTAGAGAGAGAGTGTGGAGATAGGTAGAGAGAGGGAGAGAGATAGGTAGAGAGAGGGGGAGAGATAGGTAGAGAGAGAGAGGGGGAGAGAGATAGGTAGAGATAGAGGGGGAGAGATAGGTAGAGAGAGAGGAGGAGAGAGAGAGGTAGAGAGAGAGAGAGGGGGAGAGAGATAGGTAGAGAGAGAGAGATAGGTAGAGAGATAGGTAGAGGGAGAGAGAGAGGTAGAGAGAGAGAGGGAGAGAGATGGATAGAGAAAGAGAGGGAAAGATGGGTAGAGAAAGAGAGGGAAAGATGGGTAGAGAAAGAGAGGGAGAGAGATGGGTAGAGAAAGAGAGGGAGAGAGATGGGTATAGAGAAAGTCAGAGAAGAAATAAATATGTGTATGTATCTAATTTTAGTAGCCACCACTTGACAATGTGGTGAAGGAAGGTATATTTATTTTCAATCTAGGAAGGATGTTTGACCATCTAAGGTCGCCAGTTAGTCGTGCAAATGCCGTTGATCGCTGCATCGGAGAAAGGGAAAAATGTATTAATCGATACTAGTTTGGGTTGATTTTCTATCTGTTTATATATACATCTATACATCTGCTTCGAAAAGAGCGCTCTACTTCTCATTGTCTCGAGGCCTTATCTTCTGGGTGCGAAAATTCTGACTGGTTGGTCGTACCACTTATTTTTAGATATGGTGAAATTTTGGTTTATTTCTTTTTTTAGATCCTGATTGGTTGGTCGAACTATGTTTTTTTCCTGGTGATTTTAATTATACATCTATTTTTAGAGATGGTGGAAGGTTCCTTTCTCATTGTTATTATTATTTATTTATTTATCACCACAAATTATAGTAGCAGCGATATGGCTTCGAGGAAGAAACGGTCAGCGTTGTTTGAGGATAATTTCAGAAGGACAAATTGTCAGTTTTAGTTTCATTTATCTTGCTCGAAATTCTTGGTTGGTTTTGTGATGCTTCGATGCTTAAAGTTCTTCGTCCGGAATTTGGGTTGACCATGTACTATGTCGGATTACAAATCTCTTCTCTCTCTCAGCTGAAAATCTTAACTGATGTACTTGAATCCCAACATCTTTGCGACTATTCACAGACGAGACGTGAATGAATAACGATTTTCAATGGCCTTTGGTCTTGTTCATACTGGTTGCCATTCCCAGGAAATTATCTCTTCAAATTATTACTGTTTTTTTTTCAATTTATTCCTCTGATTAATAAAAAATAATCCAAATGAAGAGTTTTCTATCCTAGTCCATTTTTCCAGAACATTCAATTTTGTCTTAAGCCAGACACAACGACGCCATTATCAGGCTCAAAGTCGATGGTCATCAAAAAAAGTCCCCATCGAACACCTCATTCGTTCATAAAGTATTCGCTCTTATGTAGTGGCAAGGAGCATAGCGTTGCATTTTTTAAAACGTTTTATAAGCATTTTATAGGAAAAGAAGAAGGGAATGTTTTGCAATCTTTTCTCTTATACATTTTGGCATCATCATCTCGAGTTGGCTAGAAGTTCTAAAAGCTGTTACGCGCATAGTTAACCTTGACAGAAACAAATAGGATATAAAAGGGTTATCTTCTGATATTCGATAGTTCTCCAGATTTATTTCACAGATCAGATCGGTCATGTAATGTATTCAGGCCTTACTGCTTCCCCATACAAATAGGTGCCAGACTAAATCTAGCTTACTAAATAACTACTGTTTATGCAAATGCCTCTTTGATTATGAATGAAGTGTATAATCTTTTAAAGTTATGTTGGTGTGACCCTGAAAATAGTCTACTAAAAAGTAAAAAAAGAAAAAAAAAATAGTTCGCGTGAGTTGCCAACATTTACCGTGCTTGCTAATGCAAAACAAACCGGTGTTTCAGGAGAATTCCGTTCCCGATGAATAAAAAAACATCGGTCGCGTGAGAGACAACTTATTTTCATTCCTCGTATCTATTTCTTTCTCGCTCTGACACAAGCCTCCCACACATACAGACATAACCCATTAGTAGCGCAATGGCTAGCAAAACAGATTTGCAGTCGGTTACCGCTGTAGTGAGTTCGAACCTCCCAAGATGAGTTACTATTGTAGCGTTAAACAAAAACTAATTTATGTAAGTGTATTATTTACATTATTCGGACTATTGAACTCATCTTGTTGCCATATTTATCATAACTGAACACTTTATTTCGCTCGCTGGGGTAGACTGTTCTAGTTCCACGTTTAATGGATGTCAGTTATCAGTTATCTCCTGTTAATTCACCCCTCCAAGTTCTCCACCACCTTAACCAGATATTGAACTCACAACTTTTTTGGTCATGTCATTGGATCTAAGTAAACGCCTTTATCCACCGTGCCATGTGTCTTTAAGTTTTAACTCAGCGAGCGAAATAAAGAGTTCAGTTCGACATTCCAACCACCTGAAGAAGGCCGGAGCGTACAACGGCAAAAACGTGATGATAAATATGGCGACAAAGATGAGGACAATAGTCCGAATAATGTGTATGTGGTTCATGTCGGTTTGATTGTCGGATTGAATGACGACGGAAGAGTTTTTGTGATGGCTGGGCAAATTATTGTAATGCACGAAACGGTCTTGAAACTGGTTAGCAAGTCATGGGACGACTAGCCTCTCCCCACATTCTAAGCCTTGTGTCACAATTGTTCAATTTTTGAATAATAATTCTATTAAAAACGCGGAAAGTTGTAACTGACGGATGGCACACAATTCGATACCCGATCACCGATGATGTGTGCTAAAGCATCAAACATATGTATTTCACGAATACACTCCCCCATATATATATATATATATATATATATATATATATATATATATATATATATATATATATATATATATATATATATGAAGGACTCACCTGTCGTTTTTATACCGCTCAGTTCTTAGAACCAATCATCTAGACTATCCACACATATGATTTGATGATAGTTGTGATGGCTTGTGCAGAACCGACCACACCTTTTGGAAGAAGCGAACACAGAGAAATGTTGCACAGCGTACCACAAGATCCCTAAATGACCCTCCTCAAAAACTCAATTCAGAGTTGTCCTTTTCCTACACCGGTTCCACCCCGAGGTTACAGAACCAAGTCTGTCGTGCTATGTATCCATAGCCGGGGGAAGAAGAGCACGTAAATGAATGCAATGAACTCAAACGTTTTAAGGAAAACAAAGCACACGATGCTGTGATCTGCCAAGTTATTGGCGAATAGATCTTTTGAGTTCAGAGGGTTGGCTCAAAATTACTATTTTATACCTGTCGAACTCTGTTATCATTGAAATATTTTGAAGATACAACACCTGCAAAAAATCGGAGCAAATTAGTTTTTACCTAAACATACAATTAAAGATTAGAATAGTGTACCTAAAGACAAATTTTAAAATTGCTTTTGAAAGGTTGTTTCTCATGTGTCGACGCAGCTTGATTCATACCTTGTGTTATGCGCCTTTTTATGCATGGATGATTCATCGATCAGCGTAATGTGGCTTAACAAAATGTAAACAAAAATAAATGAATAACATTCATCTAAAAATGGTCAAGGAGAAGGACGGAACTAAAATTAAGTGACAAAGAAGCCAATGGCCAAAGAAAAATACATCAGAAAGCCTGAAGAAATATTGCTTGAGACCAATTTAAATATTAACAAGACATCCGGTTCCTTGGCAATAAAATATAAAGAAATGAAGGGTGGGAGAAGATGTTTACATATTACTATCTATCTATCTATCTATCTATCTATCTATCTATCTATCTATCTATCTATCTATCTATCTATCTATCTATCCCAGTCTCTTATCTATCTATCTATCTATCCCAGTCTCTTATCTATCTATCTATCTATCTATCTATCTATCTATCTATCTATCTATCTATCTATCCCAGTCTCTTATCTATCTATCTATCTATCTATCTATCTATCTATCTATCTATCTATCTATCTATCTATCCCAGTCTCTTATCTATCTATCTATCTATCTATCTATCTATCTATCTATCTATCTATCTATCTATCTATCTATCTCTGTCTTTCTCTCTGTATATATATATATACATACATAGACATATATATATATATATATATATATATATATATATATATATATATAGAGCATGTAGACCTATATTCATTTCAAACTATTTCTCGACTTCTAACTTCTTTCTTAAAAATTGGCTAATGATAATCAAATGTTTCCTTATAAGGAAATGATTAATATTAACATTACAATTTGTGGACTTGCTATGAAGAAATTCGAGTATTTTGGAATTTTACAGACGATTCAAGGAAAGGCGGGAGGATGTACACAATAACGCAAGAAGTAGGCAGCGCCAAACACAAAGAATACATTTTTAAAAATTATTTCACCCCTAAGCAAGGCATTAAAGACACTAAGACGCAAGAGGTTACTGAGTGTGAAAGAATAAGAAAAACAGAAATATTATTAAGGAGCAAGGACAATAGGAGAAGAGCAATCAAGAAAACAATAGATAAGGATTTACATTGCATTTAAATTTCTGAAGATCAAAGTTTCCAAGTCATTCCTTGTCCCAGATAGCCACTTATTGGAGGTCCTTTTCGAGAGGAGTTGCCAATTTTGTTTTGTCTGGTGTGTCGGATTTGCTTACTAAAACAGGAGTAAACAGTTGTGTCCTCTGCATCTGGGAACTGGTTACATCAGCTTAGGTCATAGAATAGAGGCCTGGGGGAGGCCTGCAGTAATATCGATGGGTCAGATATTTCCTCCAAAGACAAGAAACACAGAGGAGTGTTTCCAGCAAACTGGAAATCTCCAAGTGGAGAGGCATTTATTGTAAAGTTTGGAGAAAACAGGAACCAATTCAGGAGCACATTTCTTTAAGAGAATTGCAGCGATACCGTCGAATACGCAAGTCATGTGGTGATCTAGTTTAGAAATAATAGCAGAAATCATGGACAGTGTTATGTGCATATATCTCAGAGGATACTCTGTTCTGGAAGGAGAGATACTTCAGGCAGAGATACTTCAGATGAGTCAAGACTGGATTTGGAAGAGAATTTCCGAGCAAAGCATTCTTCAACAGACAAATTGAGTGAAGAGTGGAGGGATAGTGAATCCACCCTTGTTCGGTTCACTCTTAGAAAACTGCCAATAATCTCTAGAACCCAAACTGTAGAAGCTATATTCTATCACCTAAAAATGTCTTTGCCTCTTTAATTACAGGCTTACATTCATTACGAGTGGTGACAAAGAGATGTCCGTTACAATCGTGTCACTCTGACATAGCTGGAAGAAATGATTCCTAAAATCAGTTGAACAGACAGGAGACAACTAAGAAGACAATTATGGTATTTCCGTTCTGGAAAGAAAGGTTCGGTGCCGGCTTTCAACGAAGAAGAGGCCACAGTTGCACATTTCTCAACAGGATGATTAAAAATATCATTTTATGTGGCATCGCGAAGGAAATCACAAAGTAAGTCCCATTTAGTGTGGTGATAACAAAAAGAGTTTCTGTTAATAGGGGGTTCTTTCCTGATGGGAAAGCGGAAAGAGATATTTATTTGCAGCGTGGTCGGAGTTGTCAAGAGGGCAAGGCTTCAGAACATTACACGAATCCAGAGAAGGAGATAAAGAAAAGATCAAGTAGAGAAGTGTGTCCGTCAGTAGGGAAGTTTTTTTTTAATCGCGTTCACCCCTGGCATGACTGTAAAGCCACTCAGGCACAAAAGGTTACTGGATGTGGAAGTATTAGAAGATAGAAATTTAACCAAAGAGCGAAAACAAAAGAAGAGTAATCAGGAGGACAGTAGATAGCGAGTGGCATTGCATTTAAACTTTTGAAGATTAAAGTTGACTTGATAGCATGGACCTTGAAGGGAGTTCCACAAGTGAGAAGTGCGAGAAAAGAAATCGTTAGCATAGAACTTACGGTTACATCTAGCCAATTCAGCTGTAAATTGAGACCTCGTCGCCAGTCTTGTACTGCGTTTAAAATTCATAAAGTTTAGGTACCATAGCGAAGATCTTATCCAAAAAAAATTACCATGAAAATATTTTTAGAAAAGGCAAAAGGAGGCAGTATTAAGGCCGAGAGAGAGAGAGAGAGAGAGAGAGAGAGAGAGAGAGAGAGAGAGAGAGAGAGAGAGAGAGAGAGAGAGAGAGAGATGCCGAAGCTGGATGCCAGATCAGGACTAATATTATTGCTGATTCTTATTTGGATTTCATCAAGAACCTCTCTATATATAGCAGGAGCACTGGACCATACGTGACAGCAATAGTTCTAAGCTAGACGAATGGTAAACTTCTATAATGTAAGATAATGTTGTGGCCTTGTTAGGGTCAGAAATGAAGACACAAAGAGAGGAAATGAGTTAAACAAATATATTAACAAAAACAGTAATACAAACATATACAAACGAGTGTTACAGCAAGAATGTTCGGTTCGACTGTCAGAGCTGACTGCTAGAAAATTTCCTCTCCAAAAGGCAGTACCTACTCCTATTTATATCTGGGAGAGTCCATGCATGTGTGGGTAAATTACCATGTCTAGCACGAAACAATGAAACAACTTTCTTAACAGCTGATCTAGCAATGGATTCAATATAGTCATGTCATCCGAGAGTGTTATCCTAAGAAGGTGTAACATATCACTCTCCTTGAGGTTAGTATCAGCCACATACTGATGGGAGGGTGAAAGGGGTCTCTCAGATGATTAATAGAGAGCAGTTTAGTTTTGGAGGTGTTAAAATTAACAAGCCATTCTTTGTCCCAGTTAACAACTGACTGAAGGTCATTTTTTACATCGGCCGCCAGTTTGACTGATCAGATTAACTATCGAGACAGGAGTAAACGGTTTTGTCATCAGCATAGATACCAAGCTGAGGGCTAATTCCATCGGGAAGGTCGTTAATCAAAATTAAAAACAAAGATGAACCAAGAATAGAGTCCTGGTGGCACCTGCATTAGTACAAAATGATCCAGAAAAGTGGCCGTTCATGATAACTTTCATTTCACGATTAGATAAGCCTAAATCAGCTAAAAAAATTGTCCGAAGACATCGTAACTTATTAACTTGTAAAGAAGACCTGTATGCCAAACCCTGTCGAAAGCTTCCGAGATGGTTCAAGCAACATCCCGAGTTTTTCCATTGTTATATAGAGCTTGATAGACTATTTCCGCAATTATCGTTAGTACATAAGCATTTAAACTTCTTTTTATGGGCCATGTCCTTTCAGGACGTAGGTGATTATGGCTCTCGACCTCCCTCTATCCCTTGCAGCTCTCCGCAAGTTCCTTCCATCTGCTTCCTTCCCTAGACCGCGTTCTGTCATGCACCTGCTCAAGCTCGTCGGGTATTCACGCGCTGTTTTCGCTTGTGTCTCTTTTCGACCAATGAGTATCAGATTCTTCAGGCCCCCCTTCCTCATTATGTGTCCCAGAAACTTCAGCTGCCTCTTTCTGATGTTAAGTAGAAACCTACGCCTTGTTTGCAACTTCTCTAAGACCTCATCGTTGTTCACATGCTTGGTCCATGATATCCTTAGCATCCTCTGTAGAACCACATCTCCGTCGCCTCGAGTCTCTTCTTCATCATTGAGGAAATCCTCCAACATTCGCTGCCGTAAAGAAGAACAGATGTCACGTAACAGCTCAGTATTTTTTTTCTTTGTTACCAAAGAAATCCTCCTATCTCGCAATACTCTGCTCAGCTTGTGGAATGTGTCCTTGGCTATCCCAATATTTCTACGGATCTCAGTGTCGCACTTACCGTCCTCTGTCAAAACGCTTCTCAGATATTTAAACTTCTGCGTTTGCTTGATTCTAGTGTTCCCGATTTGAAAATCGCATTTCAGGCTCTTTCTCTTACTGATGATCCTGCATTCTGTTTTCTTGTAGTTTATGATGACTCCTTTCTTCTCACTCTCCATCGGTACCTTCTGTAGGGGATTTTGTAATTTCTTTTCCGTATCTGCTATCAGTACTGTGTCATCTGTGTATCATACGTTGTTAAGATTGTGGCCGCCAATGCTAAATCCGGTACGGTTTCTAATTCTCTCAGAATTGCCTCGTTGTATAGGTTGAACAGGTCAGGTGAGAAGATGCATCCTTGCCTTACGACCCTTTCTATTTTTGTATATTCACTGAACTCGTTCCCTATGTGCATGCATGCTGTTTGCTGGCCAGTATAGGTTCTTCATTATTCTGATATCTCTCCCGAATATATCAAGGTTGCTGAGCAGTTCCATCAGATCCTTGTGGTGTATTTTGCCGAAGGCCTTTGCGTAGTCTATGAAACATAGGTACACGTCCTTCTGCATCTGTATCGCTCTTTCTGATAACATTCTGTGCATGAATATCGCGTTACTTGTTCCGTGTTTTTAACGAACCCGCACTGTTCTTGTCCTATCTCTGGCCTGATTCTGCTTGGCGTTCTATTCAACAGAATACAGACGATGAGTTTTGTCATGTGGCACATCAGGCTTATTCTTCGGTGGAGTTCGCATTCGTTTGCGCCTAGTTTCTTAGGCATAGCTATGAAGATAGATCTGCTGAGGTCTTCCGGTATATCCCCGCTGTTGTAGATTTCATTTGTTATTTCGGTGATCTAGTCTACGCCAAAAACATCTAAGGCTGTCAGCATTTCCGCTACAATTCCGTCTGGTCCGGCTGCTTTGTTTCTGTTCAATATGGCCAGTGTAGCTTTTACTTCGGTTTTCAGAATTCCAGGTCCATCGGTAGTTCTGTGTATTTCTGGTTGTTCCCTTATGTCGTGGAAGAGTTCACCAATATACTCGTTGCAGCGTTGAAGAATTTTTTCGTTGTCTAATATGAGTGTTCTA
The DNA here is from genome assembly GCA_964036315.1 of Acanthosepion esculentum. Lineage (NCBI taxonomy): Eukaryota > Metazoa > Mollusca > Cephalopoda > Sepiida > Sepiidae > Acanthosepion > Acanthosepion esculentum. The sequence goes on along the minus strand of OZ038495.1, from coordinate 50,239,112 downwards.
TCCTTTGATTTTAAGCAGCCTGTTGACGAGCATGACTTCTGTCCTGTTAGTTGTCTTATTTGTTTGTGCATGTCTTTTTTGTTGGTATTACTCAATTTTTCTATTTCTGCACATTTTTCGTTTAGCCATTCTTCTTTAGCTTGCCTGCATTTGGTCCTTATTTCATTGTGTAATTTTCTGTACTCCGTCCTGTATCTTAGAAGGGTTTTCTGTCTCCTTTCCATCATGTCGAGAATCTCATCAGTCATCCAATCGTTTTTCCTTCTCCGTCCTGTCTCGTTAAACCATATTGCTTGTCCGAATGAAAGCCCTGCGAACCCTACACGCAAGCCGCTTGTGGGCCACGGATGGCAACACCATCGTTCCTCTGGTGGCAGCCACCGGTGGGTCTCTAGCGTCCGTCAGTGGTAACAATGCCGAGACAAACACGATTGCGGTCCGACAGCGGGCCACCGGAGGTAAACGCCAGTGGTATACCACTCAGTGGTAGATTGGCAGCTTGCGTGGAGGGATGTAAGATGCTTAATCAATTCAGCATCGATTAGAGCCTTCAGTAATTTCCCCAAAAGAGGTAGAAGGCGAATAGGCCGATAGTTGGAAGGGTCGGATGGTTCAGCTGAGTTCTTAAAAACTGGAAAAACAGAAGAGGATTTCAAACAGGCAGGGAAGCAAGAAGCTTCGAGACATTTATTATACAGTTTAGAAAGAACAAGAGCCAGGTCGAGAGCAGACTTCTTAACTAATGATTTAGTTTTTACCTCCAAGTAAAGAAGCCTGGTGCTCAGATTTACCAGGGAAACGAGTAGGGAATTGTATGATTTGAGTCAGGGATTAAGCAATGTAAAAATTAAATGTCTAAATACCGGCAACATCGGTAACATTTGAGTGTTTGAACCACGTGCGCATTAAAATCACCGAACACAAAGATGTTCACAGATGAATGGAGAGAGAATGACTTTTCTATACTGTCAAAGATTATGTCTAATATACTGCAGTCTTGAGAAGAGGGGGAGTGATAATGGAAAAAGAGATAGCTAAAGAGTGTAATAATGAACGTCGAAAGCACATGAAAGAGTTGTCAGGTGACTCGAGTGACTGTTTGAGTGAGAGATTCAACAACTGTGACGTTCAAATTCTGGATGCCAGCGAAGTGAGTAGCATTAGAGTGAGGAAGCCACTTGACATTATGAGTACTGAAGTCGCCGAACACAGCGATATATGCAGAATAATGTACAGAGTGGGTCTTATCTATACTATCAGAACTCTGGTAAGTAACACTCATGAGAGGAAAAAGTTTTCTGATTGACTGATTCGTTTTTTACGGCTTATCAACACTTTGTAAGTCATTTAAATCCTGAAAATATTTTTAGGTTGTAAGAATTGTTTTGAGATAATAATGATTTAGTGATGCAGCTTCTAATTAATCCATAGCTGGGGAGAAGAGATGGATTCATACCTTTTTCAGAGGTATTTGCGCGTAACTGAATATAACGAACATCACTGTAGTTGGAACTCGGTTCTCCGATTAACAATTATCTATTACAACAGCTGCACACCCAGCTTACAGCACCTGGTATTTTCAAGCGGTTACCCATCTAAGTAATGACTAGCCTCGACATTGCTTAACTTCTTTGATTGTACGGGAACAGATGTTTGAACCGTTCATGGCCGTAAGACTATGTAAAGAAAGGGAACAATAAAGGGAGACGAGATAATTGACTGTGTTTAGTAGTGAAAGTTGGGAGAACGTGTAAGAACAATCAGGAGACTCGCGATTCTGTTTCCTTTCCAGTGGGAGTTGCTCGCGTATATAGGCACAAAAATCATGCAATTAGAGACAACAGATTCTTCGAAAGAGAGGAAGATAGTCAGGATTCCGAATAACGTTAGACGATGGTCGGTCATTTTCTAAGGGAAAATGCTAGAAATCGAGAGATGGCTGAAGCAGCGTTCATGTTGCTAACGGTCCAGAGTGAGGAATTGTGGTGGAATAGCACAGCCGACATCAAATTAAATATATCGCGAACGTTTTAAAACGTCTTTGAACCGGTGGATTATTCTAGTCACGTGGCGCTAAAATCTATTCCCTCGCCATCGCATCCGAATTCAAGATCATTTCAAACTCTCAAACGTTAATAACATCGACGCTTCACTGATTATCTATCAACTATCTAACTTCTTTCTTTGAAAAGTAGCAAAAATAGTTGAAAGTACTCAGAGCATTACACACAATTTCGGCAAGTTTCTTTATAAGTTTCCATTCGACATCAAACAACTTAATCGACGCCAAGAGTAACTCGCCAAATGGTTTAACAGACATTCCCTATTAGTTGTATTTTTTAAAATATATTTCAGCATAGGAACTTTGCCTATATATATTATATGTTTAATATGTGCGTAAGCGTGTGTATATATGCATATATATATATATATATATATATATATATATATATATATATATATATATATATATATATATATATATATATATATATATGGGTAATTATGCGTTTAATAATCTGCGTATGGATAAGAACATCTGTGGATAATGAAGCCTTTTTAGTTATCAATGAGATGATTTCTTATCTGATAGCAGCAATATTTTATGTACTTTTGATGCATTCATATAATTTTCTTTGAGTTACAAGGCTGCATTTTTTTATCTCTATTTAACAAAAATATCAAAACTTGAAGACATCCAAGAAGCATGTAATGAAAGACAAATCTAAGAAATTTTTCATGGCCAGATGAGGATAAAGAAAATGTAGGAAGAAGAAAACGTAGACGAAGAAAAAGAAAGAAAAAGAAAGAAAAATAACAAGGGAACCACTGAAAAGCACGAATGGAAAAAAGAATGAAAAGAAAGAAATGAGAAACATTTAAAATAAACATAATAATGAAAATGCACAATTGTAGGAGGTACGGGGAAGTAATGGATAGCGGCTTGGATTGAGGAATCGGAGAGCCGAGTTCGAATTCCAGTCGAATACCCCCTGGGAAAGGTATGAATCCTCTTCTTCTCTCCGTATCTATTGGTAAATAGCAGGACAAACCGGGTTCTGTAGCCTTGGATAGCAACTAGTCTACCGCAGAAAGAAATGGCAACCTACTGCGGGGAATAAATCTGCCTCGTCAGTCATGTTTCCTGCACTGACTGGATTTTGTAGGCGTATTATTTGTTAATAAAAATTGCTGTTTTGCTTACTACTTTAATAAAAATATTTTATTTTCATGCTCTAAAAATGCATGTCGAAAATCATACTCATTTAAAAATGTTTGTATTGAATTGTTATGTGTTTTTTTCATAAATATTTTTTTAAATACACCTGATAATTATGCACCAACCCAATACAGGATAAAGCATAATAATGATAATGCATAATGATAATGATAAAGCATAATAATGATAAATAATGAATATTACATGCTAATGATAATAACATAATCATAAACAATGATAATGTAGTAATGATAAAAAGTATTAATACATGCACGTGATAATAAATAATGATGAATAATGATAATACATAATTGTGATAGTGAATGATAATACATAGAATGATAGAACATAATGATAATAATGATACAGAATGATAACGCATAGTAATCCTAATGAATCATAATACATATTAATGATAAGACATAAGAGTAGTACATAATCACTATAAGGAATGATAATGCATAATAATGATAATATATGTTAATGTTAATACATTTTAATGAATACACATATGATAATGATAATACATAATAATATATAACGATATTACATAATAATAATAATACATGTTAATGTTAATACATTATAAGGAATACACATAATGATAATGATAATGATAATACGTAATAATATATAACGATATTACATAATAATAATGATAATATATGTTAATGTTAATACATTTTAATGAATACACATATGATAATGATAATACGTAATAATATATAACGATATTACATAATAATAATGATAATAAAGAAAAAGAAGAAAGAAAGATGGAAAATAATAAAAGAGAAGGAGGACAGAAAAAATTAAAAAAACTGAAATGTAAAAGGATGAAGGGAAAGATGACTGAAAGGAAAAAAATAACAAGAATGAAAAAAAGCGTAAAAAAAACGTAAAAGAAAAGACAAAAGAAGATAAAATGGCAAGAAGAAGACGAATAATGAAAGCGAAAACGAAAACAAAATTTGAGGAATAGAACTGAGAAAAAAAATAATTTAGAAAAATCATAAACAGAAAAATCTGGAAACTCGTTTGCAAGTGATTTTCGTCTTCGTATGAGTAGCAAAATCAAAGCCTCCCCCACCACACACATATGCATGCATGCATTCACACACACACAGAGACACACACGCACATACACAGCAACAACAGGACACAAATAAATAAATAAATACATGCAAATGGGGGATCGGCAGTGAAGCTCCAACGGACCGCCATTTTTCAAGGAACGATCGTTTTGCAAGAGAGATAATGATCGTCTCCTCGTACAAGAGGAAGTGGCTCGTTCGTAACTATTTTAATTCCAACCAGAGAAATCATAACATCTGCCACTGCTTTGAAGTCCTCAGACCAGCGACTCATATTCAGTCTTTTGTCCGCGCAATAAATACAGCTCAAACACCTCAAGTGATCAACTCTTTTGATCCTACCAATGATAATTGATCTTCACTACCACCCACTTCAAACCCGGTAGCCACCATCTCCTTACGAGGCCACAATTCAGATCGAGAAGTTTTTCGGCATGTATCCAGCTGGTTTTGATAATTAGCCGAGTGGTAGATGTTCTTTACAGGACTAATTCAATATTCTAGTGAATTCTTTTGTGCTTATGATTTCAAAGGAATTTTCTACGCATTATTCTGAAAACTGAGGTCGTGGTTTCAAGCAATACATCCCCCACCGCTTTCTTTCGTAACAGGTTCTTGAGTATCAATGTGCATACCACTTGATTTTTAAATCCAGATCATTCATCTAAAAAGAACGCATTAAATTAAACAAAGATAACTTTCCCACGGTCATTATTATCTCTGTCCTCTTCTTTATCGTATTTCTTAAAAAAAAAAAAACGTCGTGAAATTAGACTTTTCTCTCTGGCATTTCTTAATTTAACATAACGCCGTCTCAGAATGCGTGATAATTATAGGTAAATGCAATTTCATAACCTTTCGTACTGGTCAGAACTCTGACGACCCAAACTAAGTGGGGGTGCTTTGAACCCTGGGGATGTGGTATCATTAGAGTGAGGGAATGTCTTTGATATAATAACGAGAAACGCAGAGAATCAGGTCTCTGATGTTGTTCGATCCCTCCTTTCCCAGATTCCAAGGCGTAGCCTGATTTCAGCAGACGCAAGCCACATGTTAATACAATAGCTCCCTAGCTGACTTGTTGACCCCCGTTCTCTCTATGACCCTATTGCTTTCTCCAATAAACAGTACTTACTTTGCTCTCCTCCATGAAATAAAGCGGTTAAAATGAAACCTGAAGAAAACTGTCTATCGTTGATTCAGTTGGTTGATGCAACTTTGGATTCCTTATTTAGGAATTGCTGATAGACTACGAGAATCCAGACACGATACGAAAGAACATATTGAATGTCAGATTAATTGTCAACTACAAGTCATGAGTTTGAAAGAGAGTTAGATTTTGAATGTAGGGAGCTAACAAGTACATGTAACCTCTGGCGGAACTATAAAAACACAGTTTAATCAGTGTTTTCATTGGATGACTTTTTTTTTTAAATCTATGAAAAGAAATAGCTAATTTCTGTTGCAGATGTTTCTTATCAATTTTGTATAAAGGTTTTGGCCAAGAAGAGAAATTAGAAACACTTAAAGTGAAAAACACGCAAGCATGTCGGTTTAAATATACGCAATGTAATAGAAGGCCAAGCAAATTGAACCCTTCTTATTTATAGGTCTTTAGAGGATCCAGAAAAAGGTTTAGATTAACTACTTTTTAATTGAACAAGAGTGTTTTTTTTTCTCTGATTGGATAGAACATATGCCTGGTTTAAAACAAATACTTGTAAGCCTTGACCATACTTTTACATAGAATTTGTAATCGAACTAATGACAACGTGATTTTTCCCTTACATTTTTGCACTTGTCTCTATGAAACGGTTCTGCTATAAATAGTAACAGCATGTTTGTCAGGGTACTTGCTTCCTCTATTTAAGAACAAAAGTCTAACCAAACTATTACGTAATCATCCTGGGTACGACGATAAACTGCATCCGGCAGCAAGGTCTCTAATCGGGAGATTGGAGGTTGTGATGAGAGAACACCTTTTAATTGCTGTTGCTCCTAGGTTCACCATGACCCGAGCTATAGACAAATAGTAAACCCCACCAAACAAAACATTATGAAAATATAAAAATAAATTTTTATAGTAAAAAGTACCAGCAGTATATTTCTCTGTAGAAATTACCAACAATACATATTTATAGTAAAATGACCACCAATATATTTTATCCGTACTTGAATGCGTACGATTGCGTTTAAAATATATTTTGTTGAAGCTGTAAAATTGTGCTCAAAATAGTTAGATTTCGGCATTAAATAACCCATCGAAGTTGATATGTCGCTAACCAAAATCAACCAACTAACCAATAATTATTACGTGTTTGCAAAAGTTTTCTATCTATCTATCTATCTATCTATCTATCTATCTATCTATCTATCTATCTATCTATCTATCTATCCCAGTCTCTTATCTATCTATCTATCTATCTATCTATCTATCTATCTATCTATCTATCTATCCCAGTCTCTTATCTATCTATCTATCTATCTATCTATCCCAGTCTCTTATCTATCTATCTATCTATCTATCTATCTATCTATCTATCTATCTATCTATCCCAGTCTCTTATCTATCTATCTATCTATCTATCTATCTATCTATCTATCTATCTATCTATCTATCTATCTATCTATCTATCCCAGTCTCTTATCTATCTATCTATCTATCTATCTATCTATCTATCTATCTATCTATCCCAGTCTTTTATCTATCTATCTATCTATCTATCTATCTATCTATCTATCTATCTATCTATCTATCTATCCCAGTCTCTTATCTATCTATCTATCTATCTATCTATCTATCTATCTATCTATCTATCTATCTATCCCAGTCTCTTATCTATCTATCTATCTATCTATCTATCTATCTATCTATCTATCTATCTATCCCAGTCTCTTATCTATCTATCTATCTATCTATCTATCTATCTATCTATCTATCTATCTATCTATCTATCTATCTATCTATCCCAGTCTCTTATCTATCTATCTATCTATCTATCTATATATCTATCTATCTATCTATCTATCTATCTATCTATCTATCTATCCCAGTCTCTTATCTATCTATCTATCTATCTATCTATCTATCTATCTATCTATCTATCTATCTATCTATCTATCCCAGTCTCTTATCTATCTATCTATCTATCTATCTATCTATCTATCTATCTATCTATCTATCTATCTATCTATCCCAGTCTCTTATCTATCTATCTATCTATCTATCTATCTATCTATCTATCTATCTATCTATCTATCTATCTATCTATCTATCCCAGTCTCTTATCTATCTATCTATCTATCTATCTATCTATCTATCTATCTATCTATCTATCTATCCCAGTCTCTTATCTCTCTCTCTATCTACCTCTCTATCTATCTATCTATCTATCTATCTATCTATCTATCTATCTATCTATCTATCTATCTATCTATCTATCCTTATGTGCCTCGTTATGATCTAATAGTCTCGTAAACTATTACTCCTGTAGCGAATACGATTCCTACTGGATAATCAGCTACGCTGCCTTTCTCTACAGATCTGAACAGAATATGGTAAATATGAAGAGATTTAGATATCACACAGACCCAATGGAAGCAATGTACATGATCAGTTCATATCCTTTTAAGTACTTAAATATTTTTTTTTACTTTTTTCTTAATACTTTTGAATACGTATGTTGTTGAAAGTGATTGCAGCAATGACGAGTCTCTCAAAACATGCGGGCAAATCAACGAACGATTGATACTATCAAAACAATGCAAAAACCACATGTACATAGTGGAATAATGCTATAGAGAAACTTCGAGGATCGACATAATAAATCTGTTAACTTAGAGTAATTTGTTTAACTTAGAGTATCTGTTTATTAGGTTGGTGCAAAAATAATGTCGTTTTTTGACGTTCAACTTCATGTGAGAAAACGACATTATTTTTGCACCAACCTAATAGAATCATTGCTGAGTATTAGGTTGGTGCAAAAATAATGTCGTTTTTGACGTTCAACTTCATGTGAGAAAACTACATTATTTTTGCACCAACCTAATAGTAAGCTAGTGTTATACACATACACGAAAATAGAAAGAGGACTAATGAAATGGTAAGTTTTCTCATCAGATTTATTCAGTATTTATATTGAGGCAATCTTGAGAGAAACAGAACTCCTACCAGGGTTTATCATTAGTGGACTCAATCTTAATAGGATATGCAGATGGCACAGTATTGATAGAAGACAAGAAGTTAGTAAAGGAAAGATAACAGACTACTTAAGTTAGCAAAAGAAAGCGAGAATAACGGACAAACCACCGATTGGAAGAAGGAAGATTGTAGAGTTGGTCCAACATGGAAATTACATATTGGAAGTTGATTTTACAGAGGATGGGAAAGTGCGACACTGAAATCCGAAGGCGCATTTGGATAACGAAAGATAAGTATTGAGAAACAGGAAGATTTTGTGAGAAACAAAGAAAAAAAAAAGTATCAAACTGTTATGTAATACCAGTCATTCTCCATGGCATCGACTGCCGGACAGTTTCCTCACAGATGAAAAAGAGACTTGATTCAAAATAAATGTGTATTCACAGAGGGAAACTGAGAATGTCATGGACTGAAAATTTGCGCAAAGAGGAAGTTTCAAGGCAACTGGAAACAAAAATGACACTAAGAATTAGAATAAGAAAAGGACAATTAAAACTTCTGGTAAGCATAACGAGGAAAGAAAGCTTGGAGAATTTGACACTCGCAGAACATATTAAAAACAAGAGAGTCAGGAGAAAGTAGCGAATAACCTACTTCATGAGCTTGTGTAAACGGTTGGTAGAACAGGAATTGGGAGGGATAACGAAAAGGCAAATCTTAGTAAGAACTATAAGGGATAGGAAGCTTTGGAGAGCCATGATCATCCACGATCTTAAGAACCATGGTACCTAGGAACTGAAGTGTGATTAGACTCGAAAGGTGTGCGATGGAAACGTTTCAGATGAATCAAGATAGAAACATCAAAACTGATTTCTTTTCCATGGCTTTTCAACCATTTACGGGTTATTTAAAGCCAGAAAATATTGTTTTAGATTGTAAGAACTTTTTGTGAAGTTATTAATGCTTTATTGATAAAATATTACTAATTAACCCATAGCTGTGTGGTGAAGAGGTGGATTCATGCCTTCCTCAGAGTTATTGGCACGTAAGTGGATATAACGGAACAAGCGCGAATTGGAAACTCCGGTTAACGATTCCGAGCCGTCATCCATTACACCACCGCACATCCAAGCTTACAGCACTTGGTATTCCCAGGCGATCACCCATTTAGGTAGCGATCAAGTTCAACGTTGCTTAACTTCTGTGATTGTACGGGAACCGGTGTTTGTACGTGATGTGGCCGTAAGTTAGTGCCCCAAATGAGATTTCTAACAGTTAGAGTTTGAAAAGTATATAACATTACATTCATGATCAGCCATGCCCAATTAAAAAAAAATATTAAGTCCTAACCCGAAAGTTCAAAATCAGGTGAGTGTGGTGGTTTTAATACAATAACCCAGCAACTGTCTAACAATTTAGGTAAAGAGACATAACATCTGACGTAGTCATCATGGAAGAGGACAACCTTACAACTGGCCAATTTCGGATGCTTTTCACTGATTAGAGACTTTAATCGATCCAGTTGGGAACAGCCAGTCAGTTAAGTGTCATACGTGATACACGCCTGGGCGATTATGTGTCTTCCGATTCATGACTGACTAGGTTAAAATGGAATCAGGAACAGTCTGTTAAGAGTCATACGTGAGACAAGCTTGGGCAATCATGTCACTTTCGATTCATGGCTCACCAAGCAGAGATACTCCCGCAGTAGTTTGCCATTTATTTCTGCGTTAGACTAGTTGCCAACCGTACTAATCTGAATTCAACGTTTAATTTTTTGGTGGGAAGTAACTCGTAATACCCAATGTCTACCCAAAGCCATCAGATACATCGTATCACCCTGCGACCATTTTTGTTGCCTTTAAGCACAGAATCACAGATAGAAATGCGGGCCATTAAATTTTTTTTCCGTTCAATCGTGACCCTTCCACCCACGCCAAATAAACATCGTAACGATTCACATAGCGAAGTGTTTTCAAATGTTTCACAGAGTTCATATGTGGAGTATTTCTGCTATGTCTCGTGTCGTGTGAACTGGGTTATTTCAATCAATGTTTCGATTTAGTCATCAACAATTACTGCAGACCTACAGGAACATTCCCGGTCTTCCAGATCAAAATTTCCATTTCTGAAACTAGCGGACCACTTATTAACTATAGTCTCAACTCTGACACCATAAACGTCACAGACATTTTTTTTTTACCATTTATACAACTTTTCTTTTCCTTTCAAGAATTTCTTTTACGGCTTTTAAACCATTTCTGCATTATTTACACCCGAAATATATTTTGGATTGTAAGAATAAGTATTTATTCTTATTTTTGCGAGTGAACATTGCATAGATAATTTATTGAGAATAGCAATGAATTTTCCAGAAAGAAGTCCTTCGGGAAGGACACATGGATTCATACGTTTCCCAATGGTATTTGTGTGTAAGTGTATGTAACCCACCCGACCAAAAATTTGAGACCAGCTCCACAATTTCTCAGTCCGAGACACTATCCATTACACTAACTGCGCATCCACGCCTCCATAAACGAAAACAAAATCAAATGAAGAAAATGCACTTCATTTTCCTCTATTTTCACTTTAACGGAAAAACATTTAATATTTATGATCCACGTACGAATCCTATAGAAAGATACGTTTAAATGTCAACTCTTCGTTTAGACGAATCGAGCTCTCCTGTCACTGGTATGTTTGTCTCAAAATAAATGTCTAAATTCTCTTTCATCCCTGCCGTGTGCCAATGGCTTAGGGGTAAAATCTCCAACTAATACGAAATCAGTCGGGTTTCGAATCCGGCTTCAGGCAATTGGATGACTAGCTACGCTGATGAGCTGCGAAACAGTCTGTCTGTGGATGACAATATATATATTCTGTTTATGCGTTTTTTTTAATAGATACAAATATTTAAGTAAATGATCTGTTTATAATAAACAGTATTAACAACAATAACCGACTTAAATGTCCGAGAAATTTCATAGAAAATATGTGTCCTCCGACAGGAATCGAACCTATATTCTACACAAAACCGCCTTATAGCCTGACGTGCTATACCATTTAGCTCCAGAGGAAGCGTCTGGTTAGCAAGGTCGAATTACTGTTTTTAAACTACAAATTTCCCATGGTTTCTCTCGAACGCTCATATCTGCTCGAAGCGTATCTTAACATAAACAAATGACGTCATAAATTAGGAAATTACGTCCGGCAATTATTTTAATATATTTTCTGTTTATACGTTATTTTTACAGATATAAATATTTAAGTAAATGCTCTGTTTATAATAAACAGTATTAACAACATTTACCAGTCTGAAATAGTAATTCGACTTTCCTTTGTATCTAAATGGCATAGCACGTCAGGCTATATGACGGTTCCGTGTAGGATACAGATTCGATTCTTGTAGGAGGACATATTTTCTATGAAATTTATCTGACATTCAGGTCGGTAAACGTTATTAATTATGTCAAATAATTGTCGGACTTAGTCCATTTCATTATATATATATATATATAAATATATATATATATGTGTGTGGGGGGGATTTCAGTCACGTGTGAAAGGAAATTACATGTGAAGATGTCAACTAGTGAAAAACTGTGCGAACTTTTGTTCCAATAAATTTTTATGGTGATTGATACAAGGACATTCTATTCAGGGATGAAGAAGAGACTTGAAGCAACAAAAATATAGTTCTACAGAAGGATGCTGAGGAAACCATGGACAGAACATGTAAGCATCGACCCAGTTTTAGAGGGAAACAAAGATGACACCCGTATTTGACATCAGGAGGAGACAGTTGAAATTTCTAGGTCACATAATGAGGAAAGAGGGCTTACAATATTTGATACTCAGAGGAAAACCTGAAAACAAGAAGGAAAAAAGGAAAACGCATAACATAGTGAGCTTGAGTAAATGGATGGCGGGACAGGGTTTAGGAGAAATAACAAAAAGGTATACTTTATTAAGAGCTATAAAAAGCGGGAAAATGGGGAGAACCATGACCGATTACATCCTGAGGTGACAAGGTACATAAAGAAGAAGAGGAAGGAGTAGCTTTTATAAAGAAAAGAAACTGCGCAGAATCTGGTTCTCTTCCAATAGTTCCCCTGAAATGTATAAGTAGCAAGCCTTACTAACGTGAGTGTTGATTGAGGCTGATTTAATGGCAGTTAATTTTCGTGGAATATGAGCAGAAAGTGAGATAAGCAGTTGGGAAGCATAACTTCCTCTGGCGCATTCGCAGCTGTTCTAAGTGCTTGCACGTTTTGATCTTCTCTATTTACGAATAGTGCATTAATGTCATTATTAATATCCAGGAAGTCCATCTCATTGCATTTCTGCGTCTCGCATTATCACGTCGCCTCTCTTGTTCTCTTTCCAGCTTATTTGATCTATTTGTCGGACCGAATACTATCCTACCTCTTCCATCGGTAACTTTCTTCATACAAGCGAAGAAATATCTATATATCTATTTATTTATCTATCTTCATCGATTTGTACTATAGAATCTCATGTCTATATCAAAGCTCATATCTATCCATCTTCATCGATTTTTACTGTAGAATCTCATGTCTATATCATTGCTAATATTTATTTATCTATCTATCTATCTATCTATCTTCATAGATTTGTACTGTAGAATCTCATGTCTATATCAATGCTCATATCTATCTTCATCGATTTGTACTGTAAAATCTCATGTCTATATCAATGCTCATATCTATCTTCATCGATTTGTACTGTAGAATCTCATGTCTATATCAATGCTCATATCTATCTATCTTCATCGATTTGTATTGTAGAATCTCATGTCTATATCAATGCTTATATCTATCTATCTTCATCGATTTGTACTGTAGAATCTCATGTCTATATCAATGCTCATATCTATCTTCATCGATTTGTACTGTAAAATCTCATGTCTATATCAATACTCATCTTCATCGAATTGTACTGTAGAATCTCATGTCTATATCAATGCTTATATCTATCTATCTTCATCGATTTGTATTGTAGAATCTCATGTCTATATCAATGCTCATATCTATCTATCTTCATCGATTTGTATTGTAGAATCTCATGTCTATATCAATGCTCATATGTATCTATCTTCATCGATTTGTACTGTAGAATCTCATGTCTATATCAATGCTTATATCTATCTATCTTCATCGATTTGTACTGTAGAATCTCATGTCTATATTAATCTATTTAACAAAAGTGTGTACAGGTTGATATGTATTAAAATTAGTTTGGTGTTGCACAGTTAGGCAAAATCTATCTATCTATCTATCTATCTATCTATCTATCTATCTATCTATCTATCTATCTATCTTGGTCAAATCGCCTTCTTCCATATCTCTAACCTTCTCTCCCTAACGTAACCACAGTTGTAAGCTTGAGTGATTTTGTGGTTTTTCCCTTGTCTCCGGGGCAGCTTTTATTGAATTTCTCTTCTGGTCAGTTGCCTCCGGAAGATTCAACGTATCTAGTCTCTTGCGTTGCTTCTGACAAGTATAATTGTTTAAGGATAAGAAAATATGCCATTAACTCGATTTTTATTATCTCTATAAGCACCACTTAAGAAATCGCTCTGCCATAGTCACTCGCTAAAGGCAAATTTGTCACATTTCATTCCTCTTGTCATTGTATTGTATTAAGTCAATGTCGCTAATTTCCGTCTAAGTTCAACATAAGAATTGCACATCAAAATGCATCAAAACTACTTTCACTTCTGTGATGTGTATAAAGTCGTTGGCTATTTTAAATTAATATCGACGTCAAATTGCTCAGCAATATTATGTACACAACAACAATCACAACAACAATAATAATAATGGTTACTTGCTTCGGATTACATCCATTTGTTAATCCCTGTTGCCGATATCAGCTCAGGCAAATTTGTGTTTTTTCAACACCTTCCGAGATAACCTGAATATATATATATATATATATATATATATATATATATGTGTGTGTGTGTGTGTGTGTGTGTGTGTGTGTGTGTGTCTGTGTGTGTCTGTGTGTGTGTGTTAATACTCGTTTGGAAAAGATCACAAGTCCAAAGACAAAAAAAAAAACGAGTAGAAAGACTAAACGTAGAATGCTCAATACGCTAAGTAGAGCGATAAATTAGAATAATCCTAAGGAGCCAGGCAAACCTACCTAAGTTTCAACTAAACGGATCTTCAGGGTAAAACTGGCTAAAAAAGAAAAAAAAATACGAAACAGTATTTATTGATAAAAACCAAATAAAACCATAACCACGTGACATATATATATATATATATATATATATATATATATATATATATATATATATATATATATATCTGACCGAACACATCTCCAACAATCTAAACGCGCTAAAAATTAAAACTACTACATTACCCACTAAATCTATACGTAACATATTGAATAATACCAGCAGACAGCATATTACATCCGATGCTTGTGTCTATCAGGTGCCCTGCAGAGACTGCAACCTGAGTTATGTAGGCGAGACAGGTAGATCATTGAAATCTCGCATTTCCGAACATAAACGTGACATTCGCCTCGGTAATCTCAGCAGTGCTTTAGTTATACACATAGCCAAATCTGATCACAATTTTGATTTCGACTCTGTGAAGATCTTAAAATATATCCACAATAAAAACCTTAGGCAGATTTATGAGGCTGGCATGATAGCCACCTCACACACAGTAAATAACCGACCAGGGTTCTTTCAGATCGCGAGCTGTGTGGCAAGATTAATGCGTGACAAACGTACCGATAAGCTATAGTTTTAAATAGTCCCCCTCACCTTCCACTTAGGACACAATCTTTTCCCTGTGCGCAGGTCTTCGTAGTTGCCGCCCACGCGACGCCAGCGTATCCGACTCCAAGAAAGAATACTTTGACTTTAGAATTTCAGTTTTTCTGTTTCTGACCAGTCCTGTATATATCGTCTCTTCATCAAACTTAAATCTAATATAAATATGTCTCCATTAACCATGTCCCGAAGAAGGTCTATTTGACCGAAACGTCTGACGTCGACAGAATAACAAAAACAAAAACAAAATAAAAACAGTAAACTCACATATTCGGATTTTGCTTTGTCTTTTCCACATTTTCATCATATATATATGTATAGATTTAAATATAGATAGATAGATTATGCATATTGCTACATTTTTCATGCCTAGTTTTATATTTTAATGCATTTTATGCTTATTTCTACATTTTTAATGCATTCATTTTAATAAAAACATTATCTACAGGGTGGTCCGAAAGTTTTGTCACCCCTAGCAATGATGGCTTAAACGATTTCAAATCAAGATCCTTTGTCCTGTGTGTTAACATTGTGCCTTGGGGAATTTCTAGCTCGGAAGACCGTTTTCATACTGACTTCTTCGTTAATCGTAGCACAGATGCTTCCGGCTCTACACATGTGTCTCTTCGCGTTGATGGTCGTCCTGTCCTCAGTTTGTCCTTAATTGATCCTGTGAGAAACAGTTTATGTTCCCACCGCAGTATCGCCCCCTCGGAGGAGCTGGTTTGTCGAATCTTGCAGTGAAGTCATGTCGCACGTCCTCTATGCTCTTGCCAGAATGCACGCCTCTCTTCCAAATTGTAGGAGCTCGTGTCAGCTATCTGAAATATAAAATTATATTTGACCAGACTTTTGGATCACCCTGTAGATTAAAAATAGAACTAACAATCGCTAATCAGTGAGCAGAGATTTTTGTTTGAACAAGTGGAAAGCGCCCTGTCGGCTGGGGCTGCAGAATACAGAATGGGACGTCCCGAGTATGACGATAAACTACATCCGCATCCAGGGCAAGACAATAAACAATGTCCAACAGCAAGGCCTCTGATAAAGAGGTTTTGAGGAGCGTGTAACCACTTCTTAATTGCTGGTGTTCCCAGGTCCACCCTGTTAGTGTCCCAGCTATGTGCAAATAGTTAACCCCGAAACTGAGGTAAAAAGCATTATAAAAGTGAAAAAATAGGTTTTAATACCAGAAATACTTTGAAAAAAATTATTATCAGAAATTAATTTTTGAAAAAAAAAATCTATTACCAGCAATACGTTTTTGAAAAAAAATATTACCGGTAATACATATGATTGTACTAAAAAATATGAGTAATTGAAAAATGGTTCAAATATATATGTATACATACACACGTTTTTTTTTTACCAAACTATCGCTATATATCTATTTCAAAAATTTTGTTGGCATTAAATGACCCACTGAGGTTGATATGCCATAAAACAAAATATCCAACGAATCCAATAAGTGGAAAGAACATCGAAAACAAAGTATTTCCTTTTTATTGCATATGCAGGTAGTATAATTAATAGCGTCTTAAAATTTCAGTCAAGTTCATTACATTCATTTACGCTAAATACTCGTGGGAAAAGTAGAAATCCATCTTCCCCTCAGCTATGGATTAAATAATAGAACTTGTATTTGGAAAATTCATTGTTATTCTCAAAATACGTGTTAATGCAACATTCAATCGACAAAAAATTATCATTTTTACAATCAGAAATCTGCTCCGGATTTGAATAACTCAGAAATGATTGACAAGCCATGAATAATTACACCTTTCTTACTCTTTCGATAGCCACAAAAAATAATCCTCCTCTGTGACTGAAACATGCGGAGGTTTTAGTTTGAAAGCAAATGATAGCAAAGGATGAACGACAGGAGACAGAATTTAGATCAGGCAAAGGTCCTTGCATTTGACCTGACACCTTTCATACGGATAATTTCTTTTTAAAAAATGGAAACACTGAAAATGTTTCTAAGAGACACGTATTTAGATACAGTGATTTGTAAAAATGGTCGAAGCTGTGGAGACCCATATTACGTAAGGCTTACTGAAAAATAAAACCCTTCTGCAAATATATATATATATATATATATATATATATATATATATATATATATATATATATATATATATATATATATATTTCAGTTACTAAAGATGTAATTTCGGAATCTCTTTTAAAACAAAGTTCCGACAGGGTGGCTTATTTAAATTGCTCAGCGTCTTTTAATGGCCAATTTTAAAACAGGGATTAAAATATTCAAGATTTTTCCACAAAGTAATTTTGAATGCCTTTATCGACATCATGAATTAAATAATTGGCAACTTTAAAAAAAATGAGAAATAGAAACGGTCGATTGTTCGTTTTATAGCAGAAAGAAAAGACAAATATAGAAGAAAAATGAAGTAAAATATAGAAAATGTCGAGAAAGAATGGAGGGAAAAAAGAAAGTATAGAAGAAATGAAGATAAAAGTGAAATAGGATTCAAAAAGAAGAAAACGAAAAAAAAGAAGGGAATAAAAAAAGAAAAAGAAAGAAACGTGTGTCTAAGAAGGAAATAGGAGATATGAAAAGAAAGAAAAAAAATGAAGTAAAATATAGAAAATGTCGAGAGAGAATGGAGGGAAAAAAGAAATTATAGAAGAAATGAAGATAAAAGTGAAATAGGATTCAAAAAGAAGAAAACGAAAAAAAAGAAGGGAATAAAAGAAGAAAAAGAAAGAAACGTGTGTCTAAGAAGGAAATAGGAGATATGAAAAGAAAGAAGAAAAATGAAGTAAAATATAGAAAATGTCGAGAAAGAATGGAGGGAAAAAAGAAATTATAGAAGAAATGAAGATAAAAGTGAAATAGGATTCAAAAAGAAGAAAACGAAAGAAAAGAAGGGAAAAAAAGAAGAAAAAGAAAGAAACGTGTGTCTAAGAAGGAAATAGGAGATATGAAAAGAAAGAAGAAAAATGTATAAAAAGAATAAAATGACGGAGAAGGACGATAGGATTAAATGAAAAAGAAGAAAATAAAAGAAACAAAAAACGAAAGAAACAAATCGTAAAAACTTGAGTGTCTCATTGAAACAAGAAGACACTGTTATCAAAAGATTCCAAACAAAGAATTTTGCTGTCAGGTACAAAACAAAATTATATAACGTGAAATTTTCATGCTCTATCTATCTATCTATCTATCTATCTATCTATCTGTCTGTCTATCTTAAACTGCTTATTCCATTTCCACGGATTTTCCAAATCTCTTTCTCCATATCCGTGTAAAAGACGAAACAGAATTTCACTCTTATATCTAGCTTTGCTTTGTCTTGTGATTTTGATCATTATCTATCTATCTATCTATCTATCTATCTATTCTCTCTCTCCCCCCTCTCTTTCCCCCTCTCTCTCTATATATATATATATATTTATATATATATATATATATATATATATATATATATATATATATATATATATATATTTGTCTTTCTCAGTTTGTTTATATCTATGAGAGACTGTTGAAAAGTTCTCGGCCCTATCCCTTTTTCCCAGATGCGTCTAAATGACCAACCATAATTTTAGGTGGGAAAGAACTTCATGGTTGGGCAGAAAACATTTTTCACCATATTCATATCTTGCTTTGTCTGGTCTTTAGTTATCTATCTATCTATCTATCTATCTATCTATCTATCTATCTATCTATCTATCTATCTCTTGTTTAATCTGTCCTTATTTGTCTATTACAGCCGGTTAGTAGATCTCGAGCTTTGTTTGTCTTTGCTCTGTCTCTTACTCTCTCACTCATTTACGATATATATATATATATATATATATATATATATATATATATATATTATATATATATATATATATATATATATAGAGAGAGAGAGAGAGAGAGAGAGAGAGAGACAATATTAGTGGTGAATATACACATACATATGCAATTATATATACACATACACATATGTATAAAGATAATTCCAAGAGGATATGATCCAGGTAGAACTCGATGTCCAGGAGTAAGGATATAATAAAAAGACTTAAACACTAATATTCCATGGTCATAATTTATTCCATTGGAATCGTAAGAACGATCCAATTCATCAGACCTACAGATTCAAAAAGCATTTTTGAATCTGTAGGCCTGATGAATTGGATCATTAAAATGATATAGTTTTTTCATTGTAACTTTTCGATCATAAAATTTACTTACCAATTCACAAAGTTACTTAATTTTTCTGTTATGTTATCAGCTGATATGTTAAATCTTTACTGATGAAAACCATTAATCCCAATATTTAATAAAGAGGCTGATACTTTCCTAAACGTTATCGCTTTAGGTTTCTCTATGAAAACAGTTTTCAGACCATGAGACAATTCAAGAAACCATTTTCATCATAAAACTTGTTAATTGAATAACAGAAATTATTAAGCAAACGCAATTGCGGACATTAAGTAAAGCCCGGGGCAATGGAAAAAATTGAATGGGGTTAAATTTCTTCTTTTTTTTTTCTTTCTTTGTTTTTTCTTCTGATGTATTCTTGATAGGCAGACAATTCACATATCAGCTGGAGGTTTCATTCACTCCAAAAAATCAATACGTTTAAGACGTCGTTTAACATTTGTTTGAAGAGAAAAAATTATTGGATGCGTTATTTCCTTCTTCTCGTATTTGAAGTGCGAGCGGTTTTTGCTTCTTTCTCTTTATCTTCATTGATCTGTTCATTCATTTTATTGCTTCATCCTTATAAATGATGAATTTAATGTTGTAACTGAAATTCTTACTCGTTCTCTTTCTTTCACTTTACTATTTTTAACGTTCTTATTTTTTGAAAATATTTCCTTCATTTGTTTTTGATAGAGTTTATAGCTTCTTTTATCGTCCAGTTCTTTTTTTCCTTTCCTATTTCGTTCGTTAATTAATTAATTAATTCCTTCCTCCCTTCTTTCCTTCCTTCCTTCCTTCCTTCCTAAATGTCTATATTACCTTTTTCTTTATAGGTCTCTTATTTCGCTAAATATTTCTTTCTTTTTTCATTGACTTTTTCCCCTTTATTTCCTTATTGTTCCTTATTTCTGTCAGTCCTTATTTTTTAAGAATGAAGAACTAATTTTCTATTATTTATAAACATTTGCTTACCGTTTCTTTCATAACTTGTTCCACCTTTGTTTGTTTGTTTTCCGTCCTTTCCTTCCTTTTACAATGTTATGAACAATATCCCATTATTCCGGATAAAGCACTTGTCTAACTCCATCTTAGCTAAATATTCCTCCAGGGCGTTATAATTTTTCTTGGCAAATCTTATAACTTCCTTTGGACTCATGAAATTCGATGAAAGTTTTCAATCGTTATAAGATTTGCCAAACAAATGGAAGCCTTCATCTGAGACAATCGAATATATTTGAAACTGTTTGATGCAAAATTTAATTTTCTAACAAGTATTTTCAAATACGTCAGTCGCTTCATACATAGATTTTATCATTTGTTTTAACAAGAAAACATTTTCTAGGCTTTTTTTGTTGTTGTTCCTTATCATAACGTTTTTAGCAGATTCATTATTCTATCAACTCGAAGCAAATAAAAATCTCAAATCACTAATATTAATATTATTATTTTATGATGCGTCTTACTCTATCTTATTATCAGTTCATATCACAAAACTTTGGCTTTTGTGCATTAATAATCTTCATTAACACTGTTATAATTAAGTTAGTACTATTTTTGTCTTTAGAGACAAAAGAAGAAAGTGCTTAACTGTTATCTATATTGCAGTGAATTCTGGAAAGTTTCATCACAAATGAAGTAAACGAGATATAGTTTTACTGAATAATATTGGGAATACCGTGATTGATTTGTTTTGTTTTTTTACGGATTATCAACCCTTTGTGGATTCTTTAAAGCCGATACATGTTTTGGATTGTAATAATTTTCTTTATGATTGAATATATTACATTAATTAATTTTTGAGAATAACAATGATTTTTCCAGATACAAATCCTACTATTTAATCCATATCAGAGGGATTGATTCTGGCACGAAAGTCCCATTTTTACTCACTTTTCAACCGCTACAGCAACAAGAATATAATCGAAAATAAATTAACTTCCAATATGTCTTACATCGGAGACCGGCTTTTATGTACTGTGTGCGTATTTTGGGGACAAAACATTTTGTGAAACGCTTCGATATCTTCTCTTTGCTTTAGCAATAAAAGAGTTAGGGTTAAAATGTAAAATACTTAAAAGCAATATTGCTGGTAGACAGATATATGCATTTTGCACCCTACACACCTTTTACTTTATTTTTGCTCAGTGTTTAAATGAACAACGCGGTGGAATGGATAGCGGAGATACATCAGAAAATAATGGTAGAGATAATGCTTTTATGAAGGTAACAAAAAACAAAAAACAGTTTGCAGTTATCTGGCTTTTGAGCCTACGCATTTAGAATACACTTTATATAGTGATATCCATGTTTTTTCTTTTTGTTCTCTACCTTGCGACGAACGCGCGTTGGTGTTCATAGCCGCTGCTCTTCCAACCATATCTTAATTCACTAACATATTCGTTGCAGAACTTTTTTTTTGTTTAATCAGTTCGTAACTTGGTAAAGGGCATTTTAACCTTGCAACAGCTACTACTACTAAAATAGGTTTTGATTCACTTTTCGTTATGCTTGACCTTCTTTCACCGCTTTGCTTATGTAAGCGTACATTTGAACTCCCCAAATGTTCTTATATATGCCCTATTCACAATTTCATCTTTTACCATCAACCACATTATTATTATTATTATGAGTAGTAGTAGTAGTAGTCGTATGTCAGTGTCTTACATTGACGTAATCAATGGGAATTCTGTTTTTGAGGTGTAGTTCCAACAAGACTGGTTTCAACTCAGGAATTTTATGGAGATTCATCACAGCATAAATGATGACAGTTTTCTGGAGATTTACAATCTTGATTTCAATTTCAGTTTCCCCCTACGTGCTTTTGCAGCTGTCTAGGTGGTGTTTCAAGCGCACCCATTACTACAGAAATTAGTTCAACATTCATGTTTCATAGCTTCTTCAGATTCTGATATTATTCAATCGTTTTATTTTTTTGCGTCTACTCTTGCATCCTATAGAACAACAAAGTCAATAATTTGACATTAACTGTTCCTCTTACATATAACAATAAGGTTTGATCTTCGTACTTCAATGAGATGATCTGTCTGAACTGAGAAATCCTATAATGTCTTTGGACTGTCATTTTCGATCACAACCTCTGACTAATGTTCATACTATTTCTTCATTGCACTGAAACCCAAATTACAGCGTACTTTCCAATGGATTCTCCTTCCAATGTAATGTTGTCGCTAATGTGCCAACTTGGAACATTCGGCAAGTATAAATATAATCCTCATAAATACATTGGACACTATTGTAAGGTGGGGTAATATGCTGTCTACGTAGTCCACCACTAGCAGTGGTTTACCTACTTCACGCCGCTGGCGAGTATTGTATTTTTTCTGATGTTATAAAGATTACCATTTTATTTCCAACCCCCGTTTGGGTTATTCCTCATTCAGTAACCTTTTCTAGGTTACAACATGTATATAACACCATAATACTGCTGGGCACAAATTATAAGATAAAATGTTTTAAATTTGCATTGTTTATTGAAAATCGCACTAAACTACTGCACTGTATAACATTGCATCATAATATAGTTAAATTGTTCAGTATAACTTCCCTTTGAAGTAGATGAAGGCCTTATTTGATGGAACAATGATTTAGTAATAATGTGCTTGTGCCATGCAACTTGTGCATATACAATTTGTGAAGCTTCATTAAATTATACATTTTATAAAGCTGTGCTATAAAGCTTTCACTGTTCACCGGAATTAAATTTTAACGCTATGATTTTGAACCTGAACTTAATCTTCAGACTCATTTCCTTAAAAAAAACGGTAACGACTTTTGAAAATATTTTGTGTCGCTATTTAACATGTGAAGCCCAAACTTCCAAATTGAGTGCAATACCACGTTTCTAAAATCGCTTTCCCCTATTGTAGATGAGTGCGTCAACCATCCATCTCCATCAATCACTGAATGTCAAACCGTGTATCTGCCTGTTGAAGACTTATCTATTCAACTAAAGAGCTGCTTCCCCGTCCGAGATTTTTGTCAATGAAGTTTGCTCCTGCAGGTAACGATGGTTTTGTCTGACTCCTTACTATTGGCTTCTCGGGTTAGGGTGGATCTGCCAGAAAATAATCTTCAGTCAGCATAACA
Organism: Acanthosepion esculentum; assembly: GCA_964036315.1. Lineage (NCBI taxonomy): Eukaryota > Metazoa > Mollusca > Cephalopoda > Sepiida > Sepiidae > Acanthosepion > Acanthosepion esculentum. Next base: position 50,215,568 of record OZ038495.1, on the reverse strand, counting down.
TCCAGTTCAGAGGAGCACGCAAACCATTCTACCACATTTTGGTATTTAATGATGGAGTGGATTCTTATTCCTATGTGACGTATCCCTTCAGGACGTGGGTGATCATTGACTCTAGAAAATTTATTTGTAACTTTTAGCAATGTTTTTTTTATCATCACCCCCTCCCATTGCCTGTTTTGTCATCAGCTCGTTAGATAGGTTACTCGCTGTTTCCCTCTGTTCTTCTTGCCTTCAATCTGCCATTTGTGTGTCAAATTCCCCAAGCCCTCTTTCTTCATTATGTGTCCTAGAAATTTCAACTGTCTCTTTTTACTTGTAAGTACAAGATTTAATTTTGTTTCCATTTCACTTATAACTTCCTCGTTACTTACATGTCCAGTCCTTGGAATTCTCAGCAACCTTCTGTAGAACTGTATTTCTTTTGTCCCCAGTTTTCCCTTTATCTGTAAGGAAGTTAACAGCTTAGCACTCTTTTCTTTCTTTCTTACGATATTTTCCCGTTTATTAATACATTTCTTAGCTTTCGGAAGTCATCTTTTCTGTTCAAGAGAACCTTTTTTACCTCTTTTATGTGCTTTAAAAGGATTTACTTGTTTGACTTTGGTATCTCCAATTTGTAATTGTCATGTTGGGCTAACAACCATGGATTCTGTCGTCTTGCAATTGACGTTTAGCCGTTATTCTTGCTTTCCTTCACTGTCTTCTTTCAGATCTTGTAGTTTCCTATCTATCTCAATCAACATTTTATACTCTCTGTAAGATTGTGGCAGCCAATAATGAATCCTGGTAGAACATCTAATTATCTCAGAATAGCCTCATTGTATAAATTGAATAAGTTTGTTGAGAGGACATCTTCTTGTTTTATGCCCCTTTCTATTTTTGTATATTTACTGAATTCAATTTCGTTCCGTATGCAGGCGGCTTGCTGCCATTGTAGATTCTGGATAATTTTAATATCCTTCTCAAATATTTCAAGGTTATGTAAATGTTCCAACGGTTAACACTCCTACTGACAGCATTACGACAATCTTTTCCCAGTCAGTAGCGTTATTTTAAAATATCATGACAGCGATGTGTGAAAATCCAAAAATAAAATAGTAATATAATTTCTAGCCAGAAAGGTTTCTTATTTCTGTGATTAATTCCAGTTACAATTATGATTTCATTTTTAATCCCTCAGGCAAGATCCAGGTATTTTTGTAATTTTATAATCCCTTTCGCAGATGTTGTCACATCTGTTATGATGTCTTTTATTTTTTATTATCCTTTGTTTACAGTAATGATTGTAAATCGTTTGCTAGTTTGGATGTGTTTGATCATCGACAGCAGTTACAACGATCCCCGACCGATTAAAAAAAACACTCTACGCAAGAAAAATATATTTTATTTTGATTAATTAATTATTTTGATTAATTAATCATCAAGATTGCTTTTGTTTCTCGTTAATTTTCCCTGAATTGAGCAGAGAGTCATGAAATGTAATGAAATAAAATATGCATGACTTTGGTGTTTACACCTAGGAAAAACTTTCTTGGCTTGTGTCACCAGATGATTCTTTCATGTGTTTCGACATTCTTTATTGCCCTCTGTTAGCTATCTCTTTTACATTTATCGCTTTTCTTCTTCTCAGGACTGCTGCATATTAGAAAAATATATGGAATATCTCAACATTCAGCTGTAAACAATTTTGTGTTGGGTGATTTTAATGCTCATTCTAATGTTGATGACTTTGAAAGTATTCAGACTTTCAATCTTCCCGTCAAATACTTGTTTCCCTAATAAATCAGATCTGATTTACAGTTGAAATAGCTAAATGTAACCGTAAATTCTATGCTAACCGTTTCTTCTCTCGGTTCTTACGGCTTCTTACGGTTCACCACTGCCTTAACCGGGAATTGAACTCACACTCTTTGGGTCTTGTTACTGGATCTAACTAACATCTTTATCCACTGTGCCATGTGTCCTTGAGGACATCTGTGTATGAATGTCTGTGTATTATAAACTTAATGTATTCAGCAACGATTTTTTTTACCAGTGCTCATATTGCAATGAGTGTGAGGTCAATACCCGGTTAAGGCAGTGGAGAACTTGGAGAGGGGAATTAACAGGAGATAACTGATAAGTGACATCCATTAAACATGGCACGTGGAACTAGAACAGTCTACCCCAGTGAGCGAAATACAGTTCGACATTCCAACCACCTGAAGAAGGCCGGAGCGTACAACGGCCGAAACGTTGTAATAAATATGGCGACAAAGATGAGGACAATAGTCCGAATAATGTAAATAGTGTCAATCGTTAACTTTTGTCTTCTTAATTCCTCTTCTTTTATTGTTCTCCTTAATAATATTTTTCTCTTATTCTCTCCCATTCAGTACTCCCTTGCATCTTAGAGGTTTTATTACCTAGATTGAAGTGAAATAATTAAAAACATCTTCAAAGTTATAAAATTAAACAATGATGTGTTAACAAATTGTATTGAATTAATGATAAATCTCATGCAACAGCCTATTTTCTTTTTGCTGTGTTTTAGGATATAACAATTTACCGGCTCAACTTTATATATAGACTGAAATATTTTTCGCGTGATTTACAGAGAAACCTATTGAAAAAAAATCAGTGACTTGATTAAATATTCCTCATGTTTATAATTTTCGAGTAATTTCATAAATGAATCACTATTAACCAAAATGTTATCAGCCGATCAGTACTTTGATCGTAACAGCCAGGAACTCAGAGCAAATAAATATTCTATACTAAAGTACTTTTATTATTTGAACGAACTATGAGAACATTAGTATATAAATGTATTTTTAATGTGAATGATAATCTAAAAAGTGTACAATGTTGATTAAGTTGTAACATGTGTGGTCAGTTTGTAAGAGTATTAAGTCAATAGTTTGTAGCGGCATTAACGAGATTGTCAAAGAGACTTTTTTTATTAGATCAGAAGGAGATAAATGTTTATATGATGGGTTGTGCAGATATAGGGTGACCCCCAAAAAAGGGGAATTTTTGAAGTGCGTATTGCCAGACATGAGCAACTGGCAACACTGCGAGACAGTGACTTTGAGCAAATAAACATTTCGCCATTTTAGTAACGAGAATCAAATTCACAGTATCCCAGCTGAGATGTTGCAGCAGTCAATGAGGAATCTCAACAGCAGATTTCAAGAATGCATTCGTACAGGAGGACGCCATCTACAGGACGTAATTTAAAAAAAATGAAAATTCCATCATTGTTTCTTAAATGGCATGTTTTAAGGTTTCAATTACTATGAATTAAATATTTTTCTTCCATCACTCTTGGTTTTATTGGATTGTTAAAAAGTTCCCGTTTTTTAGGGTCACCCGATATTATTGTGGTCGCATCAGTTTTTTTAACAGATAGTCGTGTTGTATGCTATGCGACACGTGGTTCGTTACGAATTAAATCAACCTGAGAGAAATGAGATACGTCTTTTGTACACGGCATCCTGTTTTTGAGGAGTGAAAGAAGAGAGAGAGAGAGAGAGAGAGAGAGAGAGAGTGTGTGTGTGTGTGTGTGTGTGTATTTGTTCCCTTTTCTTTTATACTGCTTCGTACAGACCCTTGACAGATAAGCGATTTCTGAAAAAATAAGCAAAAAATAAAATTAACAGCAGCTTTTAAAAGTCGTCTCTGATCAGTAATATTGGAATTTGCCCGAAAAGGAAGATTCATGCCGATGTTTTTGACTGATTGGTTTAGTGATATTCTAATTCCTTCGCCAACTATTTTTAAAGCATTTCACCCCTAAGAAAGGCGGGTGCGCCACTAGCACGCAAGGGGTTACGGAGAGTGAAAGTAAGAATAAAGAGGGGTGTTTGAGGAAAGCATAAAGAGAAGGACGGAGATCAAAATCAAGGCATCAGAAGATGTCGATTGACATTACATTTAAATTTTTGAAGATTATAGTTATCAGGGAAGCAAGTAAGAGGAAGGGAGTTCCAATGTCGGGAAGTACGAGAGGAGAAGATGTTGGAGTAGAAGAGGCGGTTACATTTTTAACTGTTCCGACAGTAAAAGGGAGGGTCCGAGATGCCAACCTAGTAGTACGCTTTAATTCACGCGTCAGAGCAGCTGCCATGAAAATATTTGCAGAAAAGACAGAGGAAAGCCCCATTATTTATTAATGAACTAATGTACCCGTGTCTTCAAAATGACGGCGAGTGTTAGAAATTTTTAATAGTGAGATAAAATGAAACAAAAGTCTTGAAACAATGTATTCAGTAAAGCGGATATAGAATAATTCACAACTAAAATAGAGGCTAATGAACCGTTTAATTAAATTTTTTGCTCAATATCTTTTCATGTTAAATATTTAATGTCTTTAATATATCAGTTAAATAAAAATATCTTTCGGAAGAAAAATATTAGTAGCAGAACGATAAAGACGATGACGACAATGACTATTTCAAGAAGAAGTTGAAGCAAGACGATGACTTAATAGACAACAGTATCCGAGTGTCTCACATGAAAGGCTTGAAAAATAAGGTGCAATCTAAGAAATGTAGGAGTAATGGACTGAGTTTGATTAAATGTAGATAAATATTTTTTAGGAGAGTATAAAAACGACTAACGGAAGTAATCACTAATAAATTTACTAAATTAAGTTGATTTACTCTCCTTCTTATTATAGATGCGACAGGAAATATATAAATATATACACATTGATAATTATTATATGGTGAGATGCCTTTCTCTTTAAATATCCCAGAGAATAACGTCAGGTGATCTTCCTCGCCAGGCAATCTTGTGGAAGACTTTATTTAATGCCATGTGTCTTCCGTATGTAGGCGATCATGACTCTCCACAGATTCCTTTTTTATTATCTGTAAAGTACAATGACTTGTTGAGAAAGGTAACTGTTTCGTGTGTCTTCTCTGTCGTTTTAAATTGATAATTTCTTCTTTTAGATTGGTTCTGCAGACGACTAGTTAGGCCAGGTTACCCTCCTGCTTAGTACATAGCTGGGAGGAGAAGAGATGGATTACTGCTTTTCGAAAATGCATTAGTGCGAGTTTAGTTAGAAACAACTGTCTTAACAAAGAATAATCATGATCTACTCAACGTGGCAAACTGAAATTCGCACACCTTATAGAATTTGGCCAGGCTAACGCTAGGCAAAGTTAGAACTAGCTAAGTACATGTGTTAGCCTACACAAGCCCGAAGAAGGTTCACCAATTTCACCCTCCGAGCACATAATATATAATAATAATAATTAGGGGACCAATACCAGTAGAATTTAGTAGATCACCAAAAGAAAAGGACAGATGAAAGGACTATCTATAAATGACTGACACGCACGCCGTTAGAATTCTTCAAACCTTTGACATATTTCTCAAAGCCATAAATGTGGTAAAATAGGTGAAATTACCTGAGTGTGTGCGGGTTTCGGTCAGAGGTTGGATGCGGAGTGTTTGCCATGCTGGTTTTCCAAAGCGAGGCCACTCCGAGCTCTGGTTTTGTAACCGTTTTGCCGGAAGGGGTAGGATGCGCAAGTCGGCCACCTTGTTAGTTAAGGTCTGCCTTCTCTCCCTTCTTTGTGAGAGGCACTTATGAGAACAGAGTCGTTTCGGGAGCTCTCTTCTTATCACATAGTTAACTGATACCTGTTTGGATTTGGGTCGCGAGATAGGCAGTGTTTCGCAACACTTACTGTATTGGTCCGGCTTCTAGCTACCCATAGAATCGAAAGGAATTTTCGACATATGTTACGTGAATCCGCTACAAATAACTTTTGAACCAATTAGGATTCATACTATATGCATAGATACATAGAGTGTCTTACATAAGTATTCACTATCTTGAGTTTTTTTCTCATTTTGTTACATTACAACCACAAATTTAAATTTATTTTATTGGGGTTTTATATAATAGACCAAACCAAAATAATTCATCATTTTGAAGTTAAGGGATAATATCACATTATTTTTTCAAAATTATTAACAAATAAAAATCTGATAAGCATTGAGTCCATATGTCTTCATCTGCCTTTACTGTGAAACCACTACATAAAATCCGGTGCAAACAATTTCCCTCAGAAATCAAATGATTTGAAATCCCCGTTGTTATGACGACTTTTTCTGAGTAAAGGAAGGAATAGAAAAAAAGAGTTACGATCCTTGATCCTGCACTCTCCAGTTAAAAACACCTATCCTGTCGCGTGCTTCAGAGGTTTGTCAGAGAACATTACCTATTAAATAGCAGCATGGACACCAAGGAGCTCATGGGGTGGTTAAGGGATAAAGCTGTAGAGATGTGTATCAAACAGAGTTCGGTTATAAAAAAAAGAATTCTATGTTTTGAAGATCTCACGGAGAACTATTAACGACATCATCCATCATAGTATGGCAAAACCGCAAACCTACCAAAACAAGGCGGCCCACGGCCGGGCAAAGATAGCATTAATCATTAACGCTACAAGTTATAAACTCATGAGATCTACCTGACAAGCGAAAACAAACAACATAGTATTTGAAAGACTGAAACATTCCCTCAAATGTCCCCTCATTTCCCAAATATTTCCGGTGATGCTGTTAAAACGAAAGATCGCAAATTCATAAATGCTTCCTTATTTGCTGGCTATTTAAACATTCTTTCGGCTTCAATCCACACACACACACACACACACACACACACACATATATATATATATTTCTGAGATGAGGTATTATGTACACTATTTATATTATTCGAAATATTGTCCTCATCTTTGTCGCCATATTTATTGCAACATTTCGGCCGTTGTACGCTCCAGCCTTCTTCAGCTGAACCCTTTATTTCGCTCACTGGGGTAGAGTGTTCTAGTTCCACGTGCCATGTCTAATGGATGTCAGTTATCTCCTGTTAATTCCCCTCTCTATGTTCTCCACCGCCTTAACCAACCTTATTGAACTCACACACTTTGGGTCCTGTCACTGAATCTAACTAACGCCTTTATCCACTGTGCAATGTGTCCTTGAGAACATCAGTGTATGAATTTCTGGGTATTATAATCCTAATGTCTTCCACAACATTTTTTAACCAGTGCTCATATTTCAATTTTTGCTGTTATCATTATATATTTTTGCCAAAGCTCATATTGCAATTTTTGTTGTTATTTTCGCTTTTCTCTGGCACTTCTTATTATTGGTTCCAATATTGTATTCATTTCTATGCCTGGTCTGCTCAGTAGATTTGTGTGGTCTAGCATATGTGCTGATTACTTATGTTTACGAATTTTCCCATGGTGTTCTTTGTCTATGATCTCAACCTCATCCAACAAAGGGCGGTGATCTCCCTTTTCTCTCCATATGTCTTCAGCCACGCCTGATTTTTCCACTTCCTCTCGTGCTACAGCTTTCTGGTTTTCTTGAAGCCTTACCTTAAGGGAGCGGCCTGTCTCTCCTTTATATTTCTTTCCGCAGCTGCACGGTATAGCGTACACACAGTCTTTAGTCATGTTCTCCTCTATGGGGGTCTTATGGCAAGTGGTACTAGAACAGACTACCCCAGTGAGCGAAATAAAGGGTTCAGTTCGACATTCCAGCCACCTGAAGAAGGCCGGAGCGTACAATGGCCGAAACATTGTAATAAATATGGTGACAAAGATGAGGACAATAGTCCGAATAATGTAAATGATATATATATATATATATATATATATATATATATATATAAGTTAACTAAAACCATTCTCGCAACACAAGGCTACTTCCGACGTGAAACACTTCTGTTTACCTTCCATTCTACGTCATTAATAACGGTCGCTACGAGCGCGTTGTGTATTGGTTAACGATCAAAAGTTAACGCTTTTAACACAACGTTGAAAATCTGACTTGCAGTAGCAAAAAAAATCACAAGTGGCTGAAGCATCTACATAATAAACAATATCCTGCCCGGTGACAAAAAGCTTCTGGTGGGGCTGGCAGTACCGCCTTAGCCACCAAAACTGTGTTATCTCCCCTGGTTGACGGTTGACGAGGTCATGGTATCGCACGTGCTTTCACACGTATGTAGAAAAAATATATAAACGAGTTATAATTACATTGTGTGTAGAGGAATATGTGTAGATAAAACGAAGAAATAAACAATCTTCAACACGGCTCTACAAATTTAAATAAATATTATAGAATATTAAATTTCTTTCAAATTGAAATAAATAAATTACAAAGATTCTTTGGGAAAAAACGTCACACAAAATATTTTCATGTTGTCGGCTTTGCGATACAACCGAATCAATTGCATTAGTATAGAAGAAACAGAATACGTCTGCATGTGAGAATGTGTGTCACACATTTACCTTGTTTTATGTATGAGTATAATTTGTAGCAGTCGGCTGAATAACCCGTGATCTGTCTTAATATTACTATTTACGCTTGTAAACAAACTCATTCTGTATATTTTTATGTGTCAATGTCGTTTTTTATATTTTATGTGTCAGTAGCCTTTTTGTAACATAATATACTTGAATAAATATGCGAAAATGCAATTAATTAAGGTTTGAGAATTTCAGTTCAGTATAACAAACGAATATCCCCTGGTCAAAGGTTAACTGAAAAACTAATTTGCGAACTTAACATCAACCTATTTGCAAGAATAATATAGGCTCCAAAAATCTGAAAGTTAGATTTTACTAAACTCAGAATTTATTGATTGATAAATATTTTCCCAATTTTTAAATATCCATTTTAAGGAGGGAAAACATTGGTTTTCATTTTCTGAAGTGATCCTCCAAAATTTCGTAGCAAACAACAAATATTTGTTGTCTTCAATTTCAAAGACGACCGCGCGTTTCACGGCATTGTTGATTGCTTAATATATATATATATATGAATATAGATATTCAAATTTGGAGCCGATAAAAAGCACAAAAATGAGTAAAATATTCTGTGAGCCGGTGTTAGTATAGATTTGGGGTTTTTATTGATATCACTAAAATCCACTACATTTTTATAAAATTCTTTAATGGGGTTTCCTAAATGTATCTCTGAATACATCTATTTTTAAATCTCACTTCTCTAACAACGCAACAAACTCACCGCCACGTAAGATGATTGAGTACATAAATTTGATGTAAGATGACTATGGTTAGTCTCGAACTGAGAGGGGTTGCACAATCCTGTTAAACCAATATCGGATTTGAATTACCAATTTCATATAACGCTGACCTAAAGACGGTATCGATCATATAACGATACCGTTCTTCAACCACTGCATTATCATCCTCATTCTCGAAAAAGTATGGTTCAACCACCCTCTCATTACAATTCTGGATTTCTAAAATCTAGATAAAACAAGTTTAAGGCCTTCACATAAAATTGAAATTATAGCACTATTTTTCTGATACCTAATATTAATGGTAATGATGAAATTAACCGCTTCCATACAGAAGATATTCTTTGACAGATCGGTCGAAATTTTATTAAATATTTTTCTTAAAACTTATTTTCAGGAAATTAGATTTTTCATGTCCACTAAATCCTTTATCATCCCGGGTACCTTCCAAAGTTGTTCATATATATATATATATATATATATATATATATATATATATATATATATATATATATATATATATATATATAGTGCGGAAAGACAACATTTTGGTTATATCATTATATTTTCTTCTAATCACATGACCGACATATTTTGTTGTTGCTGTTGTACGTGTTCCAATGATGTCATTTTTGATATTTCGTCATTGTTGGCTTGTATTTGTTTAACGCCAGTCAACAGAGACGCATGGAGTATCGTCTTCTTTAACACTAATAGGATCTATTCGTTTGACGACATTTTAAGAAATGATCTGAAAAGTTTGCGATACCATGTAGCATCCCAAATATCAGATGTTGTTAAATCCATTATGATCAGACAGGGCTCTTCTCTGAGCAGTGTCCCTTAGGGACGTGGGCAATCATGGTTCTACACAACTTTCTGTTCTTTGTAGTTCTTAGCACCGTTTGACATTTTGCTATCTCGCTTAATCCCTGTCCTGCCAATCATTTAAACAAGCTCGTTTGGTAGTTTATTCGCAGCATTCCCCTGTCCGACTTACTTTTAACATGGTGTGTGAGTGACAAATTAGCCAAGCCCTCTTTACTCATTATGTACTCCAGAAATTACAACTGTTTCTTTCTGATTGTAAGTATACATGACCTTTTCGTATCAATTTTCTCTAAAACTTCGTCGTTTCTCATACACTCAGTCCATAGTATTCTCAGCATGCTTCCGTAGAACCACATTCTGTTGCCTCGTCTCTGTGAAGAGATTGTCTATTATTAACTGCCATATAGGAGGACTAATATTACATAACAGTCCAGTACTCTTTTCTATTTCCGATTAAATTTTTCTGTTTCTTAATACTTTGCTTAGCTTTTGGAAGGTATCTTTCGCTATTACAATAAGTGTTTGGATTTCGATGTCACACTTTCCGTCGTCTGTTAACGCACTTCCTTGATATTTAATTTTTTGTACTTGTTTGATTTCGGGGTCTCCAGTTCGTAGTTAATATCTTGGGTTGTTCTTTTGACTTACAACCATACATTCTGTTTTCATACAATTGATACTTCGTCATTTCTTCTCGCTTTCCATTCGTACCTTCTGTTGGGAGATCGTATAGTTTCCTTTCTGTGTCTGCTATCAACACTGCTATCTGCATATTTTTATATTGTTAAGATTGTAGCCGCCAATATTCAGTGGCGGTCATCCTCAACATCATCATCCCATCGACTTTTGTAATCGCAGTGGGGGTCCGAATGCAGAAGGCACACTAAATCTCTGCCACAACGACAGCGATCAGCATTTCTGCCTATTGTTTTTACGCTGGTGTCCTCTTCTACGTCCACCTTTGACGGTGTCTTGCATGATGGGCTTGCATAGGCTCTGTCGTGCCTTGAATGTGTCCAAACCACGTCATTTCTCTCCGTTTGACAGTAGTGAAAAGAGGAGAGATTCTTGGTGGCCCACAAAAATGGTGGTAGCACTTCTAATTCTCTCAAAATCACCCCCCCTTTTAAAAGTTGAATAAGTCCAATTAGAAGACACATACTAGTCTTATGCTCCTTTCTAATTTTGCATATTTAGTGAATTCCTTTTCTGTCCAGATGCAAGAAGTTTACTGCTAATATAGGCTCTGGATTATTCTAATATCCTTCCTAAATATGTCAAGGTTACCTAAAAGTTCTAACATTTTTTTATGTACTTTATCAAACTCTTTAGCATAATCTGTAAAACTCAGATACAGATCCTTCTGCATTTGTATCATAAAAAATTTCAATGGCCAAGAAATGTTGTACATTATTTCTACTGATACCAGGATAAGGAAACACATAATAATGCCTTCAATCTCAATAGCAATCATGTGCCTTAACATCTCTCATTGTTTAGCTTCTTATAAGAGAGGATTGTGCTTCTTTTCTATGTCTGCTATCATTACTGTGTCATTTTCATCATTTATGCTGTTAAGATTGTGGCCAACAATAATGAATCCTGTTAAATGGTTATATTGCTTCACTGTATAGGTTGAATAATTCTAGTGACAAGACACATCCCTGTCTGACAACCCTTTCTATTTTCGCATATTTAGTGAATTTATTTTCTATCCATATGCAAGAAGTTTACTGCTAATATAGGCTCTGGATTATTCTAATATTCTTCCTAAATATGTCATGGTTAACTAAAAGTTAATAAATCCTGTTAAAAGTTATATTTCTCTCAGAATTGCTTCACTTTATAGGTTGAATAGGTCCAATGAGAAGACACATACTATTTTTACGCTACTTTTTTTTTTTATTTCTGCATATTTACTGAATTCATTTTCTATACATGAGCAGGCGGGTTCAGGGTTGTTTTAACATCATTCCCAAATAAATCAAGCTTATCATTAAACCCATTAGGGTCAGGCAGGGTTACTTAGGCATAATCCTTGCTATGGACGCTCACTTTAATTTATTTCACATCACATTATTGACAGTTAAAGCGTAGTAACATTGACCTGACGGAAAAGATAACCACCCTGGAGAGAATTCAAAATCATTTACACGGCCTTGTAGTTGATCAATTATTTTCTCCGTACAATCTCTTCCCCGCTGATGCAGCTTTGCAAGCAACTCGCTATACTGTCTCTATTTTCAAGGAAAATGCTCCTACGAGCTATATCCTGTAATTCCACGCGTTCAAACCTTGACATTTAAGAACCGTCATGCCATATACACAAGGTAGAATCATTCTCATCCCCTTTGTATTCCATTAGTAACGAAGACGTTCCATCAAGACTGCTTCTTCCCAAGAGCCACTGCTTCGTGGAACAGACTACCAAGAACATGCTTCTCGGACGACTACGCGACCTTGTGGGTGATAAGTTATCGTTCTCCTTTTAATGTCTTTCTCCCAAACGAAAATACGTTGCTAGCCTCTTGCTACTCTGTCGCTATTTTCCTTATAAATGTTTGGACGTGCTATTTTCCTTACTTCCACCAGTTCAGACGTTCACAGCTAGAACCCTCCACGTACTCATTCCATTAGCTTTCAATTGATAAAAAGTATGTTCCATTGAGTTTCTTCCTCAGAACTGTTATTTTGTGGAACTAACTCCCAAGAGGATTCTTCCCCAATCACTATGTTCTTAATCACTTCAAATCTAGAATCAACCGTTATCTGTCCTACATATCATCATAATATGCAACACTTGCTCCCTCCCTATACGCCCTTGCAGCAGACTCATTCAGTAACTCTCTACATTGAGTGGTTCTTGGGCCTTGTATTTAGTGAAAAATAATATTAAAAATCTTAACCAGTTCAAATATCTATCGATATATCTTGATAATTTATGACTCTTATACTCGTAAAATGAACACGTTCAGTAATACTCTACTTTGAGTGACTCCTGGGCCCTGCATTGGTTGAACAATAGCGTATATAACACTATGTTATGGAAGTATTAGAAACATCTTTGATGTTTATTCAACTCTTTATTGCTTTTATAATTAGCACGTTGTTTACCATCCTTAGGGGAAATTCTTAAGGTAGGAAAATAAACTTACAGAAACAACCCTTGAAACATTTGTCTTTCTCGTTTTGTACAAAACAGAGAAAAAAAATAATATAGGTGCCAACAATGAAAAATAGATGATAAATAAAAAATAACTAGGAAAATCGTGACTAGATTCGGAAGAGTATTCAACACATTAAACCTAAATGGAATGTACCTAGAGGATTTCTTGAACTTTCTCAGATTATAATGAAAAATGGATTATGAGAATCCAAAACCTAGGAAATAGGCTTAATAACAATCAAATAATTCGACTCTATAAATGTATTGAAATAATGTCTTTATTGAAATGCATTTTGAATTGACAAACTATGGTGATGAAAGAATTGCTTCTTTCGAGAAAATGATCGACAAAGAGATTGCTGTTAACCATCACAATGACTGAAAGTAAGTTAAAACAGCGAGTAAATTCTTTGACATATTTGAATATATACCGGGTGTAACAGCAAAATTGTCCAAATCGCGTTACAGCATAATTGTCCATCCCACATAATGTTTAAAATCTAAAAAAATCACTAAACTAATTGACTTTCGTTTTTCTACGTTTTCAGGGAAGACGTTTAGCCATCTTGATACCATTTTTTGTAACAATCACTGAAAAACCCTTTGAGCTATTCAGCTAGAAAGAGAACCGGTTAAAATCATTTTGTGTCAGCCCCACTGTCTTCGCAAACGAGCAATGGTGAGAGGAAAAAGATCATCCAGGCATTCAGTAATGGTACCAAAATTCGCACTTTGTCTTCCATCTTCAAAGTCCATTAAAAAAAGCCATCAAGAATACGGTGAATAAGGTTTAAAAATGAACACTAGAGAGGAAAACTGTATAAGGAGGTCACAACAGAGAGAGAGAGGTCATCATTTCAAGTTAGAGCCAAAGAGATCAATTAGAAAAGATCCAACGCGATTTATAAGACGTTTGGCACGTGAGAGAGGCATTTCAGCTATGACAGTCAAAAGAGCAGTGAAAAAAGCGTACGTGAAACGTATGAGGCAACTTGTTACTCCAGGACAGAAAATTAGAAGGTTAGAGAGAGTGAGGATCATCTTTAATAAGTTGGAAAATGATCGAGGAATATATATATATATATATATATATATATATATATATATATGAAGTAATATAGTTTTAAGGGATAATGTGCTCAATATCATAGATAGAGGGTATGTAAATATAGATATAAAAGTGAACATAGAAGTACAACACTGAGAGGCGACAGGCTGTTTTATGCTAGACGCAATCGTCAGGCCGCGACTGTTGGATTTTTTTCACGACAATATATATGTATATATATATATATATATGAAAAGTATTCGAATCTTTAGCTATGATTAATTAACGATGGACATGACATTTTCGTTTATGATCGATTTTATCACGATACTTCAGTCAAGCTTAGGGAGTAATTATACATTCTTATTTCTCAAAGTAGAGTCCAGTATTGTTACAAAACCTCGAAGAATTCTAGTAAGATATTTTAATAATTTTTGAGATACAATGATTCAGATTTTAATCTAACAATTGGAGAATTTTGCTATTGAACCCGATATATGCATGAGAGAGCAAGTATAAAAAACGAGTTAGAATTATTTAAAGCAAAGGATATATATATATATATATATATATATATATATATATATATATATATATATATATATATATATATATATATATATGAATGATAGATATTTTAAGCTATTTTACTATATAATCGAACTGTAAAGAAAAGGTAATTTTGGGTAGCCAAGCGTTACTGACTGAAGAGTCTTTATATGAATAATTTAAATGCATCGATTTTAATCATTTCATCCCAAGCAAGGCGATAATGTCACTAAGACATGGGGTTACTGGGAGTTAAAGACAATGGCAAAATTTTAATGAATAGAAAGGTTAATAAAAGAAAAGGTTTCAGGAAGTCGAAAAAATGGTGGAAGTCAATTCTTAGGAAAACAGAAGTTAACAAGTGACATTACATTTAAATTTTTGAAGATTGTTTTTTCAAGAAACAGAAAGAGAGTTCCAACCGGAAGAGAGTTCCAACGGTGAGAAAATATTAGAATAAAACTTACCATTACATAAAGCTAGTTCAACAGTAAAACTAATTGCCAATCTAGTAATATTCTTGAATTCATGCAGTCGAGGCATCAGAACGATTGTTATGTAAATATTTATAGGAATGCCGAAGGGAAGCCATATCATGTCGGTGAGAAAGTGGCTGAAGTCGAGATACCTGGTCAGGATCGATTACATTACAGACGCTTTTTGGATTTTAGCAAGAATCTCGAGATATAGAGTAGGAGTAACTGACGATGTACGGCAGCAATATTGAATGCACGGACTAATGATAGATTTATAAAGGTGCAAGATAGATTCCGACGAGAAAGATTGCCAATATAATCACACCATTCGCCCTTGCATGGAGTATTGCTGCCATATATGGTCTGGAGCCCCTGCTGTTTGGCTCAGGGTTCTTGATAAGATCCAGAGACGGATATGCAATGTAATAGGCCCTGATCTGTCATCTCGTCTGCAGTCGCTCTCTCACAGACGCGACGTTGCCTTGCTCTACCTTTTTTACACATACTTTCACGGTAATTGCTCAGAGGAGCTGCTTTCGCTGGTCCCTAGGCCTCATGAATTTAAACGTCCTCCGAGGCTGGCATCCCATTCCCACCCCTTCACCGTTGAAACTGTTAGATGTAGACGTCTCTTCTACTCCAATAGCTTCATGTCTCGCACATCTCGCCTTATTCCTGTTTCCCTGACAAATACAATCTCCAACTATTTAAGTGTAACGTCAATCGACATCTCCAGCTGCCTTGATCTATCCACTTCCCTTCTCCACATCCTTTCCCCTTTCATTCCTATCTGCTCTCGCTTCAAATCTTCTGTAACCCCCTTGCCTTGATCGATCCACTATCTTTCTCCACATCCTCTCCTTTACCACCCCTATCTGCTCTTCCTCCAAACCTTCTGTAACCCCTTGCGTGCTAGTAGCTTCCAGCCTTGCTTGGGGTGATAAGCTTAAAAAAAAACAAACAAAAAAAAATTCATATCAGCGGAAGACGTGAGCTCAAGAAGGCGTTAACAGTTGCTTTCCTGGAGGTTAGCATTAGCCGTGCTGATGGAAGGCAGAAAATCTTATCTGTGATGGTTAAATGATAACAGTTTATTTTGGAGCGTTCAGATTTACAGGCCTTTATTTGCCCACAACCACTGGTTAGATGTAATTATCGAGAGCAGTTCCTTTACTTTGTCGTATATATCGGAATTGTTACTAAAAGTGCAGTAAATAGTTGTGTGAGCGGCATAAATCCCTATTTGGTGACATCGAGAAGAAGGTCGTTGATAAAGATCAGAAACGACGTAGGCCCAAGGATAGATTGTCGGTGTTAACTCCTCCTTAATTTCCTAATTGTTCACTAGGGGTCGCTCCTCCTACACTATAAATACTGGTCGACTTCTTGCCTCGTTCTCTTTTCTTCAGGCCTCGTGCCGCTTCCTACCTCGCGTGGAGGTGATGTAAATACTTTTTTTTCATTTCTTCATTTTCAGCGAACACGTCTACAATGTAAGCTCTCGTAGAAGATTGCGTTTTCCCATTTGTGGGTGACGCCATTAACATTATACACACATACACGTACGTACGAACATTCACCAAAATACAAACTCTTTACGTTCACGCACAAACACAAATGTTAATGTCCGTGTCCACTGTAAATTTTGTTGTTTAATACATATACTTGTTTATATATATATATATATATATATATATATATATATATATATATATATATATATATATATATATATATATATATATTTATATATATATCGGTCTTGTGTGTTTTCTTTACACTTCTTTATGATGGATTCAATCTCTGAGTCCGCCATGTTCTTGTAGTGGACCTTCTTCTAGCAGGAATAAACGCACGTGTTCCTAATTTAACAACACGTAAACCCCTGGTCCACTACAAGAGCAATAGATAACTCACTCATTAATGTGAAATGATGTAGAAGCGTTGCCATTCAATAACACCTTCATTACACGATTTGTTAAGAACATTTGGATTATACCAAATATTCGTCTGGAGTCACCATACCTCCTGAACCTGTAGAGAAGGCCAGCATGCCAAAGTCTGTCGAAAACATTTGCGGTATCTAAAGCCACATCCTTAGCCGCGCCGTTCTTATATAAAGCCGGATAGATAAAAACAGTAATAATCGCTAACATATCGGCCGTAAACCGAGGGAATATGAAATTCATAATGTTTATCCGCAAGAAGGCCGTATATAGTAAAATGCTTAACCAAGACTAGTAGGACGATAATTCGAGTGGTTAGAAGGTTCGCTAGAGTTCTTAAAGACAGGAACTACTGAGGTGGATTTCCAAGAACCACCGAGGTATTTATTGTAATTTTTATTTCATTGCCTTGATTTTTATTTAATATTATCACTCAAGCCAAGAAGATGGATTCCTCGATTTATTCGTTTTCGATATTTTTCGGTACATTACTTTCGTTTTATTTCTATTCATCATAAAACCTACCTTGAGACCTTTCCATATTCAGGTTATTTAGCAATTCTTGTAAGTTGTTCGATGATTCTGATAAGTTAAAACGAAATCAGTACATCAGGTTGTTCCATGTTTGCTCTCATTTTCAACTAGCTCAAAACCATGATTCAACACACATGCGTACCCTACCATACACACACATTATATATATATATATATATATATATATATATATATATATATATATATATATATATATATAAAATGTTAATGGTTAGAGTTGAATCACATAAGGAAACAGTAGTATTAAAAGTGGTGTGATAAAAAAGTAAAAACAACATGTAGAGCTTTTAACTTTAAAAATTGGAAGATCATTTGAATCCGCTACCTTGGTTTCAACCTTACCGTATCATCAGGAGATTTTTATCAATTGAACTCTCAACGCTTTATTTTTTAAAAATCTAATGAACGCTATATTATTTTTAAAAAATAACACACGCACGACGTTGGGTGTGATAGAATGGGAAGAAGAGGATGTGAAGGAGGAAGGAAAAGAAGAAGTAAGAAAGAAGAAAAGAAAGAGTATTTTAAATATATCGGTAGCAGGGGTAATTGAAATGTACTTTTTTATCCAGCCTCATATGTGCTTGAGAGGAATCTTTTAGTATGTATGCAAGGACTCATGACTTCGGTGTTTGGTTCAAAAGGCTCTTTGGATCAGGAAATGTCATTATTGTTAATTTTTCCTGTTGGTAGAGGTTGCAATTATTATTGCTGTTGTTCTAAGGATTTGTTATAAGTCATCGTAAATATCGCATCGGTAAAGATAAGTTTAACTTTTGTCTTTAGTTAGATTTTCTGTTTACAGATATATTTTATTTATAATCGAATTTTTACGCACATATATATATATATATATATATATATATATATATATATATATATATATATATATATATATATATATGCATATATATATATATACATATATATATATACATATATATATATATATATATACATATATATATATACATATATATACATATATATATACATATATATATATATACATATATATATATATATATACATATATATATATGTATGTATGTATGTATGTATAAGGGAGAGATTATAGTTGTTTCAATAACAGAAAAGTGCATAGGAATTTGGATTACTACCATACTTAATATGGTTAAACATAAGAAAAAATAATTCCTTTGAATAATAAGTGGAAATAACAATTCTTCGCCTGATGAAAATCACAAGACCCGAAGCACGTGTAGCAAATAAATTATAATATATAAAAAATACACATTATAGCCAAAAACCTTTGCGGTTTCTCTTTTCTGTTTTATATATATATATATATATTTATATATATATATATATATATATATATATATATATATATATATATATGAAATATAATCAAAATCAGTGAACGTTTTTAAGCCTCTATGTAGATATTTATTAAGCATGAAAGAAGGTTAGATAGGAAAAATTAGGGATAGAAGATTCTGCTGTGTCCGTCTATTAATTAAAGAAACTATCTTGAAAGTCCGTCTTCGCAATTCTGGCATTACCTCAGCTCAAGCATCGACTAGTGCCGCCGAATGGAAATATGCAACTTTAGTACTAAGATACTCCATGCCTGTCTCCTTGAACGTAATTGTGTGTTTATCTTTCCATGGTGTGAGTGTTCGTTTATTAGATGTCCAGTGCTTGTCTCTGTTGTCAAATGAAATTAATGCTTTTCAAGTTCACCTTCTATTTTCTGAGAGAAAACATCCAGTAATTATGTTAGCTTGAGTCTCTCCGGATTTAAAGCAGACTTTTGAAACCCGATATACACGAAGGCTTCTTATTGCAGATTTTTATCTGCGGAATCGTGACTACACGAAGCTCGTTTAACAGCGGCCCCGGGTCTAGAGTCGCTCCAATACCTTAAAACCTCTTTACCAATTCCAAAGATAATGAAAAGCGTCTTCGCTTCATAATTTATTTAGCGTTGTTGATTTTTTTTTTATTACCTTCAGCTTCTAATCAGTTTTAATAGCATTATCATCATTAACAGTAGCGGTAGCAATATTAGTTTTCACGATACTGGTAATCTATTAAACTTGGCTTAGTCTGGCACAAGATAACAGGAAGAGAGCGCCTAATGAGAACATGATACAAAAAGCCTGAAAGATGAACGTCTTAAACATTTGTATCCGGAAGCAGATCCTTGTAAGGTTCACAAATTTGTTTTGCAGATCATTTCAACTGAGTAGTGATTTCGATTCACTGTGAGTGCCTTATACTTGTGGCTGTGTGTCAAATATAAACTAAGCTTAGTTAATAATCATTAAAATACAAAGATATCTGTAGCACGTAGTCGGGCATGAGGTCAAAACAGTTGAACGACGAGCAAGTTTCGATCATATCACAATACTAAGGAACTGTGAAAACGGAAAACAGAAGTTGGTAACTGTTGTAACCTAGAAAAAGTTACTGAATTAGGAATAACCAAAACGGAGGTTGGAAATGAAATGGTAATCTTTATAACATCAACAAAATGCAATACTCGCCAGCGGCGTGAAGTAGGTAAACTACTGCTAGTGATAGACTACATAGACATCATATTACCCCCACTTACAATAGTGTCCAACATATTTATGAGGAGTTGGGCATACCCATTAGTGTTCATAGGTACGGTATATAACAGTAATGTAAATCGTTATTCTTTTTCTTCTATGAGCCGTGTCGCTTCAGGACGTTGGCGATCATGGTTTCCTATCATTTCTTGTTCTCTTGATAAATGTTGTCTTTTTGTTATCTTTCTTAAACTTTGTTCTACCATTCATTTACACGAGCTCGCAGGGTAGGGTATGTATTGGTTTCCTCTGTCCCTTTTGCCATCAGTATGTCGCGTAAATATCAAATTTTCCAAGCCCTCTTTCCACATTATGCGACCTAGAAATGCTATCCCTTCCTGTTGTTAGGTATAAGTGTCCTTTTTGTTTCCATTGTCTCTAAAACTTTGTTGTTGTTTACATGTTCAGTCTATGTTATTCTCAGTATCCTTCTGTAGAACCAAATTTCTATAGCTTCAAGTCTCTTCTTCATCTGTGAGAAAATTGTTCAGTATATACTATATAAGGGGACTGATATTACGTAATCGTTCAGTACTGTCTTTGTTTCTAATGACATTTTTCCGTTTATTAATACTTTGCTTAGATATTGGGAGGCATCTTTCTTACAAGTATCTATTCGCTGTGTGAGGGAAATAGGATTTTCAAGCGTTAGGTGGGATGTATTAAAATAATATTTTAATAATATATAGCATTTTTTCTATAACAAAATCTTAAGAAAATATCCTCACCACTTCAAAAACATATTTCATGTAAGACAAGTTCTATAATAATGTTAAATATCGCAACATAACTTTTACCTGATAATGCTATAAAACTATTTCTGGCTTACACTAGGATATTTATAATCATATATTTTATTTTTTGATCCCTTATTTTCACTTTATCTATGTTCAAGAATTTTTCCAAAATCTAAATTTACAGGAAATAAATTAAGAGATCGGCAATAATTACTATGTAAAGAAATGACTGGTTTAAAGATGGCTACTAATTGAAATGCAAAAATCAGTATTAAATGACCGAAAACGAAGTGCTACTCTCCGTTGAAATTTATAACAATCTTTCTCTTAAAACATGTTTTCGGGAAAGTAAGTTACTTACGGTCACTAACTGCTCACTAACTGCTATGGCCTTTTCCCAGTATTGATGGTGTTACAAGATGAGATCTTGCCCTGCTTCGATAAACGGAAGTTACCATCACGAGTCCCCGACTCGAAATGAAAACTGCACATCTACGCATAGGCTCGACGCAGATACTTCCGTTTGGGATAAACTCAAAAAAAAAAAATGAAAAGAATTAAATCGGACCGTCTCCCGCGTACTCATAAAAATTTCCATTTGGAGCCGATAGGCGTGTATAAGTTCAACACGGGAAAGTCAAAAAGCGTCAGTCCCATCCAACGGCGAGGCAGAAGGGTCACGGCGCTCGCTCCTGACACACTGGCCCGGCGACGAAACGAAGCATGTGACTGCTGCTGCTAATGAACTCTCGTCCGACGCTTGTCAAAGGGTACCCTTCCCCTTCCATAAATCAATAAACTTTACTTGCCACTACCATAGACATTCAACTTCTTAAATAGGAACTTTCTACTTGTACTTATTTTCCTCATTAAAAGAGGCTATAAAATATATCTACAGTCTTTCTTGTTCTTTCGATTCTGAATTTCATTTGTTTTGCAACCACACGCAGTATTCGCCCACGCATCTAAATACGGAATATAACAATGGTGACTTCCTTCCTAACGTTTTGTTTGAAGTAGTGGGGAACGTCACCATCTTCATTATATGATTATTTTCTTTTTGAGTTATACGCGATATCCATTTTAATTGTTGCTGTTCTTTCAAGTATTGATGCGGGTTTCTGTTATTTGATACATCTTTTTTTTTTCGAATCTGCATCACCAGTCCATGAGATCTGATAAAGAATGGTACTCTCTAAGACCTTCATTCGCTCAAAGACATTTTAATTATTGATCTAATAAAATGGTTGCATGCCGCTCTGATAGTTTAGATATTTCTGAACGAGGTGGAACCTATGCATGACATCCTATGCTTGTCTAGACCTGTTAAGAACATGACTAGAGTTCTTAAGTTAAAGATGACTACTAATGTTGATTATTACTACGACCATTATCTTACCCTACTCGTACTATCGGTGAAAACATTTTTTAAGCTATTCACCCCAAGCAAGGCGGGAGTGCCGCTAGCACTCGAATGGTTACAGAAAGTGAGAGCAAGAGTAAAGAGGTGTGATAGAGGAAAGGATGAAGAGAAGGACGGGGAATAGATCAAGGCAACTGGAGATGTCGATTGACATTGTATTTGAATAGTTGGAGATTATACTGTCAGGGAAGCAAGTGAGAGGAATGGAGTTCGACAGACGAGAAGTGCAAGACATGAAGCTATTTAAGGTAGAAGAGACAGCTACATTTAATCGTTTCGACAGTGAAAGGATGGGACTGAGATGCCAACCTAGTAGCACGTTTAAATTCATGCAGTCTTGGGAACCAGCAAAAGTAGCTCGTCGGATCTGTTACCGTGAAAGTATTTGTAGAAAAGACAGGGGGAAGCGACAGTACGTCTGTGAGAGAGCGACTGTAAACGAGATGCCAGATCATGGCCAATCATATTGCATATCCTTCTCTGGATTTTGTCGAGGATCTTAAGACGAACAGCGGGGGCATCAGACCATAGATGGCATCAGTATTCCATGCAAGGGCGAATTGTTGATTTATAGATTTGAAGGATGAACTGAGGCGAGGAAAACTTTCTGGCGCGACACAGGGAACCAACTTTCCTTGCGGTTGATGAAGCTATTTATTGAATGTATTTGTTCCATCTCAGGTCAGCGGACAGTGTGGGACCAAACAGGTGCAGAGAGGTGATATCGTGGATTTGAGCATCAGATATTCTAATGGGAGGCACTGTTACTAAAGACGGCTATTAATGCTAAAGAGGACTGTTAACTGGTAATAGCAATCGTAAAAATAGTCGTTTCCATACAAGAAATATTCAGTTGACATTTATAAAATCATGTCATTAAAACAGTTTTTTTTTTCAGAAAATTAGACTTCACTTAATGAAATAACTATATATACATTTATATATCAAGAACAATATTATTGACTAAGTGGAAAAAGTTTTCTTGCGATGCGTTTAGTCCTTTAGGGCTTAATCGGACTAAATTTGTTATGGTGGTGCGACTACACATGCGCACGAAGGAAGGGTGCTGGGAATTTAAATTTAAAATTACCAGAATCCCTCATTCGGCGTATGTGTAGTCGCACCAATATAACAAATTTAGTCCGATGAAGGCTTAAAGGATGAAACGTGTCACAACTTAATGTTCATTTGACATTTATAAAATCATGTCATTAAAACAGTTTCAATGCTGATGGAAGTCGCATTCCATATCTTTTGTTTTTGGTAGTGGCGTCGGATCTGTTACCGTGAAAGTATTTGTAGAAAAGACAGAGGGAAGCAACTGCACGTCTGTGAGAGAGCGACTGTAAACGAGATGTCAGATCATGGCCAATCATATTGCATATCCTTCTCTGGATTTTGTCGAGGATCTTAAGACGAACAGCGGGGTCACCAGACCATAGATGGCATCAGTATTCCATGCAAGGGAGAATTGTTGATTTTTTTTTTTTAAGCTTATCACCCCAAGCAAGGCTGGAAGCCACTAGCATGCAAGGGGTTACAGAAGGTTTGGAGGAAGAGCAGGTAGGAGTGGTAAAAGAGAGGATGTGGAGAAAGATAGTGGATCGATCAAGGCAAGGGGTTTACAGAAGATTTGGAGCGAGAGCAGATAGGAATGAAAGATGAAAGGATGTGGAGAAGGGAAGTGGATAGATCAAGGTAACTGGAGATGTCGATTGACGTTACACTTAAATAGTTGGAGATTGTATTTGTCAGGGAAACAGGACTAAGGAAGGGAGTTCCACAGGCGAGATGTGCGAGACATGAAGCTATTGGAGTAGAAGAGACGTCTACATGTAACAGTTTCAACGAGATTTAATAGAGGTAACAGCTTCATTATATCATTATCTTCTTTTTTCGTTACATGTGCTAACCATTTTATTTCGCCAACTTTGTGATTATTCAAGTGACGAGAATTTTGTTATTTGGTAAAGCTATGTCGGGATATTATTATTATAAATAAATAAATAAAAATAAAATATAAAATAATAATAATAATAATGAAAATTATAAATAAAATAAAACAATAGCATAAAAACTTTGTATAAAATAAATTATAAAAAGACGTTAATTTATTCTCTTCACCACGAACCTTGGTACGGGCAATACGTGTCCAATTTCTCTCTGTGATATGGCTTGTAATACTACAGAGTAAATTTCTCCCTTTTATCACATAAAACAATTGTAACCTAAAAAATACACACAGCAATATACACAAGAAAAATATAAATTGTATGAAAATAACATACAATTTAATGGGCTTTTCCTTTTATTTCTGCACGTTTTATTCTCTGTCATGTATGCTTTTATTTCCGTTAACACAAACCTAATTTCTGCTGCTATGATGTGAGTGAACCCCCACGGCGATTAGTTTGTGATTTCTTAGCATCAGACTAAAGGGTCTAATGAAGGATCGTCTTCTTTAAGAATTTCTACCAAAATAAGCTGATAACTGCAATTACTCTTCATGCACCTACACTATTTCAATATATGATTTATTCTGGAAGTGAGAATTTCGTCTTTGCCAAATGTGATATATAGAAAAGGCAATGCGTATGTTCGTTTTGCAAATCTACACTGTTCTTGTTGCTTTTATCGGTTTTGAAAGATCTTTGTGATGCTTCTGTAGTGGCTACATCACACATCATCATTTATGGACTACGTATACTACAGTTCAAAAGTTTGAAGCCACTCCCAGTATTAGCATGGGATGAATTCGACAGAAGAGTAAAAAAAAAAAAATTAAAAAGAGTTATTAAAAAAATGAATGGAATGAGTTAACAAACTTATACTTTGAAAAACATTGGGCACCTCGATGTTTTGTAATGGCTAGCAGGCTTGTGTCACTAGAACAATTACGACTGAGTAGTGAGTTCGAT
The DNA here is from genome assembly GCA_964036315.1 of Acanthosepion esculentum. Classification (NCBI taxonomy): domain Eukaryota; kingdom Metazoa; phylum Mollusca; class Cephalopoda; order Sepiida; family Sepiidae; genus Acanthosepion; species Acanthosepion esculentum. The sequence continues at coordinate 50,190,279 of OZ038495.1, read as the reverse complement.
CGTCACTGGGTGCCCCATACTTTCGACCTTGTGCCACATCTGAACTACGCTTGGAAAATCGCTATACTTTGAGAAACTTTCGCAACGAATGCCAAAAATGTGTGCTGCAGTAATCAAATCTAAAGGAGTATATTTTAAAGAGAGAAAAATTTAATCATTTAATGCTTTTTGCCAAAATAAAATTTCTAATAAAAAATCATGACGCACTTTTTTTTTTTAACTGCGTCTAATATTTTTCTCTTATTTAAAGTACGATTTTGGGCCAATCTGAAAAATTACCATTCCTCAAACTTTTGAACTGTAGTGTACCTTCAAGATATGGGTGATCATGGCTGCCATAACTTCCTGTGCCTTGGATGTCGAAGTAATACTTGACTCTTTACTACCCCGTTTTTTTTTAATTCCTGCTCTACCATACCTTCCACACAATGTTATTATGTACATTGCTTGCTGTTCCTTTCAACCATTCTTTGCGCCAACAGATCCTTATTCAATTTTCCAATCCATCCTTATTATGTACCCCAGAAATTCCAACTGTCGCTTTCTGATTTTAAATGTGATCGTCTCTCTAGTTCCCAGTTGCTTTAGCTCTTCTTCGTTGCTCACGTGTTGCGTCTATGGTATTCTCAGCATGCGTATGTAGAACCACATCTCTGTAGGCATGCTGCCGTATCACGTTGAAACACCGGTTCCCGTACGATCACCGAAGTTAAACAACGTCGAGCTTGGTTAGTACATAGGAGGCTGACCATTTGGAAATACCAGGTGTCGTAAGATTGGATGTGCGCGTGGTGTAATGAATGGCTCGGAATTGTTAATCGGAGGACCGAGTTTCAATTCCCGTTGGGTTCGTTGCATCCACTTACGCGCTAATACCCTTGGGAAAGATATGAACCCGCCCTTTCTCCTCCCAGCTATGCATTAATTAGTTAGACGAATCACTAAACCATTATTATCTCAAAAACGTTTTTTTTTGTATCTGTCTATATTTCTGAGATGAGGTATTATATACAATATTTGCATTATTTGATCTATTGTCCTCATCTTTGTCACCATATTTATTACAACGTTTCGGCCCTTGTACGCTCTGGCCTTCTTCAGGTAGTTGGTATGTCGAACTGAACCCTTTATTTTGCTCACTGGGGTAGACTGTTCTAGTTCCACGTGCCATGTTTAATGTATGTCAGTTATCAGTTACACAGTGGATAAAGGCGTTGGTTAGATCCAGTGACAGGACACAAAACGTGTGAGTTCAATACCCGGTTAAGGCAGTGGAGAACTTGCAGAGGGGAATTAACAGGAGATAACTGATAACTAACATCCATTAAACATGGTACGTAGAACTAGAACAGTCTACCCCAGTGAGCAAAATAAAGGGTTCAGTTCGACATTCCAACTACCTGAAGGCCAGAGCATACAACGGCCGAAACGTTGTAATAAATATGGCGACAAAGATGAGGACAATAGTCCGAAATAATGTAAATAGTGTATATATTTCTTGGCTTTAAAAAAACCTGCGAAGGGTTGATAAACCGTAAAAAATGAAATAATCAATCACATAGGTGTTGCTTCGTGTCTATTTTTATACATGCGGATAGATATGACATTGTTCAGCCTTCTTCTTTGTTTCAAAAAATATTGGTATGTTTTTTATACTTCACTTAGTTTCTGGAGGGCCGCTCTCGCTACAAATTTTGAGTATTACTACGACCATTATTTTACCCTGCTCCTGGGTATACTGTTGTAGATGACTGTTACTAAAGATGCCTATTAATGCTAAAGAGGACTGTTAATTGGTAAGTCGTTTCCATACAGGAAATATTCAGCTGTGACTTCTCGCATAATTACTGGTTGGGTAACTAATCAAACGTATACTTTACCAAATTCATTAAAATTTGAAACTGTAAGTAATTTCAAATGTAAGATTTAATGACTTAGAAAGAAATTAGTCAAATAAATTTCACCACGACATTCAAACCTAAAGAAAGCATGCCAACTTACAGTCGACAAAACAATATCGTTAAGATTTTAGAACACTAACTGTACCAAATGAACAACTATAACGAATAGTACGAGGGTCATTCAATAAATAAGGTGAATTTTTCGGTATAAGGACTTCTAATACAGATAGAAGCTTACTTTTATTTAATTTTTCGACGTAGTCTCCCAGCACTGTCACACACTTTTCCCATCTGTGCTTCCGTATTCCCTCAGCGTAAAAATCTTTGGACTGATGTCTCAGCCAGTCGCTCACAACACTTTTGACTTCATCGTCACTTTTAAACTTCGTGACTCTCGTGAACGCTTCCAAGGGACCAAACAGGTGAAAGTCTGAAGGGGCAAGGTCTGGACTGTAAGGGGCATGAGGGAGCAGTTCCCAGCCCAGCTCGTTGATTGTCTGCACCGTTTGGGCTGCTGTGTGAGGCCGTGCGTTGTCATGATGCAAGATGACTCCTTCTGACTGATGACCCCTGCGTTTGTCCCAACAGATAAGCTCAAAGTCCTTGCAATGTCATCCACTGTCACCCTTCTGTCAGACTGAATGATTCGATCACCTCAGGAGACCTCACTTCTGTAGGCCTCCCAGGCCTGTCTTCATCCTCAACACTGCTCCGTCCTTCTTTAAACAATTTAGCCCACTTGTAGAATTTTTTTTGGCTGAAACATGTGGCACCATACACAGTTGACATTCTCCTATGAATTTCAACTGTTTTGCACCCTTCAGCAACCAAAAACTTGATAACTGACCGCTGTTCAATCCTGGAGCATGCTTCTTGGTCGGCCATCTTTGTTAATCGCCAAAACTCTCAAAGTTTTTATTTTTAATCTGCAAAAGAAAGTAAATCCATGTGAAAAAGAAGTTAAACAAAAAAAAATCAAAAAAAGAGTAAGCTTCTATTTGTATTAGAAGTCCTTATACCGAAAAATTGAATTTATTTATTGAATGACCCTCGTACATGTCCCTCAAAGAGAAAATAATGGCATAATCAAAATGTTGACATTCCACACTACTTCAAATAAAAAATTAGGAAGGAAATCCCCAGCAATACTGGTAAGAGCTATAACTGCTACTGGACTTGAGAAACCTATTTTCCTGAAAAAATGTTTTACTAGAAAGATTTTGTAAATTTCATTCGTAAAATGTACTGGCTGCTTGGTCAATGAATGCCAAATGTTTCTTTGTAGGGAAACGGATAATATTACCATTATCATTACAAATGAAAGCTTAAAAGAAAAAAAAACAAGTTTAGTCACAAGATTTTAATAGAATTTAAGGAATGTAGAATAACCAACCAGAACATAGCATGCGAGAGAGAGAGAGATTAAGAAGAATTAGACATTTCGTAAATGTTGTCACTGGCCTTCACAAGTAAGCATTTTCCCCTTCACGTTTGTTTGTGTGTTTGTTTGTTTAACGGCATATCAACACCTTGTGGGTCATTTAATGCTGAAATTAATTTTTCTTGGGATCATTAGTAATTTCTTTTACAAAAATGTATTGCTGGTAATTTTTTACTAGGAAAATGTATGGCTGTTATTTTTACTATAAAAATATATTTTTATACTTTCATAGGGTTTTGACCCCAGTTTGTAGGTGACATGCTTTCATACCAGGTCATTCCTGAAGCACACAGTGGATGTCAAATTGAATATAGTAAGAAATAAATCTTTACCAATCGCATTATGATGAACAAGTTAATTATTTTATGATATTAACTTTCCATTCGGACGAATATACACATATTTAATTTTATTTTATCGTAGCGGCCCCTCTACTTCCGTTCATATTTATCACGGACGAGTTATTACTTCGGAACCCTTTTCTTCGTTGTATCATCCCACTTCCTTCTATGCAACATAACAAGCTTATTTAGATTTATAATCAACCACATTTCTCTTAGTTGTTTGATTATAACACAATCCAAATAATACTCTTGAACATTTTATAACACTTTTCATACTTCATAGCAACTCTGGATTTCTTTCTTTTAGATATTAAGTACGTAGAAAGCCAAGGTGGTGTTATTAAACAACCTTGTCATATAACCGAGTGACATCGACGACGATATTTATTGTATTAAAAATACAATTATGGCACAAGGCCGAAAAGAGGGAAAAGGGTTGAGGTTGATCTTCACTATCTTATACCTAGCTAATCTGGGCGACGCCGACGACAGAGAAGTCTGTGCCCAACGTCCGTGTCATGGGGAGGGTAGGAATGTCTTACTTTGAGAATCACAAACTCGCCTCGAGGTTAGCTTTCCTACTCCACGCAGTGATGGTGGACTCTATTTTGGCAGGGTATGTAAGGACTGCCTTCTCTTACTTTACTATCACTCCTCTCGGCTGGAGTGCTGAGCGCCTTCGTAAGACCTGGGATCAATCGAGTTTCCTCCTCGAGTGTCGACCAGCCTTGAGGGTCATTCCCCAGTCCAGTAACCTTTCTCGGCCTAGGAGAGTCATCTATCGTGAAATAGTGGAGGACCTCACGAAGGATTCACTACGTGCCCGGCTCGGCTCGGCTTGTCGGCGAATGAGTTTCGGTCCTTTTGGTCTTGGGCGCCAGTGGCGGATCACCTCAGCAATCCTGAGTTTTCGCTTACCTGGCTTGACTGGTGCGGAATAAGCTATCGCTCAATGAGAATGTCTTCATATGGGGCTTGACGGATTTACCAGACTGCAATTGACGTGAACTTGGTTTATAGGGAACAGCTGCGCGTGCCTTCTACCATTGTCCTGGGATGCGCCCTCTATGGGGACTTTGTCGGCGAGTTGACGGCTCGTATCGCCCACGAAAAGCTCGTGCTCATTGATCGCGCACACGTGCGTGATAATGTGTCGCCGCCAAATTCTGGTGATTTGGACGACGCGAAAGGAGGGAATCTTGCGATGTGAACGCTATCTGGTCAGATCCTTTGAGTACCAGCTCAGGATGAAGACCAGAACTGATAGAAAGCGTTTAGTATCGACTGATTTTCGTGAAAGGTGGGTGACTACGGCGATCCTGATTCGCGTGAACGCGGCTAGCCTTGATTTTCTTTTTTACGTCTCCCTAAGCCACATCGGGGTAGTTTCCTGTGGAGCCCTTCCCTCTTTCCCTGGTTAGGATATAGCTTTCTTGTGTACGTAGTTAATGTGTTGTTCCAGTGTTGTTCCTGGCGTGTTCCCGGCTTCTTCTTTGGTTATGACCCAAGCCGAGATTTCCAACCCCCAAGTTTGTTTTTGCCCCCCCTCCCCTTTTTTAAAAATCTCAACTGGTCAGTGTTCCCCATATCCGTATTTATTTTATCTTTCCCTTATCGATTTTGCCTGAAGACAGAATACAGCGGTATTTTTCATTTCTTTTAAGGGTTGGAAGTGTCCTACTAAAATCAATTATTTTTAGTTTGTGTGTTTTGTTATATTTTAGTATGTTTTCGGGTTCATCCTCTGCCCCCTCATTGTTTATCATCAATAAATTTTTATATATCATTTTATACTCAAGAATTTATATATCATGGGGCGTTTTGTAGGTTGCCTGTGTGTGTCCGGTATTGTGGTAAATGTAAGATTGAATGATGATAGACGAGTTCTTGTGGTGGATGTGCAAATTGTAATGAATATCGTGAATCGGATTAGCTAGGAATAAGATCAGCCTCGACCTATTCCCCTCTCTTTTTGGCCTTGTACCTGAACTGTATACGAATTAAATATCGAGAGGGGGAGAAACGCAGCCCCCTTGGTCCTTGTGACCAAGGCACTTGGGCAGATTCTGTATCAAATTAAGCCCATTTATTTTTGTCTACCAACTGAACGCTAGTAGGAAACGTTCCTATTCATTCTTACTTCCGGCATTCTTGGCCTTTATTACTTTCGGATACCCCAACCCCTTATCTTCAGGTGTTCTTACTTTACCGGTAAAGTATACTTCTGGCCACCATCAACTTTCTACTTCCTGCTTTCGTTCCTGCACTAACCAGCACTTGCAACGGCCAAAAGCCCTTACTACTTCAGGCTTTTCCGGAATTGCGCATTTAATAGCCACCACAGCTATTTACTTCCGGCAACACATGGAGACCCCATTTTTGGCGTTCCGATTTCAACCTAACTCACTTGGTTCATTACAACGCATGCACCGGACAGTGCAGCTATTTAGGCCTATCTTCAGCTATCAACTTCCGTCGTTTCTTTTCAACCTAACTCGCTTGGTTCATTCAATGCATCACTGGACTTTATCTACCACCGGCGTTTTCGGTCAACTCACCCGGTTTAGGAAGTTACTGCATGCATATCGTTCAGACTTCAAACAACCTATTCCGTATATTTGGGTTAAATTCTACCGAAGGTTTATCGTTGGACTTAACCAGCAACTACTCAATGCCACCACCTGACATTGAAATTGAACTTTCTTCCCATTTGGCTATATCGTCCAGATTTCAACCAACCTACTCCGTACACTTGAATTAAATACTACGTAAGGTTCATCGTTGGTCAACTATTCAACGCTTTCACTGGACATTTAAACAGAACTTTCGAACTTCAGCATTTCCGGCCAACTTAACTTACCGGGACTCTATTTTTAACAGTCACAGTTATATTATCTTTGATCTTCTATCCAATTAGTATTCTTCCATTTACTTAATTCTTCCTCCGATTGGTTTATTGTTGGTTCAAGTACTTTTAACCGAAACACTACTTTTGTATATTATGTAAATATATTTTGTATTAATTTAAATTTGTCGTTTTGTTGTCCTCTTGTTGATCTGTCAGATTCACGTCTTTTATTTTTTATAATGTTTGTGGGCCTCCTGTGACTCATCTTTAGTTGGGAGCACAAGCCATTTCTTATACGAGGGTCATTGAATAAATAAGTTCAATTTTTCGGCATAAGGACTTCTAATACAAATAGAAGCTTACTCTTTTTTATCGAAGAAGTTGGGTTTCATGGATTCGTGTGATGAGTTGATTATTCTAAGAACTCACTAAGTCGTGTCGAAGTTTGATATTTATGACTTTTTATCACGTGGGAGGCTCCAGAAAATGTTTAACAATTTTTGGCGCGTTGAACTCCGAACGGGTCAATCGTACGGATGTAAGCAGAAACATAACATTATTATTTATGGACCAAATCAGAAAGCATTGCTTTGTACTTAACTCTGGAGCCGATTTTAATGGGTTCAGCACAAACTGTGAATACTTAGCTGTGATCTTTTTTTTAACAGGTTTAAAACAGAGAATGTAGAAATCTAATTCTACAAAAGTTTTTTTTTTAATTTTATTCCGCACTTATTAAATAGTTGATGTTCTGTGTATCATTGTCATTAATATTTTGCTTGACAATCGAATAACCTTACATAATTATTTTGATGATAGCTTTTACGTTCCAAACGAAATGTAGAGGTAAACATTAAGTTTTCCAATGTAACCGATACAAAACAAAGTGTTTCCTTCCTTTTGTTTTGTTTTTTCATTTAGGCTTTTCGTCTCGGATTCGATTCCCAAAAGGCGTTATATTCGCTCGTTACATCTTCTCTATTATCACTATCATCAATCAACAGTCAGTGAGTACAACACGATCGATATCCTCGACCATTCCGATTTGCAGCAACATGACCATTTTTTGTTTCAAGAAGATCTCAACAATGTGCATCACTCCATCTAACTATTGTTGAATTATTCCCGCTTTAACGACACTAAGGTAAAGTAACACTAATCATGTCACCAAAAAAAAAAGCCGATAAAAGCCTCCAAGAGGATTTACAGAGATGGAAAGAAACAGAGAGGATGCTAAAAGAAAATAGGATTCAAGGAGACAGAAGATGACAGTGCAAATTTTGAAGATCGTAGTTGACAGGTAAACAGGATGCTGGAAAGATGTTAACACAGAACTTACGGTTATAACTAACAATATAAATAGTGAAGTTATGGGACCTAACCGCGAATCTAGTAGTATGCTTAAATTACTGAAATCAAGGTAACAAATAGCGCTTATTAGAACAATTACCATGAAAATATTTATAGCAAAGTCGCAAGGAAAATACGTTACGGAGGAGTGACTGAAGCGGGAATATCAGGACAAAACCGGTAACGTTGCAACTGTTAGTTTCGTTAATTTGTTTACTTATATTTGAAGTCCAATAATTATTGCCTCTCTCAATTCTTTGGTCTTCAGAGTAGGTAAAACTTTGACGATATCTATATAAAATCAATTTCTCTTTCTGAAAATAAGTACAATAATTTAAATGCCTGTGAAATGTTCTTGTATTTCGAGGTAAGAGTAATCATCCGTTTCATGTATTAGTATAATTTTAAAATTACCCTAGTTGCATTTGTGGATGTGTTGTGACACAAGGAGTTTTCTGTTGTGTGGTAATTTAATGTTTTTGTATAAGGAGACTGCTGTTTAGTGCTTGAATGATACCTATGTAAGACTTGTTACATTTTGTGCACATGAGTTTATAAATTACATTTTTGGAGTTAAAGTTTTTCTTTATTATGAATGTTGTGTGTGGTTTTCAGAAGGGTAAGAGTTTCGTTCTATAATTATATCACAAACCCGAAATCTTGTTGCATTTTTGACCGCTTGTGTTGTGTGTTGACTAAATTTGGATGAGGTTAATATGTTTTTTTGTTTGCTTTAAATATTTTGGTTGTTTTGAGTATATCTTTCATTTTATCATTCTTGTTAAGCAGGCTTAGGTTTCTTGTTCTTTCTGTAAATAGTTATGGATTGTTCTTGCTGTATGTTGAGATGTATGCTAGAATTTGTTTGTTGTTGCGTTTCTTTGGGTTTCGTAGTTGGTCTAAATTTATTTTTTCTGCTTGTTAAAAACCCTTGTTTATTAGTGGAGTGGGATATCCTCGTTTTTGAGAGTTTTATGTAATTCTTCTAGGCGGGTTTTTCAGAGGTGTTTGTCGGCCAGTATAGTGCATATCCTATGTACTAGAGAATAGGTGATGGATTTTAGACATCTTTTTAGGTGGTTCTTAAAATGAAGATATTGTTGGCTGTAATATCTTTCTATCTTTAATATATATATACATATATATATATATATTATTTATTTATTATAATTTTATCATATAGACAAAACCATTTTACTCACTACAAAGATGCAACTTGGTTTCAGTACATTTCAACTGCACTTCGACGGGTGAGAATCAAAAATGGTTATGAACAATCCTGCTTGTAATTATCGATCTACTTTGTCTATATGATAGAATTATAATAAATAAATAATTATCGCTCTACTATCGGTATCGATCCCTCTTTTGGATTAATGCTGTGAACGTTGGAATTTATATATTTCTTTCGTTCTCATCGCATCGGATATATATATATATATATATATATATATATATATATATATATATATATATATATGTGTGTGTGTGTGTGTGTGTGTGTGTTATACTAGAAAGTATTCATACTCGCTCTGGGTATGACAATAAATTATATACGACAGCATAGCCTCTGTTCAGGAAATTGGTGGATTTGAGGAGGGTGGAACAACCTATTAATTGCTGTTGTTCCCAGGTCCACCCTAACCTGGGATGGTATCACCTGTTAGGGGCTGAGCTATGGACAAATAATGAACTTCCAAACAAAAATCAACAGTATTCAAACACCTGTTTCATACAATTGTTTGTGAATACTTTAATCTCAATACTGAAGGGATGACTGATGGAAACAGATGTATAAAGAAAGATAAAAGTTGGAAAGAAATGGTATATGATGATTATGGAGAGAAAAAAGTATTTCTTTGAAATCTAAGTTGCAATTTTATTTCAAAAGGCATTCCAAAAATTATTCATAATTCTATCTAAAAGAACGGAAACGAGTGATACAGTAATGGATTTCAGATTTCTTCTTAATGTTAGAGAGTTCCTAAGTACAGGGGACTGCTAGAAAGTTCATAGGCTGACCAAGATATTAACGTTTGTAGACATACTAGTTGGTCGACTAAATGACATGCCAGAATAAAACATAAATTGGTCAGCCTATGAAATTTCTAGCTGACCTCTGTACCTTTAAAATGAATGTAGGTGAGAGTAAAGCAGTGTTATACATCTTGTGGTGTCTGTAAAAAATGCATAAATAAATAAAACTTGATTTATAATGTTAAAAAGAATTAGTATTTTATTAATTTTCATATTATCCTTATATTGATTATGACAATTATAATTATCATTAATTCACCCTTTCTAAACCAATGAGAATTGATCCCATATTTTCTCATCTACAGACACAAACAGGTGACATTTTCACTATCAGACAAGCAGTCAACACGAACAGGCCATCAGCATGTGCATCAGTGAAACTTTTTGGCCCTTTTTCTTTTTTCTGACCATAATGGTAACATTATTCTCACAGCACTCAACAAAAAATTTAGGTAAGAAAATCCCAGACAATTCTTGTATTTTTCCAACTAAATTACCTAGACACTCACCAAACACATCTATAAAAAGACATACAAGAAAGATTGTATACACTTATTCTTTATCTTACCATTCTAATCCATATTTGATCTACATTTGACCCCAAATTCACAATTTTACTCAGTATTAGTGTGTCTTCTGTCTCCAACACTACATAACAACCATATAATAAATAATACTTCTTTTCATTCTTTCAGGTTTTGCTGTTTCTCATTTTTATAGGTATTTTGTATATATAAATGTAAGGGGGTTTATAATTATTTACACAGAGTTATAACTCCCCTATAATATCTTGGCAGATGATCAATAGAAAAGGATTTACAATCTTAGTCATTACTCATAAGAATAAAAACATTCACCATGGTTAGGATTAAAGTACAGTGTAACCCGGATATAAGAGAGTTGTCGGGACCGGAGAAGAAGTCTCTTATATCCGGGTTTGGTCTATTATGTATACATTAACACAGGTTCTAATTTGGGACCAGATAAAATCTCTCTTATATCCGGGTTTCTCTTATATCAGGGTCTATTATATCCGGGTTACACTGTACTTACTGTAGAGACAGGATTAAATGTTCTGATTGCTCACAGTAAGGGGAAACACTGCAAATCCGTATACAAGCAAGTATATGTCTCAAAGGCACATTATCATTAAATTTAAGAATTTTTGACAATGTCCTCATCTTTGTCGCCATATTTATTACAACGTTTCGGCTGTTGTACTCTCCAGCCTTCTTCTTCAGGCGATTGGAATGTCAAACTGAACCCTTTATTTCAATCACTGGGGTAGACTGTTCTAGCTCCACATGCCATGTTTTAACAGATGTCAGTTATCAGTTATCTCCTGTTAATTCTCCTCTGCAAGTTCTCCACTGCCTTAACCGGGTATTGAACTCATACTCTTTGGGTCCTGTCACTGGATCTAACTAATGCTTTTAGCCACTGTGCCATGTGTCCTTGAGATAGACAGATACCCAGATTCACACTGTACATGACCTGACAAAAGGAGATGCAAAACCATCTTCCTAGAAGTGGTAAAGAATTACTCAAAGCGGAATATGCCAAATATCAAAGGAATGAGGTATATACACCAATCAATTATGTGCTCTGCTTTCAAGTCAAAATATTTCATTAAGCATGTCAACTAGGCTAAACAATTATATGATATTTCCAGTAAATGGGATTCATTGACAAGTGTAGAATAATTATAAGGACAGTTGGCAGAATGGTTGGTGCCTGAAGGAGCCTTTTTGTCTGAGACATCACCAAGGATAGAAAGGATATATGTTTAGGGTAGAATCCTCAGTAATGAGTTGGCTGATACCTGGAAGATGGGTGATGGTGTTAAAATGATCTCTTCTCCCTACATTGATTTCCTAAAGGCCAACCTTCTGAAACAGCTCAAGAAAAATACAGTGGCATTCAAAATGAAACTTCATTTTCATGCATGAGAAAATTACAGATTTTGCTACTATTGCAACTAATATATACTTAAATAAATTAAGGTTTAAAAATAACTGGCTTATGGTGTAGCTGCTATATATTCATTGGATCTAAGCCCTGTCATGAAACTATGACGTATTTACAAGATGCATGTTTATAAGGGCTACATACAAATTATATCCAAAATTTTTATTTTGGGAAGAAATATTACCAATATGTTAAGCTGTTAACCATAAAGAAATTCTTATATTATCCTTTTCTGTTGCTACTAGTATGCATCCAGTTACCTTGTGAGATAAAGACCATGCCCTGTTTGGTCAAAATTCAGTCCATTGGTGGTGAAAAAGGAGTGACTTCTCTAGGGCACAGGGATGATAGTATATGTTGTGCTCTACCCAGATCTTTACACCCTACCGACAAGATCCAAAGGGACACTGGGTATTACATCTGGGGACAGCTTGGCTGCAGGAATTGCTGGAAAGTTGTCTGTTGAAAGCCAACAGCATTCAGGGCTTCACTCCAGGTTTCCAGTCTGGATTTACTTCTATGGCTTTAACTATGTTGGGATATGAGAGCAAGGCAGCCAAGTTTTAAAATCAGGCTTTTCCTTCTCCTAGATGGACTGCCTTCCTGGGATCTTAAGCTTGATCTATCCAATGCAGCTGGTTATGAAGCCCCAGTTTTTCCACCTTCGCCAATTCTCCAGCTTGGAGTTGGGCTTTGTTGTCAGAGGCTATTTGAGATGCATGCCACAGAAGCATTTTAGAGACAGTGAGAGCTTGTCGTCAATATCGTCCTCGGCTATGAAAACCTTTGAAGCATATATAATGTACATATATAAACATTACATATGTTTACATGTTTTAGAAGCTCTCAAAAAATTAACATTTTTTTCATATAAAATGCTAGCTAAGGAAAAACACTAGAAAGTGAGACAAATTATGAAACAGTACATAAATAAACAAACACAAATAGCAAAAATTTTGGTAATTTAAAAATAGATGACAGAAACAAAAAGTAAATTGCTATAAGGATATTTCAAAAGATGAGAGATTATGGAAATTATCTCAGTAAATGATATGTTTTTCTTTGTTGTTTCATCCATGATGCCATGATCAGAGATATTTTGTATATCATTTCATTGAATAAATTATTGCTGAGTTAGTCATTAGCTTTGATTTTTTCTTTATCCTTACATACCTTCACATTGATTTTTAAGATAATTGCATAAAAATTGGAATAGTCTAAAATATATCTTTTATATATTCAAAAATTCAATTCCATTTCAAGCTTCAAAATAATGTTTTTGAATATTGCATATACCTAAAAAAGAAATAAGCTTAAAATCAATATTTTGTAAATTTCCAACTGTTTGTTTTATAATTTCCATGTATCTTAATTGCAGAAAATGCTGAACACATATCCATAACATGTATATCATAATTAGGGAGTGGGTTTAAAGAGTAGTTATGGAGGAGTGGTTTTTCTAACTGTCCAGTCACCCTCTTGCTTCTCTATCCAGAATCATTGTATGCCAGTAACAGATATTTTGGTCATCATATGGCAGGATGTAGAGTGATTACTTTTTCAAGTGGGAGAATGAAGAAAATTACTTTTTCCATTTTTTTTGCTTTGGCCAAAAACACTGAATAAAATCCCATAACCTAAATCTAAAATTTAGAACCAAAGAAAAATGCACAAAAAAAATCCAAACAAATAAATAAATAAAATATATAAATAAGTAATATAAAGGTTACAAACTGTTATAACTCACTTCTAGCGGCTATAACATTATGTCTCACATAGGCACTCACCATGAAGTTATTAGAATTCTCTCTGACTGACTCCAACGGATTGATATTTATCCAGTCTTCCCACTGAGATGAGATGTGACACAAGGTCAAGTTTAGTGTGGGGAACCCAAGCACATACACTCGGACAAAAGGTAAAAATTTACCCAGCCCCTGCAACTGCAGGACTGGGCATTTTGCATTGTCTATTTTTTCTCAGCAAAGTCTCTATCGGCAGACAGAGCCCTGACTGAGTCATACTCTGCCTGAAGTCAGTGATCTTGACAATCGTGAATCAGACAGTGGACTGCCTGACTCCGACGAACATCTCTTGATTCACTTTGTGTTCTTCTTTATTTAAGGAGTCTTTCCTAGTTCATTTGTGTTACCATAGGTATCTTATTTACTCCACAACACCCCCACTTTTGATATTTCTTTTTAGGGAATATTTTATTTTATTTCTTAGTATTTACCCCCCCTCCTATTTCTGGTGAAGTCTAATTGAATAAATTAAATTTAATAAAATCTGTTCATACTCACAAATAACCTTCTGTGTAAAGATGTTGTAGGATGAACATAATGAAAAAATTAGGGTAATGGATAACAATGCACATCTTTGTATAAATACTTATACTAATGAACAACATATAGTTTTGTACCACTAGCAATCCTGAAGACGATATTGGAAGAAGATCGAAAGTACTTGGAAAATGAGAATAAAATAAATTTAAACAGCTATAGCACATTTCTCTCATCCTTTAACATCAATACATGGAAGGTTATTCGTGAGTATGAACGGATTTTATTAAAAGTTAGCAGACATAATGTCTGTAATTTATTCAATCAGACACACCTAAATGAGAATTTGCTACCAAAATACATATGTTTATATGCTCCTGAAAAATTAATTTCGGTTGAGCTCTCTGGGAAGGATGTGTGGGTTTGTAAACAATGACTATTACGGCTAATAATGCAAGACTCTTTGGTAAATCAAATCGAGTTCTCTCAGTCACTGTGTGTTTATCTAAAAATAAATACGCTTAAATTCACTTTCTTCTCTGCCGTGAGCCAACGGCTTCAGGGTAAAATTTCCGACTGATGTGAATTCAGCTGGTTTTCGATTCTAGCCAGTGGCAACCGGACGTCTAGCCACACTGATGAGCTGTGATATAGCAAAACAGTCTGTCTGTGGATGACAATATATATATATATATATATATATATATATATATAATTATATGAAAATATATTTTTGAAGGTACAAAATCTAATTAGAGAAATAAAAGTGTGTAGCTTTATATTACAGGACATGTTAAAAGTGAAAGACTCTGAACATATCATTGATGACTTTATATCAGGTCCCGCAAGACTTCCCTGTGTAAACAGTATGAATGTTTGTTGGGGCTCGCTGTTGTCTCTAGCTCTTTGAGTTCAATTTTTTTCCCTTCTCCTTCTCACGCATTTTTCTGTTGTTTCAATTTAAGTTGAATCTCCCATAGAGACCTGAAGATCAGGAGCGAAGTCGGTTGCTTTGCTTTTAACATGTCTTGTAATATTAAGCTACTAATATTAAGTAATTTTAATTTTTTTATGCTTAAATAATAACGTAAATATTTTTTATGTCTTCACTTATTTCATTTTCTTATCTAATTTGGTGGTATCTTAAGTATTGATTATTGAAGGTAGTATTACTGAGGCTATTGTAGAAGGTTAGGTTTATAATTAATTTTTTTTATTATTGTTTGAATTTGTATTCCTATACTTATATTCCTATATACTTTTCTTTTTTTTTTTAATTAACTGATGCCAAGTAAGGCGATAATGCCACTACATCACATGGGACTACTGAGAATTAAAAGAATGAGAAGCTTTTAAAGGAACTGGAAATTGTTTCCTAAACAGAAGACAATGGATAAATCTCTACTTCTGTTCAAAGACTGGGGAGGAGTGTGAACCGGACTATAGTTGAGCCTATCTACCCCTATTGAAGGAAGAAATAAAATAAATGATAAAGAAAATTTCAGAATTTACACAGAGATATGAGAAGTATAAAGTTGAAGTATATTTTAGAAGGAACCAGAAACCCAGTCCTAAAGGAGAAACAAAGAATAAAGCTCTACTCCTGTTCAAAAACTGGGTATGAACTGAATGATATGCAAACATATCTACTCTTATATATATTGAGAGTAAATAAAATTGCAACAATGTGAATATTTGCTTCAATTTATACAAGATTAAATCTACACATAATATAGGTGGATTATACTAAACGATGCAGATCAATACATGCATTGATTTAATAAGGGGTTTAATAACAGCATCCAAATTACTTATTAATACACTATATACCCTCTTTAGTCATTGATCAGTCAGTTTTGTGCCATGCATGATACATGCTTAGACAATCATGTATCTTTTGATACATGACTGATGAGGCAGGTTTTTTCCTGCAGTAAGTTGACATTTCTTTCTGCAATAGACCAGTTGCCATCAAAGGCTATAGAACCCAGTGTATCCTGCTATTTACCCATAGCTGGGGGGAGAAGAGAATTCATACTTTTGCCAAGGTTATTAGCACATAAGTGAATGTAATGGATTTGACTGGAATTCGAATTCATCTCTCTGATTCCTCAATACGAGATGCCATCCATTACTCCAACAGGTGTGAAATCTCACATGCATACAATGGTTAAATATGATTCTGTAATCCACTATCCCATATCTTTCTTGTAGCAAGAGTTGTTGGCAAACAATCTTTTTTTATTTTTAAATCAGTTTTAACTCAAGGTATGGAAAAGTTAGAAACAAACATTTCTAAAGAGCAAGAACGAAAGATGATTAATCAGGAGGACAGTAGATAGTGAGTGACATTTAAATTTTTAAAAATTAAACTTGGCTGGTAAGCATGGAGCCAGAAGATAGTTCCACAAGCAAGAAATGGAAGAAAAGAAACTGTTAGCATAGAATTTATACAGCCAACTCAATTGTAAATTGTTGCCCATCTAGTACTGTACTTAAATTCAAAATATCTAGACAATCATGTGTTGTCACATTCATCATGTTGCATACATAGTCAGTGGGGTGACAGATCTGGTGACAGTGCCAGCCGTAGAAAATTTTGAATATCTTGCAGAATAAGGTGAGTAGCATGGGCATCCCATAAGCAGGCATTATTTTACTTGAATGACATATTGTGTAGGCTATTGTCCTGTAGGTTAGTGGATTAAAGCATTGATTTGTTAATTTGGTGACATAGTAATTCTAAGTCAATCCCTGGGCTAGGCAGTGTGAAATTTGACTCAGTGGAAAATGGGCAAGCAATAACTGGGCAGTACTATCAATAAAAGCTAGATAATATCCCTAAACATAGGCTGTGGAATGAGAACAGTTTACTCCTCGAGATTAAATAAAGAGTTCCGTTCAGAATTCCCTGTAAGGTACCTACATTGAAATACACGTGATGAAGGCTGGAGGGCAAAACAGCTGAAACATTGTAATAACAAAGATGAGAATAATAGTCTGAATATAAATAGTGTTTATTGTACTGTTCAGCATTCCGTTCATAAAGACTAATGACAAGTGAGCGCTCTAACATTCTGATGCAAGCTTTTGGGCTTGTGTGTTATGAATGAATACAGTGTCTTATTCTATTTTGTACATGAACATCACCACTATTTGCATAAAGATACAACTTTTACTTATTATTGAACACCAGATAGTCACCTGAATGAATGGCACAACTGGAAACATGAACTATCATGTTGTTGTGTAAAGTATATCCAGATAGAGATGCATATCTGCACATCCTTCAAGGTTATGCCTGATCTTCAGGTCATACCAAGAACTTTTTAGCAAGTCTTCATAATATTTTGACTGATTATCATTGGAAGAATACTATTTTTAGTAAATGTTGACCCAATACAAGACCCAAGAGCCACTCCAGGTATAGGATTACTGAAATTTCCTCATTCAGTATGAGTAAGAGAAAAAGGTAAAAAGTGCAGATTATGAGGAAATGTTGGTCAGATAATGGTTGACTCTCGATTTGAAGCGGTGAAGATCATAGTGATCAGGGTAAGTAGTGGTTTTTGAGAAGCTATCTGAATGGAACATCCTGCATACCAATGGCTTATAAAAGGAATGTAGATTTTTTTTTTTTTTTTTAAGCTTATCACTCTAAGCAAGGCTGGAAGCCACTAGCACACAAGGGGTTACAGAAGGTTTGGTGGAAGAGCAGATAGGAGTGGTAAAGGAGAGGATGTGGAGAAAGATAGTGGATCCATCAAGGCAAGGGGGTTACAGAAGATTTGGAGCGAGAGCAGATAGGAATGAAAGGTGAAAGGATGTGGAGAAGGGAAGTGGATAGATCAAGGCAACTGGAGATGTCAATTGACATTACACTTAAATAGTTGGAGATTATATTTGTCAGGGAAACAGGGATAAGGAAGGGAGTTCCATAGGCGAGATGTGCGAGACATGAAGCTATTGGAGTAGAAGAGACGTCTACATCTAACAGTTTCTGATTTGATTCTGTGTGTATGGCATGGTGGGTTGTAGCTGTAAAGGTCTGAACTGGTGAAGTTTGCTTGATCATTTATCATGAAAATTGCGATAGAATAGCAGTAGGCATCTGGTATTTCACCTGTGGAAAAAGGGCCGTAGGGTTGAAAACTATTCATTGCTCAAATGTTTTTGAACTCTGTCAAGCTTGAGATGTGATGACTGAGCAGTTCCAGCCCAGATATGGCAGCGATACTCCAATTTTCGTCTGAACTGTTACAACAGTAAAAATATGTTCACTTTTTGATTTTTAACAATTTAATTAATCAATGCTTTCTGCTTTTTTTTCTAGAGTTTATTTCTTGAATGTAATTGCCTTTAAAACTGTAATTTTTGTAACGCCACTGGAATCATCTTCTGATTATATTTTATACTTTTCTTGATTACTAGAAATGAACCAAGCTGGTTTCTTTGTTTTTCCAACCACAACTTTTTACCTCAATGTTCCATTATAGTAAGATATTCTAAAGGCATGATATAAACAAAATGCAGCTATTTTGAAAACATTTGCCTTTTGGCTTTTTTGGTTTTTGATACAAACTATACATTTCTCAAATTTTAATTTTGATTCTTTTTTTTTTTTTTTGGTCACATTTTAATATTCTAATTAAACTGCATGTATTATTTTTAATATGCTACAGGAGGGAAATGGCATTTCAATGTCTACTTGAATAAAAGCTTGTGAATAAATAATAAACCTTGCTTGAAGATATAACCTCTTGCAAACAAAGGATACACAACATTGTTCACTGCAGCATAATAAGGATTCTATGGAAGAGTATGAAAATGGCACAGATTTAACAATAGTGATAATTGAAAAATATACACCAACAAAAGTGAATTCACAAAGAAAGGATAATTATGACTTTCTTTCCCTCATTGTGCTATGTTTTATCACTGATAAAAGAATTGTAATAATAAAATGTATTATCATTAAGCAAGGAGAGGAAAAAGAAAAACTCTGTTGTTGTCATAGTAGCTGTTATGTGATGATGGTTTTAAAGTTTCCATTCATTATAATTATTATTAGTTAAGCAAAGAGAAGCAAGGGAAGAATTGGATTGGATTGGTCGTAGTAATTATAGTAAGGGCAATTATGGATTTAGACTAGACATTCATTATTATTCTTTTGAGAAAAACTAAAAGACTGTAATATAGTAGTAGAAATAAGGTCATTTTCATTATAGACTAGATAGTCATTATTATTTTATATATGAGGGTAAAGGGACTTTGAAATAGTAATAGTATTAACAAAATTATCATTTAAGGCCTGCCATTTTTATTAGTTTTTAAGAAAAGAAAGATAATCTAATGTAGTAGTAGCAGCAGCAGTAGTAGAATTTTTAGTATTAAGGTGATTATGGTTTTAGGCTTGCCATTCATTTTTATTTATTAAATGAAAAACAGTATACTCTAATGTAAGGGGAGTAGTAGTAATAGTAGTATTAGAAGTAGTAGTAAGGTGATTACAGTTTTAGGCCTGCTGTTCATTTTTACATTATTTACATAATTCGGACTGTTGTTCTCATCTTTATTGCCATATTCACAACGTTTTTGCCATTGCATGCTCCAGCCTTCTCCTGGTGATATACATTAAACTTTTGAATCGAACCCTAATTTAGTCTGCAGGGGTAGATTGTTCTAATTCCACATGCCATGCCTTTTTTTTTAGATATCTCTGTTTCAGTTAATTCCCTTTAGTAACACAACTCTCCAAATTTTTGTACCCTCTGCTGTGGTCAGGCATTGAAATCACAAGTCTTTGGGTAAAGTCACTTTTTGGATCGCTCGACCAGATCCAAAAAAGGCATGGTACATGAAATTAGGGCAATCTATCTTCATGGTCGTAATAATGGGTTCGGTTTGAAATTCCAGTGTATATCACCTGGAGAAGGCCAGAGAGTACAGCAGCGGAAACGTCATGAATATGGCAATAAAGATGAAGACAACAGTCTGAATGATGTAAATAGTGTAAATACCTAATTTGAGAAATATAGACAGATATTCATTTTTAGTTTTGAAATGAAACCAGGGTAATGTAATGCATTAGTAGTAGTAATGTCATTATGGTTTCAGGCCTGCTATTTATTTCTGTATATTAACTGAAAAGTAGGATATTCTAATGTAGTAGTAGTGATTAGGATTTTAGGCCTGTCGTTCATTTTTATTTATTAAACGAAAGCACGATACTCTAATGTAGTAGTAGTAGTACTAGTAAGGTGATTATAGTTTTATGCCTGCCATTCATTCTTAGTTTTTAAATAAAAAGCAGGTTACTCTAATGTAGTAGTAGTAGTAAGGTGATTATTGTTTTAAGGCTGTCATGCAAGATGCTACAAAACCAAAGTATTAACCTAAAAACTGGAATCATCTTCTTAAATAGTCTCCTCAGATCGAGACTTTCTTATGGATACCATGCATGGCACAAATCTCTTTTAAAAATATTGAAACTATCAGCCGTATACAAATGCTTTCTCAGATCAATTTTAACAAATGGCATGTAGGTCTCATTGAATACCCCGTTTCTTCAAACTGTGTGGATTTGTGTTAGGGAATTATAAACAAAGAACTGTACTAGATAACAGAAGCCATATTACTTGAGCACATTCAACAGCAGCATCTAAATTGGGTAGCATATGCAATATAAAGGGAGACTAATGACAGAATCAAGATGCTGACACTCGACACAACTTCAAACAAAAGGCAAGGAAGGAAACTGCCATCAATACTGGAAAGTGCAATAACAACTAATTAGCTTAAAACTTATTTCCCTGCAAAATCGTTTAAAGAGAAAGATCTCATTATTAATTTTTAAAGGGAAAGGGGGGGTGCTATAATGTAGTAGTAGTAGTAGTAGCTAAGTGATAATAGTTTTAGATCTGCTATTAGTACTTACTAGATGAAAGTATTGACTATATAATAAAGAATTTATTTATGTATCATTATTATTACTGTGTGAGTGAAAAGCACATCAACAAAGTGTTCAAGGTTATAAACATAAGAAGCCCCATATATATATATATATATATATATATATATATATATATATATATATATATATTAATTGGTATCACCCCAAGCAAGGCAGTACAGACACTAAGATGCAAAGGTGTTGTGTCGGAAAACTACCACCCCTCTTGAAGATGAACTTGTCTGCGTCTGTGAACAAAGACTTTAAATAGTGGCATGTCAGTTGACATGAGGGAGACCGGGAGACAGAGAAGTTCTTGGCTGAGCTAGTTATTGACTACTCAGGCGATTTCTGTACCTTTTTACCCACCTATTAAAACCCTTCTTATTGTTACGTGTTATTTGACGTTTGTCTCTACTAACCCCAAATCAACATCATAACAAAAGGGTTACAGAGAGTGGAAGAATTAGGAACAGAAACATTAGTAATGAGTACAAATAGAAAAAAGCATTCAGGAGGACTGTAGATAGTCATGGACATTGTATTAAAATTTTTGCAGAGTTAGGTTTGGCTAGAAAGCGTGAAGCCAGAAGGGAGTTCGACAAGTGAGAAGTGCAAGAAACTGTGAGCATAGAAATTACAGCTACATCTAGCCAGCTCAACTGTAAACTGATGAGATGTTAATGCTTGTCTAGTACTGCACTTAAATTCATACAGTTTAGGAACTATAGCAAAGAGCTAATACGAACAATTACCATGAAAGTAGCTATAAAAAGCCACAGAGAGGCAACCTTATGGTGGTGGGTAAGTGACTGAACCCAAGCTGCCAGATCAGGGACAATAATATTGCTGATGCTTCTTTGGATCTTATCAAGGATCTCCAGTTAAATAGCAGGGCACCAAACCATATATGACAGCAATATTCTAAGCGTGGGTAAATGATAGACCTATAGATATGTAAGATAGATTCCAGAGAGAAAAATTATCTCATACGACACAGTGAACTGACTTTCTTAGCAGCTAACATAGTAATGGATTCAATATTGTGTTTCCACTTCATGTCAGCTGAGGACGTTAGCTTGAGAAGACGCAACAACTCACTCTCCTGGAGGTTAGCATCAGCCATGCTGATGGAAGGCAGATAAGGGTCTCTCAAATGATTAAGGAAGAGAAGTTTAGTTTTGGAGGCATTAAAATTGACAAGTCATCTTTTGCCCAAGTTAACGATGGTCTTGAGGGTTATTTAGTACATCAGCTGCCATTTTGACCTTATTGGACTGATCAGCTTTAATACTGAGGCAGGTGTAAATGGTAGTGCCATCAGTGTAGATACCAAGTTGAGAGCTGATTTGGAAGATTAAAAACAGCATAAGACCAAGGATGGAGCCCTGGGGGAGACCCATGTTAGTATGAAAGGATCTGGACGAATGGCTGTTCAGGATAACTTTCATTAAATGATTTGGTAGGAAAGAGAAGATCAATTTAAAAAAATCAGCTTGTATAGAAGACCTGAATGCCAAACCCTGCCAAAGGCTTTACAGATATCCAAATATACAGCCAGGGCTTCCCAGTTTTTATCTAGAGCATGATTGCCTCTTTCCGCAATTGTCATCAGTACATCAGCAGTTGGCCCAGAGAAATGAAAGCTGTATTGCTTGTCTGAGAAAAAGCCCCGCATTGAGAGATAATGGAACAACTCAGCATTGATCAAGGCCTCTATGAGTTTCCCAAAAAGAGGTAGAAGGCTAATAGGCTGATAATTGGATGGTTTGGGTAGTTCTTCAGATTTCTTAAAAACTCACATTTATTATGAGCAGTAGTGAATAAGAAGCTGTTATGATGAGAGCTGTTATACTGGTATAGTTGGAAATAGTGGTTCCTTTGTGCTATGGTGGCTGAGTATGTTGGTATAAATCATAGAGAGGATTGCGGTTTCACCTGGTATTTCTGAGAAGGGATGAAAGTGTTAATGCTGACTTTGACCCAAGAAGTAGACTTTCCGTATGATAAATATTCATTGGGGTTTCACTTTTAAAAGTTGTTATTTTTATTCCCCACTCATGACAGACAAATGTATTGTACATATAGGAACTAGTTATTATGGTCGTTGTAGTAAGAATGGTAAGAAAGAATGTATTGTTTTGGTGAAAGGAATACGGTAGTACATTTTGTTCAATAATTATGGCTTGCTAAGTTTAAGATAAGTCAGATTGAAGACCCTACATCTGCCATCTGCCATGTTTTTGTATTTTTCAGAATAAACATTAATCTTCTGTATGATAAGTGCATATATACCAAATATGCATAATATGGTGAGAGGTTTTGAAAAAGTAGTGCATAAGTATGCAGCTGGGTCATACATATATACATACATACATAGCCGTGTTTTTTTTGTTCAGAAAGTACTGTGATTAATCCCACACATAGCAAGGTGTGCCCTACCTATCAAAGGATTTGTCATAATGATTTAAGGCAAGGCCAGAGGCTCTTCCTGATATCCAACCCAGATGATCACAGCAGTCCAAGTTCATCAAATGTTTTTATCAAGATACCATCACTAGGTAGGTTGTCATTCACAGTTTAAAACCCCATCCTAGCCATATACAGTCTAGCATGAAACAGCCTGTCGCCTCTGAGTGTTGGCTTCAATGTTCACTTTTATATTTATATTTACATATGCTCTATCTCTGATATTGAGCACTTTATCCCATAAATATAGCACACCTTAAAACTATATATATATATATATATATATTTTTTTTTTTTTAAGTGTATCACCCCAAGCAAGGCCGGAGGCCACTATCACGAATGGGGTTACAGAAGGGTTGGAGGAAGAGCAGATAGGAGTGGTAAGGAAGAGGATGTGGAGAAAGAGAAAGACAGTGGGTCGATCAAGGCAAGGGGGTTACAGAAGATTTGGAGCGAGAGCAGATAGGAATGAAAGATGAAAGTATGTGGAGAGGGAAAGTGGATAGATCAAGGCAACTGGAGATGTCGATTGACGCTACACTTAAACCATTGGTGATTGTATTTGTCAGGGAAACAGTAATAGGGAAGGGAGTTCCATAGGCGAGATGTGCGAGACATGAAGCTATTATATATATATATATATATATATATTATTTATTTATTTTAGGATATTGCATCAACAACATGTCAAAAAATGCTACGCATATGCAGTTGTATTTCGATGTGAATCAATGCATCTCATCAGGTATTGGGGGTTAAAAGATGAAAATCAAATTCTGAAAGGGAAAATTTGAAAACTGGCAAGGACATGTAGATCTTAATATGAACCTTGTATTCTGTGTTTACAGGAAAAATGCAGATTATTCGATTCTTGGATAGGGATGCTTTATTAAATCAAAGATTTGAATTAATGGTAAATTATAAACATATTAAACATTTTACCCTACAATCCTGCTAAAATTTGACAATTGCTTGTTAGATTTAAATTAAACCTTGTTGCACCATATATGGCTTATCTTTCAGTTGTTAAGATCAATTTCGATTTAGTATAATTTTTACATTAATCTTCTATTAGAGCTGGTAAAATCTGGTACAGATGTATTGGCGTTCAGCTGACATTTTAACAGGTTGCATTGATTGGTTATTGTTAACACCCTATATAAAGAACCTTTAGTCAAAAGCTGCATTTTATTTGACTAAGTTCTATATGCCTTAATAATTCATTAGTTTCTTAATGAGCCTGTTTATTTACCAACTATAAAAGTGATTTTTTTTAACTCACAAGGAATGTAACTTGTCAAGTATCTTGTTAAATTACCTTTCATCTTTCCTAGGAAATGACATCATCTGGTGTACAATATTGTAGCCATTTACATCCAACCGTATACGGTGTCTAGGTGCCATCTACAATTCTTAATTTGCGGGTCATGACCCTTCGTATGGATGCTTCTTAACTTTCTTTTTCCCCATACTTTGAACTCAGCACAGGCCATTCCAATTGGTTGATCTGAGTAAAAACAAACTCTGCAACCAGTTCCTCTAATTTCTTTCTTACTCTTTTTCTTCCTTTCCTCGTGAAAAAAAGGGTGTATCTTGTGTCTTTCTTTCTTACACATTTTCTTTTTCTTCCTCTTCTCGTGAAAAGAGAGTGTATCTTGTGTCAATCTTTCTTACTCTTTTTCTTCCTTTCCTCGGGAAAAAAAGGGTGAATCTTGTGTCTTTCTTTCTTACACATTTTCTTTTTCTTCCTCTTCTCGTAAAAAGAGAGTGTATCTTGTGTCAATCTTTCTTACTCTTTTTCTTCCTTTCCTCATGAAAAAAAGGGTGAATCTTGTGTCTTTCTTTCTTACACATTTTCTTTTTCTTCCTCTTCTCGTGAAAAGAGAGTGTATCTTGTGTCAATCTTTCTTACTCTTTTTCTTCCTTTCCTCATGAAAAAAAGGGTGAATCTTGTGTCTTTCTTTCTTACACATTTTCTTTTTCTTCCTCTTCTCGTGAAAAGAGAGTGTATCTTGTGTCAATCTTTCTTACTCTTTTTCTTCCTTTCCTCGGGAAAAAAAGGGTGAATCTAGTGTCTTTTTTTCTTACACATTTTCTTTTTCTTCCTCTTCTCGTGAAAAGAGAGTGTATCTTGTGTCAATCTTTCTTACTCTTTTTCTTCCTTTCCTCGGGAAAAAAAGGGTGAATCTTGTGTCTTTCTTTCTTACACATTTTCTTTTTCTTCCTCTTCTCGTAAAAAGAGAGTGTATCTTGTGTCAATCTTTCTTACTCTTTTTCTTCCTTTCCTCATGAAAAAAAGGGTGAATCTTGTGTCTTTCTTTCTTACACATTTTCTTTTTCTTCCTCTTCTCGTGAAAAGAGAGTGTATCTTGTGTCAATCTTTCTTACTCTTTTTCTTCCTTTCCTCATGAAAAAAAGGGTGAATCTTGTGTCTTTCTTTCTTACACATTTTCTTTTTCTTCCTCTTCTCGTGAAAAGAGAGTGTATCTTGTGTCAATCTTTCTTACTCTTTTTCTTCCTTTCCTCGGGAAAAAAAGGGTGAATCTAGTGTCTTTTTTTCTTACACATTTTCTTTTTCTTCCTCTTCTCGTGAAAAGAGAGTGTATCTTGTGTCAATCTTTCTTACTCTTTTTCTTCCTTTCCTCGTGAAAAAAGGGTGTATCTTGTGTCTTTCTTTCTTACACATTTTCTTTTTCTTCCTCTTCTCGTGAAAAGAGAGTGTATCTTGTGTCAATCTTTCTTACTCTTTTTCTTCCTTTCCTCATGAAAAAAGGGTGTATCTTGTGTCTTTCTTTCTTACACATTTTCTTTTTCTTCCTCTTCTCATGAAAAGAGAGTGTATCTTGTGTCAATCTTTCTTACTCTTTTTCTTCCTTTCCTCGGGAAAAAAAGGGTGAATCTTGTGTCTTTTTTTCTTACACATTTTCTTTTTCTTCCTCTTCTCGTGAAAAGAGAGTGTATCTTGTGTCAATCTTTCTTACTCTTTTTCTTCCTTTCCTCGTGAAAAAAGGGTGTATCTTGTGTCTTTCTTTCTTACACATTTTCTTTTTCTTCCTCTTCTCGTGAAAAGAGAGTGTATCTTGTGTCAATCTTTCTTACTCTTTTTCTTCCTTTCCTCGGGAAAAAAAGGGTGAATCTTGTGTCTTTTTTTCTTACACATTTTCTTTTTCTTCCTCTTCTCGTGAAAAGAGAGTGTATCTTGTGTCAATCTTTCTTACTCTTTTTCTTCCTTTCCTCGGGAAAAAAGGGTGTATCTTGTGTCTTTCTTTCTTACACATTTTCTTTTTCTTCCTCTTCTCGTGAAAAGAGAGTGTATCTTGTGTCAATCTTTCTTACTCTTTTTCTTCCTTTCCTCATGAAAAAAGGGTGTATCTTGTGTCTTTCTTTCTTACACATTTTCTTTTTCTTCCTCTTCTCGTGAAAAGAGAGTGTATCTTGTGTCAATCTTTCTTACTCTTTTTCTTCCTTTCCTCATGAAAAAAGGGTGTATCTTGTGTCTTTCTTTCTTACACATTTTCTTTTTCTTCCTCTTCTCGTGAAAAGAGAGTGTATCTTGTGTCAATCTTTCTTACTCTTTTTCTTCCTTTCCTCGGGAAAAAAAGGGTGAATCTTGTGTCTTTTTTTCTTACACATTTTCTTTTTCTTCCTCTTCTCGTGAAAAGAGAGTGTATCTTGTGTCAATCTTTCTTACTCTTTTTCTTCCTTTCCTTGGGAAAAAAGGGTGTATCTTGTGTCTTTCTTTCTTACACATTTTCTTTTTCTTCCTCTTCTCGTGAAAAGAGAGTGTATCTTGTGTCAATCTTTCTTACTCTTTTTCTTCCTTTCCTCATGAAAAAAGGGTGTATCTTGTGTTTTTCTTTCTTACACATTTTCTTTTTCTTCCTCTTCTCGTGAAAAGAGAGTGTATCTTGTGTCAATCTTTCTTACTCTTTTTCTTCCTTTCCTCATGAAAAAAGGGTGTATCTTGTGTCTTTTTTTCTTACACATTTTCTTTTTCTTCCTCTTCTCATGAAAAGAGAGTGTATCTTGTGTCAATCTTTCTTACTCTTTTTCTTCCTTTCCTCGGGAAAAAAGGGTGTATCTTGTGTCTTTCTTTCTTACACATTTTCTTTTTCTTCCTCTTCTCGTGAAAAGAGAGTGTATCTTGTGTCAATCTTTCTTACTCTTTTTCTTCCTTTCCTCATGAAAAAAGGGTGTATCTTGTGTCTTTCTTTCTTACACATTTTCTTTTTCTTCCTCTTCTCGTGAAAAGAGAGTGTATCTTGTGTCAATCTTTCTTACTCTTTTTCTTCCTTTCCTCATGAAAAAAGGGTGTATCTTGTGTCTTTTTTTCTTACACATTTTCTTTTTCTTCCTCTTCTCATGAAAAGAGAGTGTATCTTGTGTCAATCTTTCTTACTCTTTTTCTTCCTTTCCTCGGGAAAAAAAGGGTGAATCTTGTGTCTTTTTTTCTTACACATTTTCTTTTTCTTCCTCTTCTCGTGAAAAGAGAGTGTATCTTGTGTCAATCTTTCTTACTCTTTTTCTTCCTTTCCTCATGAAAAAAGGGTGTATCTTGTGTCTTTCTTTCTTACACATTTTCTTTTTCTTCCTCTTCTCGTGAAAAGAGAGTGTATCTTGTGTCAATCTTTCTTACTCTTTTTCTTCCTTTCCTCGGGAAAAAAAGGGTGAATCTTGTGTCTTTTTTCTTACACATTTTCTTTTTCTTCCTCTTCTCGTGAAAAGAGAGTGTATCTTGTGTCAATCTTTCTTACTCTTTTTCTTCCTTTCCTCGGGAAAAAAAGGGTGAATCTTGTGTCTTTCTTTCTTACACATTTTCTTTTTCTTCCTCTTCTCGTAAAAAGAGAGTGTATCTTGTGTCAATCTTTCTTACTCTTTTTCTTCCTTTCCTCATGAAAAAAAGGGTGAATCTTGTGTCTTTCTTTCTTACACATTTTCTTTTTCTTCCTCTTCTCGTGAAAAGAGAGTGTATCTTGTGTCAATCTTTCTTACTCTTTTTCTTCCTTTCCTCATGAAAAAAAGGGTGAATCTTGTGTCTTTCTTTCTTACACATTTTCTTTTTCTTCCTCTTCTCGTGAAAAGAGAGTGTATCTTGTGTCAATCTTTCTTACTCTTTTTCTTCCTTTCCTCGGGAAAAAAAGGGTGAATCTAGTGTCTTTTTTTCTTACACATTTTCTTTTTCTTCCTCTTCTCGTGAAAAGAGAGTGTATCTTGTGTCAATCTTTCTTACTCTTTTTCTTCCTTTCCTCGTGAAAAAAGGGTGTATCTTGTGTCTTTCTTTCTTACACATTTTCTTTTTCTTCCTCTTCTCGTGAAAAGAGAGTGTATCTTGTGTCAATCTTTCTTACTCTTTTTCTTCCTTTCCTCATGAAAAAAGGGTGTATCTTGTGTCTTTCTTTCTTACACATTTTCTTTTTCTTCCTCTTCTCATGAAAAGAGAGTGTATCTTGTGTCAATCTTTCTTACTCTTTTTCTTCCTTTCCTCGGGAAAAAAAGGGTGAATCTTGTGTCTTTTTTTCTTACACATTTTCTTTTTCTTCCTCTTCTCGTGAAAAGAGAGTGTATCTTGTGTCAATCTTTCTTACTCTTTTTCTTCCTTTCCTCGTGAAAAAAGGGTGTATCTTGTGTCTTTCTTTCTTACACATTTTCTTTTTCTTCCTCTTCTCGTGAAAAGAGAGTGTATCTTGTGTCAATCTTTCTTACTCTTTTTCTTCCTTTCCTCGGGAAAAAAAGGGTGAATCTTGTGTCTTTTTTTCTTACACATTTTCTTTTTCTTCCTCTTCTCGTGAAAAGAGAGTGTATCTTGTGTCAATCTTTCTTACTCTTTTTCTTCCTTTCCTCGGGAAAAAAGGGTGTATCTTGTGTCTTTCTTTCTTACACATTTTCTTTTTCTTCCTCTTCTCGTGAAAAGAGAGTGTATCTTGTGTCAATCTTTCTTACTCTTTTTCTTCCTTTCCTCATGAAAAAAGGGTGTATCTTGTGTCTTTCTTTCTTACACATTTTCTTTTTCTTCCTCTTCTCGTGAAAAGAGAGTGTATCTTGTGTCAATCTTTCTTACTCTTTTTCTTCCTTTCCTCATGAAAAAAGGGTGTATCTTGTGTCTTTCTTTCTTACACATTTTCTTTTTCTTCCTCTTCTCGTGAAAAGAGAGTGTATCTTGTGTCAATCTTTCTTACTCTTTTTCTTCCTTTCCTCGGGAAAAAAAGGGTGAATCTTGTGTCTTTTTTTCTTACACATTTTCTTTTTCTTCCTCTTCTCGTGAAAAGAGAGTGTATCTTGTGTCAATCTTTCTTACTCTTTTTCTTCCTTTCCTTGGGAAAAAAGGGTGTATCTTGTGTCTTTCTTTCTTACACATTTTCTTTTTCTTCCTCTTCTCGTGAAAAGAGAGTGTATCTTGTGTCAATCTTTCTTACTCTTTTTCTTCCTTTCCTCATGAAAAAAGGGTGTATCTTGTGTTTTTCTTTCTTACACATTTTCTTTTTCTTCCTCTTCTCGTGAAAAGAGAGTGTATCTTGTGTCAATCTTTCTTACTCTTTTTCTTCCTTTCCTCATGAAAAAAGGGTGTATCTTGTGTCTTTTTTTCTTACACATTTTCTTTTTCTTCCTCTTCTCATGAAAAGAGAGTGTATCTTGTGTCAATCTTTCTTACTCTTTTTCTTCCTTTCCTCGGGAAAAAAGGGTGTATCTTGTGTCTTTCTTTCTTACACATTTTCTTTTTCTTCCTCTTCTCGTGAAAAGAGAGTGTATCTTGTGTCAATCTTTCTTACTCTTTTTCTTCCTTTCCTCATGAAAAAAGGGTGTATCTTGTGTCTTTCTTTCTTACACATTTTCTTTTTCTTCCTCTTCTCGTGAAAAGAGAGTGTATCTTGTGTCAATCTTTCTTACTCTTTTTCTTCCTTTCCTCATGAAAAAAGGGTGTATCTTGTGTCTTTTTTTCTTACACATTTTCTTTTTCTTCCTCTTCTCATGAAAAGAGAGTGTATCTTGTGTCAATCTTTCTTACTCTTTTTCTTCCTTTCCTCGGGAAAAAAAGGGTGAATCTTGTGTCTTTTTTTCTTACACATTTTCTTTTTCTTCCTCTTCTCGTGAAAAGAGAGTGTATCTTGTGTCAATCTTTCTTACTCTTTTTCTTCCTTTCCTCATGAAAAAAGGGTGTATCTTGTGTCTTTCTTTCTTACACATTTTCTTTTTCTTCCTCTTCTCGTGAAAAGAGAGTGTATCTTGTGTCAATCTTTCTTACTCTTTTTCTTCCTTTCCTCGGGAAAAAAAGGGTGAATCTTGTGTCTTTTTTCTTACACATTTTCTTTTTCTTCTTCTTCTCGTGAAAAGAGAGTGTATCTTGTGTCAATCTTTCTTACTCTTTTTCTTCCTTTCCTCGTGAAAAAAGGGTGTATCTTGTGTCTTTCTTTCTTACACATTTTCTTTTTCTTCCTCTTCTCGTGAAAAGAGAGTGTATCTTGTGTCAATCTTTCTTACTCTTTTTCTTCCTTTCCTCATGAAAAAAGGGTGTATCTTGTGTCTTTCTTTCTTACACATTTTCTTTTTCTTCCTCTTCTCGTGAAAAGAGAGTGTATCTTGTGTCAATCTTTCTTACTCTTTTTCTTCCTTTCCTCATGAAAAAAATGGTGAATCTTGTGTCTTTCTTTCTTACACATTTTCTTTTTCTTCCTCTTCTCGTGAAAAGAGAGTGTATCTTGTGTCAATCTTTCTTACTCTTTTTCTTCCTTTCCTCATGAAAAAAAAGGTGAATCTTGTGTCTTTCTTTCTTACACATTTTCTTTTTCTTCCTCTTCTCGTGAAAAGAGAGTGTATCTTGTGTCAATCTTTCTTACTCTTTTTCTTCCTTTCCTCATGAAAAAAAGGGTGTATCTTGTGTCTTTCTTTCTTACACATTTTCTTTTTCTTCCTCTTCTCGTGAAAAGAGAGTGTATCTTGTGTCGAGCTTTCTTACTCTTTTTCTTTTTCTTCCTTTTCTCATGAAAAGAGGGTGCATCTTTTTTTAAATCTCAATAAATAGTCTACTCACCAGTTATATTACTAATGCCTAATGAGATGTGCATTGATTTGCATCAACTGCATTTGTGTAGCAATTTTTGAAATGTCGATGTAATATCCTAAAATGAATATTGTTCCACTTTGTATTGAGCCCTCATTTAAATTGAACGTTATGAACGTTGGAATTTTACTCTATTCATTCCCATTTAATATATATATATATTTATATATATATATATATATATATATATATATATATATATATATATATGAATGAACCACCCACATTCCATCTGTATTCCATTCAACAGCTTCTTCCCACAAACTACTGCTCTGTGGAACAAACTCTGAAGAGGATGTTTCTCCAACCACTACAATCTTAACCTGTTCGTGTCTAGAGTTAGCTGTTAGCTTCCCCTCCTATCCATATAAACTCTCCCTTAATGTAACGATCTCCTTCAAGTAGCCTCTCGGCCTTGTAAAAAAAGGAATGTATATATATATATATATATATATATATATGAAGAAATATAGTCTTAAAGTGTGCTATATTTATGGGATAAAGTGCTCAATATCAGAGATAGAGTGTGTCTAAATATAAAAGTGAACATAGAAGTCAACACTTAGAGGCGAAAGTCTGTTTCATGCTAGTGCAATCGTCAGGCAGCTAGTGCTGTTATTTTTCTCGGCTATTTATATATAAGGGTCAGTGGTGCATTGTGGGTAATCTATTTTGGCGGTTACTTTTACCCGAAGTCGCTTATTTGTTTATTTATTTATGTAAAATTATTTTGCTTGTTTTTTTGTTTTGCTTTTTTATTTTATTTTTTTTTTTATCTTATATATTTATTTTTTGTTTTGATCGGTGTTTTTTATTAACGTAGTAAAAATTTGTTTATATAGCTTATTGTTGGTAGTCTATTGTTGGTATATATATATATATATATATATATATATATATATATATATATATATATGTATGCAGGGTTATTAAAAAAGAATTAACCGAATTCATTATGCAATACTTTCATAACGAAAAGCAATAGAAGACTCTAACCATGTCATCAGTATTCTAATCACAATCAAATTTTATTTCCTGTCTTACAAGTGTTCAATATGGCCACCACCTCCAGCACGGGCAACATCAATGCAATAAGAGAATTCCTCCGAGACATGTATCAGCATATCATGATCTACTGAGTTAATCAGTTGTTATTTGATGTTCAAGGTCATCGGGGTTAGTGGGTAATGGTGCAACATATACGTGATCTTTTACCTATCCCCACGAGAAAAAAAATCACACAGAACAAGCACAAAGAACAATGTCTTGGCAATTGCCTGAACAAGAAGTATTCTGTAAGGTTTCAAATAAAGATGTCTTCTTAGCAAACACCAGATAGTGGATTGAGGGATTGCAAGCTCATGGCTAGCTCGATTTGTGGACTTCTGTGGACTCTCCTCAAATGCAGCACAGATTCTCACCAATTATTCCTACGAAACTTGTAGCTGTCCTGGACTTTTTCCTTTACATAGACACATATTCTCTTGAAACTTTTTAAATCACCATTGAATGTTCTTAGAAGAGGGCAGATTAATGTTGAATTGCCTTTGAAAATCATGCTGTACCATGACAGCTCTATTTGTTTTGCAAATTCAAAAACACAGAACACGTTTTGCTGAGGACTTACCATACTACGGGTAAACAAACAACTGAACATTGCCAGAGATATGACGTGACTACAGAACCCGTGTGGCAGCCATTCAAAGCTTAGAAAACCTCTTTCAAATGGTCACTGACTCATTCCATGACAATGCTTGACAACTGAAGCAATGCGTCATGAAATCGGTTCATTCTTTTTTTTTTTGAATAGCCTTATATATATATGTATTTATATATATATATATATATATTTTTTGAATAACCTTATATATATATATGTATGTATATATATATATATATATATATATATATATATATATGATGTTGGTCATTGGCTCCTATAAGAAGCTTCTTCATCCCAGTTGATAATTCCTCTTGGTCATTTAACTCAACTCACTAAGACAGTCTTCAATTGCGGGTGAGCTGGTGTATCTAGATGTGACCTCCCAAGTTGCCTTGGTTGCCTCATCTTTCAAACAAAAGACCCTTCCAGCACTCAGTTATAATGCATCTTCACTACTCCCGCTCATGGACAGAGATGCACAGTGTGTCATCCCCTTGTTGAGTGCCGAACAAATCTGTGGTGCTGAACGGGATATTTACCGTAGCCCATCATAATTTATCAAGAAAAAACATATAGATGCCAACACATCCAATCGATTAAGATTGTCCCAAAAGACATGCCTGGTATCATACCAGGGTATTAATTATTATTTTTAAGAGTAGTAGCAGTAGTTATAGTAGCATTGATAGTAAGGTGTTTATTGTTCAGTTTATGCCATTCATTAATATTAATGATATGCAGGTGGTGTAACTGAATGAAAAATCATCCAAGTTCAAATTCCGGTTGGGTTTATTACATTCTCTCTTGAATGCCAATAACCTTGGGAAAGGTACAAATCCATTTCCTACTCCCAGCTATAGGTTAAATAGTTGGACTTGTATCTAGAAAATTGTTAACTTGCAAAAAAAAAATGTAAAGAATTATTCTTACAATCCAAAATATAGTATTTACATTAGTCGGACTATTGTCCTCATCTTTGTCGCCATATTTGTGACAACGTTTTGGCCGTTGTATGCTCCGGCCTTCTTCAGGTGGTTGGAATTTCGAACTGAATCCTTTATTTCGATCACTGGGGTAGACTGTTCTAGTTCCATGAGCCATGTTTGATGGATGTCAGTTATCAGTTATCTCCTGCTAATTTTTTCCTCTGAAAGTTCTCCACTGCCTTAACCACCTGCAGAAGGCCGGAGCGTACAACGGCCGAAACGTTGTGACAAATATGGCGACAAAGATGAGGACAATAGTCCGACTAATGTAAATATTGTACATAATACCTGATCTCAGAAATATAGACAGAATCCAAAATATGTTTTGACTTTAAATAACCCACAAAGAGTTCATTGTTTTTTTTTGTTCAAATACAATGGACTGAGGACCACTCACTGTAGAGTGTTACATTAAGAGGCACTTTATACATATAGGAGGATAGATAATGATTAACCCTAAACTTGAATAAGTTAAGATTAGAGTGATTGGGGAAACATCCTCTTGGGAATTGGTTTCACGGAACAGTGGTTCATGGGAAAAACCTGTATGAGTGAAACTGACATCTCCCCAATCGAATATGAAGGGAATGTGGCTGGTTTGCTACAATATAAGTGGCATGGCAGGTCCTAGTTGTGACGGAACCAAGGGATGTAATTTGTCCAAACACTTTTACAGAAGCTGTAAAACAATCAATCAAATTAATGGATTTAAACTGGTTCCTGCAGAATTCCTAAATGAAGCCTTGGACTGGAATTTATGGCCATAGATTTAAACAAATCATTTACTTTATCCTTTCTTCTGTGAAAATAATCATCAAACACAATCTCTTGGATTCTGATTAAAGATGAAGAAGAGATTAGAAGCAAAAGAAACATGGTTCTACAGAAGGATGCTGAGAATACCATAGAACAAACATGCAATGAAGTTTTAGAGAAAATAGAAATGAAAAGAACACTTATACTTTAAATCAGATAGAGTTAGTTGAAAATTCTAGGGCATATAATGAGGAAGGAGAACTTGGAGAATTTGATACTCACAGGGCAGATTGAAGGAAAAGTGACAGGAAAATAATGCATAAAATTTATTAAGAGCTACAAAGGAAGGAAAATTAAGGAGAGCCATGACCAGCAACGTCCTGAAGGGACACAGTACATAGTGGAATCTAGGTAACTTCACAAAAGATTTTTTGAGTGAATTTTTATTATAGAAATACATTTTTTGGAATCATTTCACTTCCAACAAGGCGGGAATGCTACTAGTATGCAGGGGATTACAGAGAGTGAAAATGGGAGAAAAGACTAAGTATAGTGAGCATTGAGGGAATGACAAACATGATTCAAGAAGATAGAAGATGGTGGTTGACATTGTATTTAAAGTTTTCACGACCGTAGTTATCAGGGAAGCAAGTAAACAGAAGGGAATTTCCACAGGCGGGAAGTGCGAGTAAAGAAAGTGTTGGAGTAGAAGTGACAGGTGAATTTAGCTATTTCAAGAATAAAGAGGTGGGACCTAGATGCCACTCTAGTAGCATGCTTAAACTCATATAGTTGGGGCATCAGTTTCCATGAAAATATTTGTAGAAAAGACAGAGGGAAGCCATGCATGTTGGTGAGAAAGCATTACAGATCTTTCTTTGGATTCTTTCAAGAATCTTGAGATGAATAGGAGGAGCACAAGACCAGATATGGCAGCAGTATTCAATTCATGGACAAATGGTAGATTTGTACACTATTCACATTATTCGGACTGTTGTCCTCATCTATTATCACCATATTTATTACAACGTTTCGGCCGTTGTACGCTCCGGCCTTCAGGTAGTTGGAATGTCGAAATGAACCCTTTATTTCGCTCACTGGGGTAGATGGTTCTAGTTCCATGTTCCATGTTTTATGGATGTCAGTTATCAGTTATCTCCTGTTAATTCCCCTCTGCAAGTTTCCCACTGCCTTAACCGGGTATTGAACTCACACTTTTTGGGTCCTGTCACTGGATCTAACTAACGCCTTTATCCATGTGTCCTTGAGGACATCTGTGTATGAATTTCTGGGTATTATAAACCTAATGTCATCAGCAAACATCTCTTACCAGTGCTCATATTGCAATTTTTTTGCTGTTAACATCACATATTTTTACCAGAGCTCATATTGCAATTTTTGTTGTTATTATCACTTTTCTCTGGCACTCCTTATTACTGGTTCCCATATTGTATTCATTTCTATGCTTGGTCAGCTCAGGAGATTTTTATGGCCTAGCATATGTGCTGATTCCTTAAGTGTTCTTTGTCTATGATCTCAATATGGTGACAAAGATGAGGACAATAAATAAATAGTGTACATAATACCTCAGCTCAGAAATATAGACAGGTAGATTTGTAAATAGGCAAAATGGACTCTGATGAGAAAAATTTTCTGGCATGACACAGTGACCCAACTTTCCTTGCAGTAGATGCAGCTATTGATTTGATGTAGTCACTCCACTTCAAATCAGTTGAGGCCAAGAAGGCACAGTGCATGGCTCTCCAAGAGTCTAGCATCAGCCATGCTGCTGGCAGGTATAAAGGTTTCTCTATGGCGGTTAAGTATTTTTTTGAAGACTTAATGAATGACCACTGAGATGTTGACATTTGCCACCACTGCTTCCATTACAATTATCAACATAATAGCATGAATTCTGTTTTGAAATCTTGATTTTCTGCTGACCAGAAAAATCACTGGATAAATGTCATGGGTAAATTTGGTTTCTGGTACAGAAATTTTCATCAAGATGTTTAAAGCAAAAGATGTTTAAAATAAAAAAGACAAACAGTTGGTTTAGTTAACCTGATGGACATAAAATAAGGGTTCAGTTTTACTTAAACTTTCATTGTAAATTGAACCTTCACTAAATTGTTTAGGAATTTTCTCAAACCAGCTTACAGCCATATCATGTCTAAACACCAGTTCTAATACAATCACTGAAGTTAAGTAATGTCGAGGCTTGTCAATACCTTGATAGGTAACTGCTTGGAAATACAAGTTACTGTAAGCTTGCATGTGTAGATGATGTTATGGATAATGGCTCAAGATTAGAAATTGAAGGGCCAAGTTCCAATTCCAACTGGGTTCATAAATATTCACTTACAAGCAAATACCCTTAGGAAAGTTATGAATCCACCCCTTTCTCACCCCTGCTATAGACTTGCATAACTACAATTATTATCTCCAAAGAAATTTCTTACAATCTAAAAATATTTTATGAAATCTTCTCAGATGATTTTAGCTGTGTTAGATTCCAAATGATCTCAGTTCTCCCACTGATTTTTAATAGGCATTTTTAAACTCTTTAGGATTGTTTGCAGTGCTTCCATGACTATTAGGAGGACTGCTGCCTTTTCACTAACCAATTTCCTCAACACTCAGGCAAAAATCAAGATATGTATTCAGTTTTTCCTTTAACTATATATTTATCCTGGCTCATTCTTTCCTATTGTTACAAATACAAAAATAAACACAACCCTATCTCTTGTCCTCCTAGCTATAGGTTAAATAGTAACTTAGACTGAGCTCTCTCGTTTTGTGTGACAATCTTTCTAAGAGAAGAAAAACTCAGAAATCAGAAGTATGAAGAAGACAATGGAAACTACTCCAGTATATTTCCCAAGAATGCATTGTAATTTATATATAATAAAGGAAAGAAATTTGTGGAAGATCATAATTACTTACAGTCAACGACAAAATTAATTGTACACCCATCAATTTTGAATATTTTTTATCCATTTCTCAGAATCTAATTCCTGTATGATGCCAGGTTTTTTATATGTTAATTAGCACAGAAAAAGGAATATAAAACTCAAATTTTAGAACAATAGGTTAAATACAATGGATTTTACAGGCAAATTATGTAAAATAGGAAAAGACAAAATTATTTGTACAGTAGAAAATATCATTTTAAACTGATTGATTTGTGTAAGTATAGAATATTTACATAATTATTTTATTGGTGAGGCTTTCTAGACTATATATTCAGTAGAATATTTGTGATAATTCCAGCAAAGAACATCACATGATGCATAGAGTGTCACCATTGTTATTCTTATGTTAACAACACGATGGAGAAGACAAAGGAGCTTAGCGTTGACATGAGACAGGGAATTATTAACTTCCACAAGTTATGAAATAGTTACAGCTTTATTTCAAACCGGTTAGCTATCCCTAGATCTAAAGTACAGTTCATTATAACGAAGTTTAAACAGTTTAGCACAACAGAGAATTTGCTTGTATGTGGAAGAAAACCCAAATTGTCACTGAAAACTGCACGAAAACTGTGTTGTGAGGTTAATATAAACCAAAGAGTTGTTTTGAAAAACATTGCCATAAGTTTGGATACAATGTGTATCAGTATAAGTATTTGCACAATACAACATTTTTTAAATAGAAATGGTTTGTGTGGAATCCAACCATGATGAACCTCTCCTCACAAACCATGCCACATTGTTTCTCAGTTTATTTTTGCCAAAATGTTCTTGGACAAAGAAAATTGCTTTTGGAAACAAGTACTATGGAGCTATGAAACAAAAATTGAGCTTTTTGGACATAATGATGTATAGAAAATTTGGCACAAGAAAGGTGAGTCTTTCCTACCAAAGAACAAAATGGCAACATTAAAACAAGGAGGTGGCTCAGTAATGTCTTGGGGTTGTTTTAACTTGAAGGGGACTGGACAATTAATTGAAATAAGAGGAATAATTAAATCTGCAGACTATATCAAAATTCTGGATGAAAATCTACAGCTATCTGCACAAAATCTTCATCTAGCTTGGTGATTTATTTCCAGCAAGATAATGATTCCAAACATACATCTAAACCAGTTACTACGTGGGTTCAGAAAAAGAAGATTTCACTTAAGCCATGTCCTTCAATGAATTGACTTGAATCCTATTAAATATCTATGGCAAGAATTGAAAGTTTGAATAAATTGTTGGTCACCAAAAATCCTTCAGGAATTAGAATATCTAACCATTGAAGAATACAAGGTAAGCAAAAAAGTTCTGTCCGTTTTTAAAGGAAAAAAAGAAAACACTTCACAGTATGTGTAACTTATATTTAGTCTTCGAAGTAATCGCCATCGGCATCCAGCATCTTCTGCCAACGTGTCTCCAGCTGTTCAATGCCCTTGCGGTAGAACTCGGAGGGTTTTGATGCAAAGAAGTCCGTGAGGGCTTTGTGCAATTTTGCTTCATTGGTGAAGGATTTCCCACAAAGATGATAATCCAGGGAGTGGAAGAGGTGGTAATCGGATGGTGCAAGATCAGGTGAATAAGGTGGATGGCACAAAGTCTCCCACCCAAGTTGCTGTATGGTATCCCTGACCACTCACGTGACATGCAGCCTGGCATTGTCATGGAGGAAAAGTACACCTTTTTGGTTCACCAGTGCTGGCTCCTTCTGGCACAATACCTGTTGCACATGTTTCAATTGTTGTGAGTATAGGTCTCCAGTAACTGTTTGGCCTGTTGGTAGCAGTTCATAATGAACCACTTGATGACCTGTCCACCAGACACAAAGTATGTGCATAAGCGGTCTTGCGGTGTGAGGGACAGCATCCTGAGGAGACAACCAATGTCTGGAACACTTGGGAGTTTCGTACAGAACCCACTTTTCGTCACTGGTAAGCACTCAATTGAATAGGGATGCAGTACGGTGGCAAGAAATCAGCGATAGGCAGGCTGCCACTCGTTGTCTCTTGTGGACCTCCAACAGCATTTGTGGAACCCACTTGCTCAGTTTGTACATCTTACCTAGGCGGTGCAGGTGAAGTCTAACTGTTTCATCGGAAACGTTGAACTGTCTTGCAAGTTCACCACATGTTAGACTACTGTCCTCTTCAAGGGCTGCCTTCAGGACTGTGGTTGTCCACTTCGAGGCTCATCATGGAGAGACAAATCTTCTGATTTGAATTTTTGAAACCAACGCCTTGCAGTACGTTCATCCACAGCACTATCCCCAAATGCTTGACATATGCAGTGACTTGATGCAGCTGCTTATAAGCTGACTTTGATGTCATAAAGCAAACAGCCCCAAACGAGATTTCTAGACACATCCATCCTTCTCACAGCTGTCCGACTTATAACTGATGGCTGGACACGGTGCATGCGTTTTTGATAATGTCTGATGTTCGTACTTCCGGCTGTCCAAAGTTGAAAACAATTGCTACACCCATTTCGTATATATTTCAACTTCTTTCAATGACTAATCAAAGAACGGACAGAACTTTTTTGGTTACCTTGTAGAAGAAAATCCCAGAAAAGACTTGTTCAAATCTCATCAAAAACTTTAGAAAATGACTACAAGTTATAAAGATGAGAAGCTATATTATTGACTATTAATATTGTGAAAATTGTTCAATTTTTTCTATTTTTCATATTGTATGGATAATTTTGTCTTTTCCTGTTTTGCATCTGTCAAATTTGTTTTATTTAGCCTATTGTTCTGAAAATTGAGTTTGATATTTCTTTATTGCGCTTATTAAGATATAAAAAAAAACTTGGCATCATACAGGCATTAGCTTCTGAGAAATGAATAAAAATATTCAAAATTAATGGGTGTATGAATAATTTTGTCATTGACTGTACATCCTGAAGAGAGACGGCATTTTTGAAAAAGAAATTCCTTTCTGGGTCATCCTCTTGATTGATTATATGATTGTTTGTCTCCATACTGTCTATATTTGCTATCTTCCTTTTTTCTATCTATATTGACCATAATATAGTTTGTTCATTTTTGGAATCTATTAACACTGACTCGTTCTCTTACTTTAGGTTTCTCCTATATAGCCATTGTCATGTTGGTTTATCTGGTAATATTTAAATTTTGTTTTCTGAAATATTCTAATAATTGTTTTTCCTTTCTCTTTCTGAATTCTTGTCTTTTGTGATTCCTGAGTTTCTTCTCATTTTAGTGCCATTTTTGACTTTATAGAGTTATTATTTTTTGCTGTCTTGTGTACTATTCAAGTTCCTTGATTATAGAGTTGATGCAATCCTTGATTTTCTTTCTTAGGTGTAGCACCACATTGCATTTTCATCAGTTTTCCAGCTCTCTAACATTATTGCTATTAATAATATTATTATTGTTATCATCATCATTTGTGTATGTTATATTTCCTGCTTTTGATCCTGTAGAGCCAGGTCTAAACTATGGTTCTTAAGCCCTAAAGGAGAATTGTCATTTAACTGATAACACTTTTCTTAGTATATGGGGTGTTCCTAAAAGGTCTTCTGGGCAACTTGTATGCTGGGAAAATGTAAGCAAAATTGTCCATTCCTTTACTCACAAGGCTTAGAACTCTGATTACTGTTGGTACAGTCTCAGTTTTCATTCCCCACATCCAGTTAATCTCAATCTCTCAAGTCCTTGTATATGGACAATTTCTTGATAATTTTCATGGATTTGCTTCTTTCAGATGGTATTGCTCTGTCAATAAGCATACACTTCCTGAATTTCTTGTCGTCTATGATAATATCAGGTCAGTTGGCTTTTATTTCTCTGTCAGTATGAATTAGCATGTCCCAGAGGATAGTTACATTGTTATTTTGGGTAATTGTGTCTGGTTGGGGCTCATACCATCTCTCAGGGGTTTTGATTTTGTGTTTTTTGCATATCTTTCAGTGCACATATGTTGCTACCTTATTATGCCTGTTTTTTGCTAGTTCTGGGCATCCTTAGATAATATGGTCAACAGTTTAATCATATTTTCTGCAAATCCTGCATTTTAGGTTAGTTCTATCCTTGATTATGTGAGAGTGTTTGGATCTGGTTGTGAGCGTTTGGTCCTGAACTGCAATAATTAGGACTTCTATCTCAGTTTTCAGCCCAGTGCTTCTCAGCCACTAATTTGTTTTCTTTTAGTCCACATCTGCTTCTTTAATTCTTTTTATGTATTTGCCATGCAACGCCTTGTCCTCCAAGTTTATTTGTATTTTCATTGGCCAATTTGTTTTGCTTTCTGTTTTACTGGTTTGGTATAAATGGTATTCACTTTGGGTTTTTTTGGTAGGGTTTCAGTATATTAAGTTGTTTCTTGAAGCAGTATTCTTCCAATCCGAATGTTATAGTTTTTAGTGTTAGTTCAAGTTGAATTAGACCTCAGCCTCCTAAAGCTCTTGCTACATACAGCCTATTAACTTTTAATTTTGAGTGAAGCATCCTCATTTCGGTAAGCATTTTCAGGTTTTGACATCTAATCTTTTAATGTCATTCAGCTTCCATTTAATAATGTTGAAGCTGTATGCTACTACGAGTATAGTTAAGATGTTGATAGCCTTCATTTTATTGGCCCCTTTAACTTCACTTTCTAATATTAAACGCACTCTCATATAATATTCTTTTCAGATCTTTTTCTTCATAATTGAATGTTGTGTGTACCATCTTGGTCTACAAGTTCCTTAATCTTGTTGTTGATATCAAGGTAAAAATCTGTAGTTTTCATTAGGTTACTGCCTTTGAAGGTGGCTTTGGTACATTTGTCAATTCCAAACTCCATCGTAATGTCTTCACTGAAGGTTTTAACAATGGTGAATAGGTTTTTCTGCTGGTTCTTATACTAGGCAAACATTTTAAGATATATAGAATACATGATTCAGTTTGCCATTCTGTGACTTGTATTCATTGCTATTGTTGTTCAGTAGGCAGCTGAGTGTCGCTAATGCAAGGCAGAAGAGTAGTGGTGACAATGAATCTCCTTGGAAGATCCTGCTTTGGTCCTGATTGGTCCCGATGTTAATGACCCATTTGCATGGTTCAAGTTTAGTGTAGTTTACCAGTGTTTTATGCTCTCTGTTATGAATTTGACCATTGTGGGGCTTGGTCAAATTCATAACAGACCATGTCCACAATGGCCAAATTTGTAAATTATTATTATTATTTCCTTGGATTCCTGTTGTATACAAAATTCCTTCTGAGTCCTAACCAGAGACCTAAGGTCAGAAATGGTTACATGACATTTTCCATTGATTTTTTTTTGTATAGAAAACCTAATATTACACATATTTTATATAGACAAAGCTTTTCCTAACGTGTGAGCTGTACTTTTGAGTACAAGTTTTTGTAATTTATTAAGGCATGAGCTGCCAGGAATCATTCTGATGAGTCTATTGGGACATTTTCCAATCAATCTGATGGTTCCAACTACAACTGGAATTATTGATGTCCTAATGTGCCACATTTTTGAGATTTCCACTTCTAGATCCTTGTTTTTTTAAGTTCATCAAAGAACATTCCAATCTGTAGGGACTACCAATGTCTGGGTGATTAGCTTTGATTGTTCTGTCTGAATATATTGTAAATTTCAGTAAACTTGTTACAGGTTGTATCTCTGTAACCGAATCTGAGTTATGTTCATACCAGTTTCTTTTAATTTTCATTGCATAAAAGTTGCATATATTCCAGTGCACATACTGGCCCACTCTGTCATGCTGAGTTTATATTCAGTTGGTGCTAACACAATGCAACCTGATACAAGATTGTTAATTGTTTCTGGATATTTATACAAGAATCTGCACTTGGAGTCAACACAATTTTTCAGTATGTGTTCTTGGTAAATTCTAGTTAGCAAGCATTGGTCATGTGTAGCAAGAATAAAACCTTTGGTTTCAGCTTTGAACCCTGCACTATGTAATCAGTTTGTCTACATCAGCTTGTTTGGTACGAGTATTGACCATGAAGAGACTTATCTTGCCACGGTTTCTGCATTTGTTATGTTGTATTTGCTTTTGCTTTCTTTCTTAGGTTCTTTACCGCTGCAGTAGGTGCATTATGATTTATTTGCACTTCTTCACCCACTTGAAATTCCCTTT
This sequence comes from Acanthosepion esculentum, assembly GCA_964036315.1. Lineage (NCBI taxonomy): Eukaryota > Metazoa > Mollusca > Cephalopoda > Sepiida > Sepiidae > Acanthosepion > Acanthosepion esculentum. The sequence goes on along the minus strand of OZ038495.1, from coordinate 50,146,149 downwards.
TTAGATTTGTTGGCTTCCTTTATTAATGAATAAAGTTTCTTTATTTCTTTCATGTTCTTTGGCACAGATCAACATCCAGTCTTGTGTAGTTTCCAAGTATCTTTGAAGATTATTATTATTATTATTATCATCATTTTATTTTACAGTTCATATCATTTGTGAATGTTTTTACTGAGCAACTGCATCTCAACAAAAGATGTAATTGCTACTCTGCAGAATTTCCTTTGGATGGGACCAGTTCCCTAAAGCTCATTCTTGTCTATATCTCTAATATATAATTCACCTGGGATATGTACAAGATTATCATTAATTCCCATCTTGCCAGTTCCTAAAGTTCTTATAAGATTCTTCTTATCTTAACACTTTCTATTTATTCTTAATCTCTTGATTTCAGTGCTTCGTTACTCTTCCCACATTTCTTTTTTGGTGGCAGGGGGAGATCATCTGGGATCAGGGTATTAGAGTATTTACTTTCTTATTTACTTGGTTGGCCACTATCACTGTATCTGTTGATACCTACGTCCCAAATGATTTGTACCTTGCCAACATTTGTGACGGCATAGAGCACATGCTCCAATGAGTACTTAGGTACTTTTTGATTTATTGCTTGGCAAATTGACCAGTACAGATAACTTTCCACCTTGTTATGCCAATAAAGATTATCAGCAGGTACTAAGAATAGATATTCAACTCGTATTGGCTTATATACATTTCAGTCTCAAAAAGATGGCCCAGGAAGATTATGGTTTTTGGATAAAAATACACTAGGGAATTCTTTATTTCAACCACCATTTTTGAAAAAATATTGAATAAATTTCCTCACAGTGATTAATTTAGGCTGTGAGTATTTTAGAACAAAGTGTTTCATTTGAATATTTAATAAAAATGGTTGGTTGTGATAAGGGTGGCCAGGTTGTTTTTTTTTCTGGAAAAAAAAAACAGTCATCCTGACCCATCTATTTGAAACTCCATGGAACTAATCAGATACATGACAAATTTTATATGGTACATTTGTCACATTTTCTGTCATCTATAACTAGACCAGCCAGATATTTACATTTCTCTCTATGTTTCCTGTTATGTCATGTTATGTCACATTTTCTCACATCTATAACTAGACTACACATATAGTTACATTTCTGTCTATGTTTCACATGTCATGTTATGTCACATTTTCTGTCATCTGTAACGTGACCAGCTGTATAGTTATATTTCTGTCTATGTTTCACGTTATGTCATGTTCTATCACATTTTCTCACATTTTCTGTCATCTATCAGTAGACCAGCCAGATAGCTACATTTCTGTCAGTTTCACATTATGTCATGTTATATCACATTTTCTTGCGTTTTCTGTCATCTATCAGTAGACCAACAGGATAGTTACATTTCTGTCAGTTTCACATTATGTCATGATATATCACATTTTCTTGCGTTTTCTGTCATCTATCAGTAGACCAACAGGATAGTTACATTTCTGTCAATGTGTCATGTTATGTCGCATTTTCTGTCATCTGTAACTCGACCAGCTGGATAGTTACAATTCTGTCTATGTTTCACGTTATGTCATGTTATATTACGTTTTGTGATGTTTTCTGTCACCTATAAATAGATCAACCAAACAGTTACATTTCTGTACCTGCTTGTTTTTACATTTGGACTACATACACTTTCAGGCTGTCTCTTTTACTGACAACAATGCAATATGTCTTCTTAGCTATTCCTTTCTTCATGCTTTCATTTACTGTCTTCTCTAAGATTTCTTTCAGTTTTCCTCTTCAGTTTGCCATGAACACTATTATCTTAGTATCTTTTTCTCTATGTCTGCAAATAGTGAATTCTAGTCCTTTTAGGGTCATTTCTGCATTAAATAAACTAGACATAGAATGTTTGTTGGGCCTTTCTATGCGTTTCTCATTGTGTTGTATATGTGTTATAGTGAAAGACACCTTGTCTAGATAATAGACTCTCCCATCTATTATAAGTAGGAGTCAGTAGTAGTCGAATGGAAAAGGAAGTAGTCAGCGACCACAACTCGATTACTCTGCGTAACACTTTATTACAAGTTTAACCTATTTAGGACGCATTTAGTCTGAATACAGTTTCCACTAAGGAAATAACTCCACAACAATATGCCATTTTATGTCAGGTGGAAACTGTCAAGGAATATAGCCATTTTACCTGTAAGAGGACTATACCTTGCCATGAATCTAGTAGGAAGCTTAAATTTATTCAGTCTAGGCACCAAAGAGGAAAGCTCATCGGAACAATTACTATGAAAATATTTACTGAAAAGACACATGGAAGCTATTTTATGGTAGTGGAAAAGTAACTGAAGCTAAGATGCCAGATCAAGATCAATAACATTGTAAATGCTTCTTTGGATTTTACCAAGAATATCTAAAATACATAGTAGAAGCACCATATGAAATGTGACAGCAATATTCAATGCAAGAGTGAACAAGGGTAAGAGAGATTGTGGCAAGAAAATTGTCTAGCACAACACAACAGCAAGGCACCTATTGTACAGTTTGTGCCAATTTGGGGGCACATTTCTTAAAATTTTTTCTGGGAATACCATCAAGTCCACATGCTTTGTGGGATTCAAGTTTAGAGATACTAGAAGAAACCATGACAGAGTTATAGGCATATCACACAATAGAGAGATTCATTTCTAAGTGGAAAGTCAGGCAAACATACACCAGATGAGTTGCGAGAAGAATTGGAAGAGAATTTACGAGCAAAATACTGTTTGCTTTATCAGCAGAAGATGTTACCATCTTAATTTGAGTGAGGACAGGAGGGCTAGAAAACTTATTGTTATTTAAGACACTATTATAGAACCACTAGTAGTGATGAGAGTCAAACTTGTTAGATGCAATATGGTGCTTCACTCTATCAGCAAACAAAGAATAACCTCCTTTGTCAAAAAGTTATAGTTCTGATACTCGACAAGAGATATGTGAGGAGGTAAGGAACAGAACATGTAAAGAAGCTTGTTGATCAGAATTACTAGGAAAATGAGTAAGAAAATTCACTAGTTGACCGAGTGACTGAGAAATGGGAAAATCAAAAGCCATGAAATATTATTAGATTGTAAGAATTATTGTTTACATAATACTGGCTTTAGCAATACGAGTTTTATAAATTAACCTATAGCTAGGGGGAGAAGAGATGCAGTCATAACTTTTTCAAGGGTATTTTCACATAAATGAATATAAGGAACTTAGTGAGAATTGCAACTTCACTCCCTCATTAATAATACTGAGCCATTATCAACTTACATGACCCGAACATCCAAGCTTACACCATCTGACTTTTAGTTAGTACTTTTCATCGATTTCTTCATTATCATTGAATTTCCATGATTTCTGGGGAAGATATAGTAGTTTTCTGTTGCCTTCTCTATAGTTTGGGATTCAAAGATTTTCTTCTTTTAGACTGGGTGCTACCCATATTTAGAGAGCCAGTCTATACTTGTATTTCACCATTTAACCCATAACTAGGGGGGAAGAGCCATGAATTTGCATGAAAGTGAATACTACTGCTACTGACTTGACCAGTATCCAGTATTCCACTAGCAGTGTTGATATTTTTTAGAAAAAAGGAATGCAGGTTCAATTCCTATCAAATTCTTTAGTATATATTTTTGTGAATATTTCTATATATTCATGAAATAAATTATAACCAAAATGGATCTTTAAGGTTTTCTCCTTTATTTATTATATATATATATATATATATATATATATATATATATATAATCTTAAAAATAAATATATTGGAAATGTAATTTTTACTCCAACCTTATTTCTTATTACTCTAAACATTATTTTAGCGGGGACACGTGTTTGAGTTGCTACCTTGTTTTTTATTTTTCTTAAACAGTGAAATTAATAAGCAGCCTTAGTAGGACTTCTCAATTTAGACCAGTTGTACTTAATTTTACTGTTAAAAAAAAAGAAAATGGGGATAGCAACTGAAACACGTGTACCAACCAAAATTGGTGCTTATAGCAATAAGAAATATATATATATATATTTGACTCATTTTATCATTTTTTGAAAGCTGGTGTCGCTAAGGTTTATCTGGCAAACTTAAGAAATCATAGAGGTCAGAGTTTATTAATTACTAAACTTAGCTTGATTCACCAAAGAAAACAGTGAGTAATTATTACTTACTTATTGGTATGTTCAAAGACCAATACATCTGGAATTAATTTAAGATATTAAGATGAACGAGAGGTTGTTCAAAACAGTAATGCACAGAAGCATTTGTCTGTGATTAGAAATGCTTGTATTGATATTACTCAATGGGGTTATATTGAAAAATAAAGAAATTCTCATTTGCTTGAATAATGTATTACATAATCCTATATTAAATGACATATCGTTTTAAGATATAAGTGATCATGGCTCTCCAAGGATTCCTTTTCTTTGTTATTTTTGAATTGCAAGGATTTCTTTTAAATGATAGTTGATTGGTTCACCATTTCACTATAGATTTGAACTGAGAGTAGACCTTCCAGGCTGGTTGTAACTCAAGACTTGAGAAGCCATTCTACTATTTAATGGTATAACTTAATTTGTGAATTGCAATGAATTCTTGTGAAAGATAGTTGATTGGTTCACCATTTCTCATTAGTTTTGAACTGAGAGTACACTTTGCAGGCTGTCTATCACTCAAGGCTAGAGAAGCCATTCTACTATTTAATGGTATAACTTAATTTTTGAAGTGCAAGGATTTCTTTTGAATGATAGCTGATTGGTTTACCATTTTTCTATAGTTTGGAACTCAGAGTAGACTTTTCAGGCTGTCTATCACCGAAGGCTAGAGAAGCCATTCTACTATTTAATGGTATAACTTAATTTTTGAACTGAAAGGATTTCTTGTGAAATATATATGATTTGTTTACCATTTTTCTATAGTTTTGATCTCAGAGTAGACCTTCAGCCTGGCTGTTACTCAAGGCTAGAGAAGCCATTATACTATTTAATGGTATAACTTAATTTTTGAACTGAAAGGATTTCTTGTGAAATATATATGATTTGTTTACCATTTTTCTATAGTTTTGATCTCAGAGTAGACCTTCAGCCTGGCTGTTACTCAAGGCTAGAGAAGCCATTCTACTATTTAATGGTATAACTTAATTTGTGAATTGCAAGGATTTCTTTTGTATGATAGTTGATTGGTTTACCATTTCACTATAGATTTGAAGAGTGAATATAACAGACCTGGCTGAAATCTGATCTTGAATATTCCATTTTAATTTCTGTACCAATAACCATACCACACTGCATAGTATTGTATAAGTGAACTACAAATTAAAGACATCAAAATCAAGCAATTTCAAAAATTTAAATATCTAGGAAGTCTTTTAACAGAGGACTAAAAATGCTACACTGAAATTTGAAGACACACTGATATAGAGCGTAAGGGAATTATAACTCTGAATAAATAATTATAAACCTCCTAACATTTTTATATACAAAAAATACATGTAAAAACGAGAAACTGCAAGATGTGAAACAACAAAATAATTATTACAGTGGTACCTTGACTAAAGTCATTTCGAGTTAAGTCATTTTTGAAGATATGGCTGTTTTTCTTAAATGTTATATGGAAAAATAAATGCCACCTTACGTCGTTTTACTGGAGGTTGCATCGTCCGTTAACAATATTAGAAGCATCAAAATATTAAAATAACAATAAACACATATAAAATTATATTCAAATAAATTTAAAAATAATATTATGCATGCAATATATATATATATATTTATATATCATATAATCATCAAAATCAAAGCAGTCTAATAAATTATGTTCAGCAGATATTTATATTTCAAATTCCTTCTGACAAGTGGCACTTGTGTGTTTATTCTTCTCCAACACTGATTTTAAATGCAGATTTGTTTACATCTGTGCGCTGCCGTTGACTTTCTTTCAGTTACATTTCAATTGTTATTTAGAACCCATTTTTGCCTATGTCTCCGAAGAAAAGTCCCAGTGCATGTGCTAATGCTAAGCGTAAAGATATATTGCTGGAAGATAAGGTAGAAATGACTTATTTTATTCAGAATAATGTACGTACATATCATAAATACTGTAATAGGTAATAGGGAGTGCTTATTTGCAGTTTATAGTGTGGTTATTTTGATTTAAGTCGTTTTTTGTCCTAAGTTGTATCCTCTGGAATCAATTAACCATGTAGGGTGAGGTACACCTGCATTTATTATCTAGTCAATATATGTTGATGGTGATACAAGTGTCAGTAATACTGAGTAAAATTGTGTGTTTGGGGTCAAATGTAGATCTAATATGGATTGAAATCCAACAGAATGATATGATAAAGAATAAGTGTATACAGTCTTTCTCATAAGTTTTTTTTTATAGATGTATGTAATGAGTGTCCAGATAATCAGAAAATATAATATCTTTTTTCTTACCTTGAATTTTTGTTGAGTACTAAGAGATAAATGTAAATAATATTAAAGCTTGAAAAAGGAGCCCAAATTTTATTGATGCATATGTTGACGGCCTGTCTGATGGTGAGAATGTTACATGTTTGTGTGTTTTGAGGAGAAATGTGGGGTCGATTCTCATTGGTTTAGAAAGACTGAATTAGAATTATTTTATTATAATTATTTTTTTACACTATAATTAATTTTTATTTATTTGTTTTTCAATGCACACGACACAGTTACAGCATAATTATTTTTTTATTTATGTGTTTATTTCTGGACATGATGAGTAAAAGATGCCTTCCAAAAGTTAAGCATAGTATCAAGAAACTGGAAAATTTCATTAGAAACAAAGAAAAGAGTATTGGAATCTTATGCAATATTGGTCCTCCTATATGACTGTGAATGCTAAAAAAATCTCCTCACAGATGAAGAAGAGGTCTGAGGCAGCAGAAATATGATTCTACAGAAGGATGTTGAGAATACCATAGACTGAACACATGAGCTACAATGAAGATTTAGGGAAGATAGAAACAAAATGGAGGCATAGAAAATCTGACACTCACCGGACATATTGAAGGTAAGTGGGACAGAGGAACAGCAGCAAATAACCTACATAATGATTTTGTGAAATGGTTGGCAGAATGGGGGTGAAAAGAGATAGGAAAAAGACAAACATTACTAAGAACCACAAAGAACAGGAATGTGTGGAGAGCCACATCCTAAACGGGCATAACACAAGGAACAAAAAGAGAACGTAATGAATGTATATTTGACTAAATTATTTTCTCAATGATTTAGTGAAATTGATATTTAGTGTTCATGCTTTTGATGAAAACGGACACTGTCTTTGTTCCATATATTTTGACCATTTTACTAGTTCATTTTTTTCTTGATTTCAGATCAAAACCTGCATAATTCTGCAACATCTTTTAGTTTCCAAAATTATGATTACAGTTTAGAAATATAGAAAAATATAGGTAAGAAAATGTAGACATTTACATCACTACATATATTGTTTGTGTCTCTTTGCTCATGTATTCCCATGAAATAATTTAAATGCTAATTTCAGAGCAGAATATTGTTTAAGTTGAATAACTAAGCAATATAATTATAAAATCCATTTGACAAAAGAATAATTTCTTTTTTAGATCACAAAAGACCAGACAGATAAAAAACTGTAAAATACCATTTATATCAAAAGTAGAAACCAAGGTGCAGTTTGCATTATGTTTGAAGATAATATTTACATTATTTACATGCAAACTATTGTCCTTATTTTTATTATTACATTGTGGCCAGTGTGCAATTTGGCCTTAATCAGGTGCTTGTTGGCTTGGGTAACCTACAGGGAATTTCAAGCTGGACCCTTTATTTAAATCGATAGGGGTAGAGTGACTGATTCACTGACCATATCTAGGGATATTTTATTTAGTTCTTATTTAGTACTGCTCAGTTACAGAGTCATCTGAAGAAGAACAATGATAACAATAACAAGATGAAGACAATAGTCTGCATGTAAGTAATATAAATTCTCACCCCAGAAATTAATGTAAATAATATAACTCCTCATGTAAAAAATGATAACACTTCATCCCCAAAATTCAGGGCTTATAGCCATATTACGTTGAAACACTGATTCTCATACAATCACGGAAGTGAAGCAACATCAAGCCTGGTCACTACTGAGATGGGGGACTACTTAGGAATACTAGGTTCTGTAAGCTTGGATGTGTGAGTTATGTAATGAATAATGTTTGTATTTGCAAATCAGAGAGCCAAGTTCCAATTCCAGTTGGGTTTGTTATATTCAATTTTGTGCAAATACATTTGGGAAAAGTATGAATTCACATCTTCTCACCAGCTATGGGTTAATTAGTACCACTTATTTCAGTAAAAATCATTTTTATCACCAAAACTTGTAAAAATCTAAAAACATCACCTTAAACAACCTGCAAAAGGTCAATAAGACATAAAAAAACAAATAAAAAAAAATTCATATAGATAATGTAATTTGTCATCCCAGAAACTCAGACAGAAACTGAATCTGATATTCTGACATCTTATGTATAACAAAAAAAGAAATATTATTGATACAATGATTCTATTTGAAAATGGCTGCTTCCATAAACAGCCAATCTACATGTTAACTATTCTGCCTTTCTGGTCCTACTCACCATCCCTGACTATAAAATTTCTGAAGATATTAGACTCCCATTCCTCAGCTTAATGGCTATGTTCTAGGCAGTGGCAGTAGCAGGCTTGTCTCCCTTCCTGCCATAGTGTATGAGCCATTATTTAAGTTTACAGAAATTTCTCTTCAGTAATCATTTTTCTATTTGTCTGGTAAAGTGCTGTCACTCATTTTATTGAGCAAGATCCTGTTTTTACAATACATGTATAATTTCTTTGCTTGGTTTGAATGATTTGCTATGTTAATTGATATGTCATCAACGGATATCCAGTGTCTAACAATGGCAGATACTTTTTCATGGTTTTCAGAAGCCAGAGTTACTCAAGTTCAGGGTTTACACTGGCTCCTACAATGACCTTAAAGATGACACATTGTACAAACTAAAACCTGATCATTCCAAGCCTTCCATATAAACTAAAGTGGGAATTGCATCAGGCACAGTAGATGATAATAATATACATTGCACATGTAAAATTAGTGGAGTGCATTCTCAACAAGATTATGTTAGACATGTATAAATATTCTAAGTATTTCCAGACCATTCTCCTGTTATCATGATTTTTGGTAATAATTTTTGAGAAACCAATTCCTTACTTATGTGACTCGATAGTTGGATTTTGCAAAAAAAAAAAAAAAAAAAAGGGGAAAAAAGGCAGGAATTTTTAGCTGAAATAAATGCAATGGACCAAGTAGATTTGAACAGAGATATGCTGCAAGTTGAACTGTCAGGCCAATGACACACTTACTGGCCTCAGTGTCTGAAGTTGGGGTTAAAGTGATTCTTCTGATAAAAATCTTTAATTAAATACGGTGCAGAAATAGTCCATTTTCAGACATGTTTGAAAGCAGTAGCAGATGACCTTTCCAAATGGACATTTCTTGCAATGACAGTAATGCACACACAAAAAAAGAGAGGAATAAACAAATAAAGAAATAGAGAAGAAATAAAAAAAATAAAGAAAAAATGTCAGTTACTGAAGCGAGCATCTACAAGCAATTACAATGAGAAAATGTCTGAGCAAATGAAGAGATGAGAATTGTAGAATCAGTTGGCAACCAGTCAGTTCTAAGAATGTTGCAATTCAAGATTCTATATTATGCAATATCTGGGACAAATGGAAGAACATGTGTATTTATATATATATATATATATATATATATATATATATATATATATGTATGTAAATATATATATTTAAAAAAAGTGAAATATATCTATCCATCTATATGTATATATTTATATAGGGACTGCAAAAAAATGCCATAATGAATTTTAAAAAATGAAAAATCTTTCTTGAAGCTTTTATTTTAGTTTTAATTTCAAGCTAGTAGATTAAATTTAATATTTTCACTATTTACATTATTTGGACTATTGTCCACATCTTTGTCACTATATTTATTATGTTTCGGCCACTGTATGCTCCGGCCTTCTTCAGGTGGTTGGAATGTCAAACTGAACCCTTTATTTCACTCACTGGGGTAGACTGTTCTAGTTCCACGTGCCATGTTTAATGGATATCAGTTATCTCCTGTTAATTCCCTTCTGCAAGTTCTCCACTATTGAACTCACACTCTTTGGTTCCTGTCACTAGATTTAACTAACGCCTTTATCCACTGTGCCACGTGTCCTTGTTTCAATAATTAAAATACATTCCTGTATTTCAAAAACTACTTTAAATTGACTGGAATGAGCTTTTATTCTTTTGCTAAAATAGTTGATTAGTACCCTTTAGTATCTGTTTATCACTGCAATGTAATTCTCTTTATTAAAATATCTTCCAAAAATAAAATATACTTTTCTAATACTTTATTTGATGAATATTAACTGATTTTAAGTACAATTAATCTGATTTAAAACAAATATTATTTACTTTAAGTTTAAAATATTGCAGAAATGTATTTTTAACCTGGCAGGAAGTGTTTATTTAAGATGTTGACATGCAGTGTTAAGCGAGGTCTAATGTTGTTCTACAAAGACTTTATCTGTAAAACATAATTGAATAAAATGTTGTGAGTGCCTCTTATATATAATTTTTAAGTACTCAGTAATATTGAAAATTTTGGAAAATATTCGCTGTAATCTAATACTTTATTGAATTTTAGAAGTTTTGGTTTCCCCTCACCCTCAGGTGCAAGAAAAAATGATTCTTAACCAAAATTTTTAACATGCTAGAAAGGATTAAAAAAGTTAATAAAATAATCAAAAAATACTTTAGTCTTTTCTCTTAATAATAACATAAACATTTTACCTTTGTTTTTGTCAAGTTTGGGGCTTTTTTTTCAATATGTTATACTCCTTTTTAGCAAATTTTTGGAGGTATGCATATACATACAGTAGTGCCTTAAGATTTGATTTTAATTAATTCCAAGACTGAGCTCTAATCCATTTTCCCCATTGAAATTAATAGGAATATTTCTGATCTGTTCCAGGCCCCTAAAAATTCATCAGGCTCATTACACTTACCTTATTCAGACCAATGGTGTCACTGAAGGAATTTTGCAAAATAATGGCAAAAAAGACACAACACAAAACAATGGAAATCCTTCCAGACCAGAGGTGAACATGTGTACTGTAGATGCTTAACTGAAAATCGCTCATATCTCAAAATTCTTCTTGTATCTCAAGGCAAAAAATTTGTCCACACTCTGGCTCATATCTAAAAAAAACATGTATGTCAGGACACTTGTATCTCAAAGTATTACTATATATATATATATGTATGTATTGGTAAAAGTCAATTTGTAAACAGTATCTATTACTGCTGCTGATGCAAGACTCTTTGTTAAGACAAATTGAGTTTTCCAGTCAGTGGCATGCTTGTCTAAAATAAATATGTCTAAATTCACCTTCATCCCTGCTGTACGCCAATGGTGTAGAGGTAAAATCTCCAACTGATACCAAATCAGTCAGGTTTCAATCCCGTTTTGAGGCAGTTGGAGTTCTAGCCACACTGATGAGCTGTAAAACATCAAAACTCTGTCTATTGATAACTATATATATATGTATATATATATATATATGTATATTTGAATAAAAAGACAAGAGGAAAAAACTATTCTTTTTCTTATGCTCCTTTACAGATACAGTATCTGAAAATAATTTTTACGCACACACACATATATATATATGTATGTATATATATATATATATATTTAAAGATATTTTTGAAGGTACAAAATTTTATCACAGCAATAAACGTATGAAGCATGATATTACTAGACATATTAAAAACGGGCGAAGCAACCGGTTTGCGCTCGCGCTCATCAGGCTTTCAACGGGAGATTTAATTTAAATTAAAAACACAGAAAATGTACAATAAAAGAAAATGTGGAGGAGGGGGTGGAAGACAAGAGGAAAACAACTATTTGTTTTCTTATGCTCATTTACAGATACAGTATCTGAAAATAATTTTTACACACACACACACACACACACACACATATATATATATATATATATATATATATATATATATTTAGACAGCAGTTCTTTTACAATTGTTTTATTGAATGTGATGGGTAAAGAATATTTTTTACATGTTTTTATTCATTTTTAACAGGGTATTACTCCTAAGATCGATTGATTGATTTCTCTTTTATGGTTTATCCACCATTTGTGGATACTTTGAAGTTGAAACTTATTTTGGATTGTACGAAATTTTTTTGTGAGTGAATATTGCATGAATAATTTCTTTTTCGATAATAAGAATGGTTTTCCAGATAAATTCCTACTATTTAACTCATAGATGGGAAAGGAGATAGATTAATACCTATCTTTATGAGGTTATTTATGCATGACCTCATAAAAGGAAAACTGTAAAAAAACTGAAAAAAAATGTTAAAACCTATGAATTTACCTTGTCCTTCACATTCAATGAAACACACACTCACACACGTATATGATTAATATCATAAATAAACTTCTGACATTGAGGCAACCAAAATAGCCAGAAATTAAAAAATCTGTATTATTTCATTTCCCTTAAATTTCTGATGAAGCTATGTCAATAGGGAATGATATTAAATTTACAACTGCTTTTCCCACTTGTTCCTAATTTGAGCATTTTTGTCAGATTTAATCCCTATCTATCTGTATTTATCTTCTTTTAATCATTTCACTGCCAGGCAAGGTGATAATACTACTAAGATGCAATAGGTTACTGAGAGAGGGATAGAAAATGATAGTGGGGAGAAAAGAAAATAAAAGAACAGAAGATATGACATTAACATTTTTGAAGGTCATAGTTGAGAGGAAAGGAAGAGGTTGGAACTGATTTCCACAGGTGAAAAGTGTGAAAGGAAAAAAAAACACTTAGAATATAATTTACTGTTACATCTTGTGATTTCACCAGTAAAATCATGACAGTTACTTGGCAATCTAGTAATACGCTTAAATTGATGAGGTCGAGGTACCAAAGAGGATGGACTCATTAGAACATTTGCCATGAAAATATTTATAGAAAATCCACAGTCAAGCTATGTTTAGTTGGTGTAAAAATAACTGAAGCTAAGATGCCATGTTAGGACTGATAACTAAACAGATTGTTCATTGAATAAATGAAAGAAAAATCAGTCAGACTATATATATAAATATAAAAGTGAACTTTGAAGTCAACACTTAGAGGCGACAGGCTGTTTCATGCTAGACACAATCGTCAGGACTGACGGTTGCTTCTAGCATGAAACAGACTGTTGCCTCTAAGTGTTGACTTCAAAGTTCACTTTTATATTTACACACACTCTATCTCTGATATTGAGCACTTTATCCCATAAATATAGCACACATGAAGACTATATTTCTTCATATATATATATATATATATATATATGCAAGTTTCATTAAAAACCCATTTAAACACACACATTAGAACCCATTTAAACACACACAAAAATTTACTAGACTCCATTAGAAATATACTAGTGGAAAACACAAATATATTAATTGCTTCCACCTGTAAAAAAAGGTTAAAAATAGTGGAGGCTTTAATAATAAAAAAGAAAAAACCTACTCTTAACAATATTAACTACGAACAAAGCCACAACGTGCTAACCGTATTTGGTAATTAAAACACCACTACTACACACTAAGACATACACATAATGCACACACTCAATTAGGCTGAAAAACCAAATCATCCTTGATAATGGCTAAAGATATAGCCGAAAGCGCTCGGAAAAATAAAACATTTGGACAGTTCTTACACACCCTTTGTCCAGCAAAGAAAACTCTTGTTCGTACACAAGAAAAATTAAATAAAAAACTTAACTGTAGTACCTTGTCTGTCGTTTTTAATGAAACTTGCATAAAAGAAGGATTGCTGCCTAAATATACAACTATATATATATATATATATATATATATATATATATATATATATATATATATATATATATTGATAATATTAGTGGTCAATATATATATGGTAAATGTCTGCGTGTGTGTGTATATATATATATATATATATATATATATATATATATATATATATATGTCTATGTGTGTATGTATATATATATATATGTCTATGTGTGTATGCATATATATATATATATATGTGTGTCTATGTGTGTATGCATATATATATATATGTGTGTCTATATGTGTATGCATATATATATATATGTGTCTATGTGTGTATGCATATATATATATATATATATATATATATATATATATATATACATATATACATATATATATATATATATATACAAATATACAAATGGTAAATGTCCTGTATGTATGTGTGTGTGTATATATATATATATATATATATATATATATGGTAAATGTATGAGTATATATATATATATATGGTAAATGTGTGTGTGTGAATATATATGCTATATATATATATATATATATATATATATATATATATATATATATATATATATATATACACAAAATTTTCTTAGTCATATTATTAAGTAGAAAGTAACAATTAGTGTGCTTTTTGGGATGTTGCATTTTTGATGTTGGCTTCACAAGACGGGCTGTTCACAACAACCTTCATTGACAAACTTGAAAGGATTTTATGACTGTAAGGACTTTTACAGTTGTTTCATAGTTGAGGAGTTTGAGCAGTAACCCCCTTAAGAAACCCCAAGTGAGATATTATTTGGGAACCCCTTTATTAAGTATTTTGGCCCTCCTTCCAAATGTCTATAGAGAAAGAGATATTTTTAGATGAATGTAAAAATCCTATTCCAACTAGATAGGCCTAAATATTCTAAATTGTTTCAAATTAGTTCAAAGAAGTCCATTAAGTCTGAAAATAAACAAATATCCTCAGATCTTATATGTATTTTTTTAGTTAGTTTTAAACGTGGTCAAGACTAGAGGACCATTCGTGTCCCCTCTAGTCTTGGGACCTTTGGGCTGCAGCCTAATTAGTGCATATGTAAATCCAGCACTGCCTGTGCCATGTCTTGTCAAACATATGTGGCACAAGGCCAGTTTTTAAATTGCCTTTAGACCCTGTATACACAGGTTCGGATTTTCCTACCTTTAAGTTGTAGGCAATAACTCTGGTGATGAATTTATTATTTGTGTACCTCAATGATTCTGCATGTTATGACAGGACGTCAGCAAAAGACCTAGGAGAGCAAAATCCATACTGCTTGTCTCTCAGGGTGTTGTTTCTGTTGAGGTGGTCAACAATATTCTTAGTAATGATTGTCTCAAAGAGTTTGCTGATGACACGAAAGAGGCTGATGGGCCGATAGTGAGACAGGGACGTGTGCACCCCAACATTTTAAAAATAGGGCAGTTATCTGACATCTTTCATATACGAGACAAATAGTTCTCTTTCAGGTAGCGGCTAAAACTGCTTTGCCAAATTAGAAATAAACCTAGGCTGAGTTTTTAAGAACAAACATTAGGATTTTAATCAGCCAGGTAGACTTTGTGGAGTAAAGGATTTGATGAATGTGGAATCTTCCTGCGATGTGATGAAGTTTGTATGACATGACAGGTGAGAATTGGTAGCCCTTGTTGTTTTTTTTATCATTTCTCCTCAAGCAAGGAATAAAGCCACTAAGATGCAAGTGGTTACTGAATGTTGGAGAATATGAAAAAAACACTATTAAGGAGAGTAAGAACATTAAAAGAACAAGAATTAAGACAGCTGATAATGTGAAGGCTTAGTGAATGTGAAAGAATAATAAAAAAGGGAAACATTATTAAAGAGAGGGATTAATAAAAGAACAGGAATCAAGAAAACCGTAGATAATGATTGACATTGTGTTTAAGTTTTTGAAGATCAAAGTTGACTGGAAAGGAAGTGGCTGAAAGGGATTTCCATAAATTAGAAGTGCAAAAGATGAAACTGTTTGCATGGAACAATACAGTTACATCTAGCCATTTCCGTTGTAAAATGATGAGATATTATTGCCAATCTAGTACTGAGCTTAAACTCATAAACTCTTGGTACCATAAAGAAAAATTCATCATAATAATTATCATGAACATATTTATAGAAAAGGCACAGGGAAGCTACATTATGGTGGCAGGAAAGTGACACCAAGATGCCAGGTCGGGACCAATAACATTGCAGCTTCTTCTTTGAATTTTATCAAGAATCTTAAAAAAATATAGCAGGAGCACCAAACAAGATGTGGCAGCAGTATTCAAAGCAAGGATGAACGGTAAACTTATAAATATGTAAGACATGGTGAGAAACCTTGTTTAGCACAACACAGGGAACCAACTTTCCTAGCAGCAGATCTAGCAATTTCAGTTTCAATATAATCTGTCCACTTTATGTCGGTGGGAAACGTTAGTCAGAGAAGGCACAATGGATCACTTTCCTGGAGGTTAGCATCAGTCATGCTAATGCCAAGTAAAAAGTGTTCTCTCATATGACTAAAAGAGAGCAGTTTTGTTTGGAGGTATTAAAATTAACAAGCATTCTTTGCCCCAGTTAACAACAGAAAGTAAATCATCTTTTAGATCAGCTGCCAATTTAACCTTATTGAATTAAGACAGGAATAAATGATTGTGTCTTCAGCATAAATATTGAGTTGAAAACTGATACCATCAGGAAGGTCATCGATGAAAATTAGAAACAATGTGATTCCAAGGATAGAGCTGTGTGGGTTACCTGCATTAATACAAAAGGATGTAGAGGAGTGGCCATTCAAGACTAATTTCATTTTGCAATTTGGTAAGAAAGATTGAATCAGTTCAAAAATTTGTCAAAAAATACCATGTTTCAATTTGTGAAGAAGAATGGTATGCCAGATTCTATCATATGTCTTTGGAATAGCCAAAGCAACAGCAAAAACCTTCACCATTCTTATCAAAAGCTTGATAGACTCTTTCAGCAATAACCATTATCACATCAGTAGTAGACCTAGGGAAGCAAAAGCCATATTGCTTATTTGAAAGAAAACTCTGTGAGGTGAGATGCTTAACCAATTCAGAGTTGATTAAAATTAGAGTTAGTTCAGTTATGTGCCATGTGTGATACGTGCTTAGGTGATCATGTATCTTTCGATACATGACGGATGAAGCAGATTTTTTTCCCCACAGTAGGTTGCCATTTCTTTCTACAGTAGACCAGTTGCCAACCAAGGCTATAGAGTCAGGTCTGTCCTGCTATTTACCCATAGCTGGGGGGAGAAGAAGAGGATTCATACCTTTCCCAAGGGTATTGGCACATAAGTGAATGTAATGGATTCGACTGGAATTCAAACTCAGCTCTCTGATTCCTCAATCCGAGCCGCTATCCATTGCTCTACTGTGCCCCCTCTAGAAATTTGTCAAAAAGAGGGAGAAATTTAATAGGCTGATAGAAGGATCAGATGGTTTGTCTGAGTTCTTAAAATTTAGAGAGAACAGGAGCCAGTTCACGAGTACATTTCTTAAGGACTATTGCAGTGATACCATCAAGTCCACATGTGTTAAGATGAAAACTGAAATCTCTTTAATCCAAAGAACTTATCCATATCTGACAAGGATGAGATGAGTGCATGGTCATTTATGGTTATTTAGTCTCATCCAGAATAACCCACAGGTATGACTGGGGTTAGCCTATTTCATACCTCAGGTCAAAATAGTATTCATGACAGTTTGACTATCATCAATAGTTGTCCAGTGCCTACGGAAACTAATGTGCACAAGAAATTTACAGAGAATCAATATTAAATTGTGAAGTGTAGACTGCACTCACAAAACAACTGTGGTCAATTACAAAAATGACCACTCTTCAATCATTTTGACTCAAATCAATAAGAACTCAGAAAATAGGCCTACTTATATCTAAGCCAATGAATCAGAATGAAATTGTAGGCTGTAAAATGCACACAAGAAATCTCTGTGGATATGTGATTGACTGATTTATATTTTTATTTATGGCTTATCGGCCTTTTGCATGTTATTTAAAGCCAGAAAATATTTTTAGATTGTAAGAATTTTTTGGAGATAATAATGATTTACTGATGAATGTCCCACTAATTAATCTATACGTAGGGGAGAAGGGGTGGAGTCATACCTTTCCCAAGGGATTTTTGTGAAGAAGAGAAGATAACAAACCCAAATGGAATTGGAAATTGGCTCTCCAATTTACAACATCAAGCAGTTATTCATTACACCACCTGCACATCCAATCTTGCCGCACCTGTTATTCCCAAGTGGTCACCTATCTAGGCCATCTAGAACCAGGCTCAATGTTGCTTAACTTTGGTCATCATATGAGAATCATTGTGTCAACATGATATAGCCATAAGACCTGTGGATATGTGACAGTGCATGATCCATAGTATCCCTGACTCTTTTATGGATACAATAATATATATGGGAAAATGAGAGAGTATATTCTCTGCTTGGGAGGGTATATTCAAGCTCATTTTATACCCTGACTGATACTTCAACTATAAAACAGCCTAAGCCTAAGAAGAAAGCAAGAAAAACTCTGGGTACAGTCTGGGTTAGTGGTATATTCTGGGCTGTTACACTGGATGAAGAGGTTTGCTCATAAGAGAATAAGTGCAATCACAGACATCATGGAAATGACTGATGAGGATGATGATGGTGGTGGTGGTGATATAAAAAGAGGCATAAAAATAATATAAAATATATGGTAGAGATGTGAAAACAAGAAATTATATCAAATTTTTTTTCATTTTTAAAAGATTCATAAAACAATGACTAAAAGCCCAAATTGAAGACCTGTCAGAAATGTTTCCTTTAATGTTTTTTTTTTGGCTCTGATGAAAATGCAAAATTTCAGCTCGCCTCCTTAAAATGATTGCTTAAAAGGAAAAAATCTGGCCATTTACTTTGAGACATTCATTGACACACCAAATAGCTGTCACCTTTTCATCTACATTATAAAAAAGAAAAAAAAATTGATTATGTCTTTTAACAAGAAAAAAAGCACTTATTTTTTTTATTTCTGTTCTTTCATTAGTTTTCCTTATGTTTAACTTCTTTTTATCATAACATAATTTTTTGTCAATTCTAGTAAAAAAAACATTGAATGAAAAGCAATAAAATTTATAAAGAAAGTCAAAATCTCTATCTATAAAAGGCAGGATGTGTGTGTGTGTGTGTGTGTGTGTGTGTGTGTGTGTGAGTAACGAATGCACAGCCGCAATTTTTGACGGATTTGCACCATAATTTACATGCACATGCTCCAAGTTAGTGAAAAGGCCAAGACTGACTTTGCATTTCCCAACTCACATCAACAGTGGAAATAATCAATTTTTTCATGCTTCTACGGCAGTTTTCATGTAGTGTGCAGCCATTTTCTACTGGCCAGAGTGAGAGCCTATAACTGGCTGCCACGAATAGGCAGGAAGTTTCTATTGGCCAGCATGAGAGCCAACAGCTGACTGACATGAATGTTAACTAGCATGCTAGCATGCAAAAAAAATCAATAGATGCATTCCTCACAAGTGGGAAAAATTTAAATCTGCATGGCACTTTACTCCAGTTGGCTCATTCGCTTGCTTAAACTCAATGTTGATTCTGATTCCGCAGAACTCGGTTGGGTGTGAAAAAGTATTTGTTGCTAACATTCTATTTTCATTCGGTTTTTCCAGTTATGAGTCTTTTTTTAAAGCTGATCGTTTTGTGTTCATTTTGTTTAGTTCTTTTTTCGTAACAGATTTAATGTTTAGTATAGAGCTTAGAAAAAATTTGCAGTTTGAGATAGGCAAGAAGTAAGGCATGTAGCAACATCAGCACGGCAAAGGGCACTCCTTTAAAGGCAAGGAAGGGCAAAAATATTTTAAGTCAAGTGATAGCAATTGCTGCATGTTTTGTACGATTTTTGAATCAAGCACGGGCAACGCCGGGCCATGCTGCTAGTCTAATAATAAAAATGTGCAATAATGAAAATAATTAACCCCAGATTTACAAGGTAAATTAAGTATGCTACTACCACAATCACAACTATTACCATAATCTTTATTACTACAACTACTATTACAACCCTGATGCTATCTACTATAACTAGTATTACTACTACCATTACTATAATCTCTACCTTAATCCACAACCTTTACTACTTCAAACACAACTACAACAACACCTACTACTCCCACAACTTCTGCTACTACCACAACCTCTACTATTCCCACCAAATCTTCTGCTACTACCACAACCTCTACCATTCCCACCAAATCTTCTGCTACTACCACAACCTCTAGCATTCCCACCAAATCTTCTGCTACTACCACAACCTCTACTATTCCCACCAAATCTTCTGCTACTACCACAACCTCTACTATTCCCACCAAATCTTCTGCTACTACCACAACCTCTAGCATTCCCACCAAATCTTCTGCTACTACCACAACCTCTAGCATTCCCACCAAATCTTCTGCTACTACCACAACCTCGAGCATTCTCACCAAATCTTCTGCTACTACCACAACCTCTAGCATTCCCACCAAATCTTCTGCTACTACCACAACCTCTACTATTCCCACCACAATCACAACTTCTGCAACTACCACAAATTCTCCTACTCCAACCACAACTTCTGCTACTACCGCAACTACTATCACTACAATAACGACTTCTGCTATTACCACAACCACTATTACTCCCACTAGAACTACTGATGCAACCACAACCTTTACTACTATTAGCACAACCTTTATTAACACTATAACTACCACCACCACCACCACAAAAACCACTACCACTACCATCACAACCATGACATATACTATTACTACCACCAAAAGATCTAGTACTACTACTACTACTAATACAATCGCCACTACCTCTACTGCTACTACCACCCCCACAATGAAAATATCCACTACTACTACTACCAAAACCTTTACTAATACCTCTATTACTACAACAATCTTTTAATACTCTTACTACTATGACTAAAAACTCTATTAACACCACAAACTCTACTATTACAACCACCTTTGTTACTACTACAACTACTACTATCATACCGTCTACTTTTCCTTCCACAATTTCTACTTCTTTTTCTACTACTACCATTGCCTCTACTGATACAACTATAACAGAACAAATAGAGCAATAATAAAGTTATCAGAAAAATATGGTGTCAGGAAATTCTAAAGCAAGATTCCTGCTTAATCATGACAATATGGCGTAATGATCACTCTTTCTATCATTCATGGCAACAAACTCTTTAAGTTTGGAATGTGAATTGAAATCGTGTTCAAACTATCTTCTTTATCCTCAATAACTTTGGAAAGAGTCATCAACTTAACATTTTGGAGGTGGGGACAATATAATTTCATCTTTGTCTTCCCAGGGAAGGTTATAGAACGGATTGGTTGGAACACTGCATTAAGAAGATGAAAGACAGAGAAGAGGTTAAATTGGCTGAAAAAATGTCAGAAAGCAGCTTTTTCTTTTTAATTTTGATTCTGCAATTTAATTTAGCCAAGAAGGGATTGTTTAAAAGAAGGCAGAAAAAAAAATTATGAAGACAAAGCAAAAACTAATAATAAAGTGAAATAATGAAAATAAAGTAGAAATAAGTTTTCAAACATTTTAAAGCATTGTCATAATGAACAGGAAAATTATAAAGATACACAAAATGTGAGCAATAAGGAAAACAATGAGTCAGAACAAATGTGCAGAACATTTTCAAGTTATTTTCAAAGACATGACAAACAAAATGATATATTCAAATACTGCCTATTGAAAAATACCACAGATATTTATTCCACTGCGATACTTTACAAATCTTCTGAAAAAATTTAAATATGCTATTATTAGTATTATTCCTATTAATACTTCTGAAAGGCCAAAATTAGAGTGTGGATTTGGTGAAATTATACTCAAGTCAAAATTTAAACATTGGTCAGGTTTATACTTGAGTTAAAAGGCAAACATTGGTTGAAATTATATTTGAATCAAAATATAAATTTTGATCAAGTTTGTACTTGAGTCAAAAAGTAAATATTAATTGGATTTATACTTGAGTCAAAAAGGTGAACATTATAGTTTGCAAGCATCTACCTTGAAGGTGGCTCCTTTTCTAGAGGTTGTACACCTTTGCAGCAGAAGCATTCAGTATAGAATAACTAAGCAGAAAGAGTTGAATGAAATTCATTGAAAAGAAATGCTGTTTTAATTTAAATAACTGTTATATAAATTCTTTTGCAGGGTGGATTGATTCTCCCCTTGCACTTGATAAGCTTCCATCCTCCAGATTATTGAATATATTTATTATCCAAAAATCTTCCAGATTTGAGGATAGGCTGCAAATGGATTGAACAGAACTTTGGTTTAGGCAATCCCGGAATTCATACATTTTCATGTATGTTACTATATATATTGTGATTACGATTCCAATGTAATAAATTATAACCATGTAATATTAGTGTTTCAGCCTTTTATATTATATTATATTATATATATATATATATATATATATATATATATATATATATATATATATTGAATAATATAGACATATTATGTGTATTTATTTTTTATAATAAACTTTTCTATTTCTCTAATTAGCTTCTCAATTTTAAGTTGAAATTTGAGAATTAGAAAGGTTTATTATAAAAATAAATAAACATAATATGTCTATATTACTCAATGAAACATGCTTGAATGAAGACATGCTACCTAAATACACACACACACACACACACACATATATATATATATATATATATATATATGTATATATATATATATATGTATATAAAATTAATAAACAATAAAATCACAAATAAAATCACAAATTACTTCATAATAGCCTATTTTGGCAGACAAAGATATCAGCTGTCTGTCTTATCAGCCACACAGTGTGTACCAAGTTCGTGTCTATACAGTTATTGTCGCAGTTAGATCCTCCTCATTTCCTTAACCCGTCAACAGGGGTCTGTCTCTCCCGGGAGTATAAATACTGGCTGACCTTTCGCCTCTTGCTCTCTTTTCTCTGCTTACGCGCACGTGCGAGCAACTATCTCGACTTCGGCCGCGGGCCGCAACCTCGCACGTGAGGCAAGGCATATAAAACTTTTCTCTTAAAATTTCCAATATGTGAACTCTTATACACAACCAGCGTTTCCCATATTCTGGGAACACGCTAAAACAAAATTCACCCCGTATGGACATTCAATTCAACACACACAACTTTCCATACAGACACTGTAACATTTTATTCATGTCTTCAATGTATTTGTAATTCATATTTTAATCTATTTGTCATTAATATATAATTGTTTTGTACATATATATCAGTCTCGTTTGTTTTCTTTTGCTTTCATTGGACTCCATTAAAGTCCAACATTTTTATGTAGCTGGACCGGCCAGCGGAAGCCATAACCTAGAGATAACTCATCTCTTCTTCTCACATTCACACACCGCATGGTCCACACTACATTAGTGATGGAGGGTGGGAAGTAGAATTTAACTATGAAAGGTAAAAGTCAGGGGAGGGTGGAAGGTATTTGTTTTAAAGCAAAGAAGTTTTATAAAATGAAACCCAAATATTAACCTTATGACATTAATTTTGGGTTATATGAAGAATAAAATATTAATTTAAAATTAAAAGAGGAATAAAAAGGGGGTTTAAAATAAATTTAAAACATAGATAAAAGATGTAAAAGATTAATGGAAAGAGAGTTGGGGAGATATTAAAGTAGGGGAAAGTTTATAAATTATAATTAATATAAGAGGTTATAAAGCGGGGCAAATATAAAAATATCAAAATTAGAATAAGTTTGACATTTGAAGAGTTAAAGGGGAGTGAATATTATGGAAATATAGTAGCTAATTAATTTAAAACTATATTATGGAAATTTGTCTATTAATTATATTTCTCTATATTAATAAATACATTGAGCTCTTTTTGTGGATCAGTTTTAATATTTTATATCATTAGGATCCACTTGGATTATATATCAACAGATTTGTTACCTTTACTATATATATATATATATATATATATATATATATATATATATATATATATATATATAGATAGATAGATAGATAGATAGATAGATAGATATATATAGAGAGAGAGAGAGAGATATTATGGTATTTCAGTAAGTTCATATAACCTTGGATGAATTTGGATTTAAAATATTCTTTGTATCATGTAAAGTTGTGGCAGACGTGAGGAGGCAGAACCTGGGACGAGCACAACTGGTTGCGACTTGCCTTGTCCCCACCAAAAAAGAGCCCGTATTTGCTTAGCATGTAAAGCTACTGCAGTTGAAATGAAGGAGAGAAAAAAAGCACTTACCGCTCTGCCGTAATCCGTCCTTGGCCAGATAACGTAAAAGAATAAGGGGGCACTTACATTGCATTTTTATGCAATGAAGATGCAATGCATTATGGGACAGAGACGCAATGAATTATAGGATCGCATGAAGACTCAAGGGATTATAGGTATATAGACAAATATAAAAGCAACTAATTTTGCCCAGTGCGGTGTTCTTGGAGTGACGTTCACGGTTGGAGGCTGGAAAAGTCTGTTAGTGCAATTTTGTGACAGAACTCAAGAAGGAACGACTCGAGGTTGGAATACTATTTGGGAGAGATTGAATTTACTCGCTGGTTGCTGTTTTCTTTTTATTTCACCACAAAAGTCTATACTGCTAGTAGTAAAAATCACTAACAAAGGAGATTATGTTGAAAATATTTACTATACAAAAATACTTTTTTCACTATTTAGATAAGAATTCACTGGTTTACTAGGGTAAGAATTTTATCTGTCTATATATATATATATATATATATATATATATATATATATATATGTATATATATTATTGAATCTGAAATAAGGTTCAGTACTTATTGGAGTCAGCGTTGAGTAATTTAAAAAATTTTCACTCTTCATGACTTTCATTAAGAATGATTATATCAATTAGAGTATGTCTGTTTTATAAACTCTTATCTACACCAACTTTTCAAATTGACTTTTTTTGCACTTAAAATTGTGAATCTTGTGATTTCCTAATAACACCTGAAATGCTAATAATTTCATATTTTGTCTATATGCAGACCAGTGCTTCCTAAGAGAATAGCAGGTGATAGACAACCAGGGATTTAGAAAGAGTTTCAAAAAAATTCATATGCCAAAAATGAATATGATTTCAAAATTTAAAATATTATTATGGATTATTTGTAATTGTATGCATGATACCCTGTATAAATTAGTTACAAATAATTATTGACCGATTTTATTATTGTGATATTTTTGCATTATATCAAGTATATATAATATTATTCAAAAATATGTATAAATAAATAATAATATTATGCTCTACTATGTATCAAGCACTAGTTTTAAAAATAAATTATAAAGAACTCTGGATTATAAATCTGTTCTTTCCTTATATATATATATATATATATATATATATAGCTCCTGAAATTAATTTCGGTTGAGCCCTCTGGTTTGGGGTGTGAATTTGTAAACAGTGACTATTTATGCTAATACTGCACGACTCTTCGACAGAATTGAGTCACTCTCAGTCACTGTGTGTTTATCCGAATCTAAAAATAAACACGCTAAAATTCACCTCCATTCCGTACCGTACGCTGATGGCTTAGCGGGTAGAGGTTCCGACTGACGCAAATTCAGTCGGGTTTCGATCGTAGCAGGAGGCAACCGGACGTCTAGCCACACTGATGAGCTGTGAAACAGCGAAACAGTCTGTCTGTGGATGACAAAAAAATATATATATATATATATATATATATATATATATATATATATATAAGGAGAAAGAACGGTCAGATTAATAATCCACAGTTATTTAGCATTTATTTTTTAAATAAAGTGCTCGATACAAAGTAGAGTATAATATTATAATATTTATATTTTAAATTATTTTTCATCACGACACGGAAATTTCTGTTTTGGAACCATAAATTTGTTCTATTATCAAGTGATATTCAGTAATCTTTGAAGAAAATGATTTACTTATTAAAGCAGAGTGGTATTATATTGAAGAGTTTAAGTAGGAGGGGAGAACAAATTTCAAAATTTTATGGGTGTGTACATATTTGATGAATCAAAAGACAGATATAAGCAAAAGCAGAAAAATGAAGAAAATGTAGGGTTAGAGGTTAGGTGTGTGTATGTTATTCATGCTTGTCTAGATGAGCCATCATGTATAGACATGTCACTATTACTTCTGATGAAGAGTATATTCATAAGATACAAAGAAATAAAACAGAGAGGTATATGTATCCTCCAATGGGTTAATTTTTTTTTTTTTAAATTATGTTTGTATATACTTTAGGACTGTCTTATAGGGGCCTCTGGTATGATTAAATCATTTTTATATATTAAATTATTTTGATCTAAAATACAATACTTATTATATTTAATGATTCAATTTGACATGGTGTTGTTAAAATTAAAAGTCAAGGAATTAAGTAAATATTATATGTACCATTATATGTAATCAAAAAATAGATATATAATTATAATATATAAATTTTTTTTAATGAAAAATCCTATTAACAGTATTTTAATGTAAACATTGTGCAGTGCCTACAAAATACAATTATTTCATTTCGTTGATTTAATAAATCATTATTTTTAGAAATATATAATTTTTCTTGTAGACATAGAGGATATGGGTCATTTAATGACCTACAAATTATCATTTTTTAAATAATTTCCATTTTACTGTGGGGGTTTTATTGAATTCTTTTAAATACCAAAAATATTTAGACAGGGATGTTTGGTTACAATACCCATTATTGTTAAAAGAAGAAAATATGTTGGTACCATCTTAATTTAAAAGGGTTTTTTTGTGCTTCCAATATAAAATTTCTTAACATCTGGATTTTTAATACCTGAAATAGTACATTGGTAAACTATAGAATCAGTAAGACATTTGCAATGGACAATTTATGGAATTTCTACAGTTATATAGTTTATTATCAATATTATTGACTTTTTTCTGAATCACAATTATTTTTATTTACGTTTAAGAATTTATTCAAAATTTTATTATTATGTTTTTTTATAATGTTTTTGTAGATTATCAGTACAACTATAACTTAATTTTAGCCTACTTTTATTGAAAATCTTGCTAAGAGGATTTTTCTAGGAAAATATTTTTCAATCAAAGCAAGAAAGTTTTGTCCTAAGTTATTACTAACCATTTGGTTAAATGGGGGTGTTTTTTATTTTGTACACCAAATAAATTTTCTATTTCTATTTTTCTCTGGATATTGTTATTATCCTTTTTATAATTAATATTGGGGCATTTACAGTCACTAATTTTAGAAAATGGTTAGTAATATAAAAATTTCCATGTTGCAATGAAAAAATAATTTTAAATATAATTTTATATATATATATAGATGTGTGTGTGTATATATATATATATATATGAGTGTGTGTGTATATATATATATGAGTGTGTGTGTATATATATAAATATATATATATATATATATGAGTGTGTGTGTGTATATATATATATATATATATATAGGCTGCAATAGGTAAATTGTCACAATTTTATATTTTAATTTTATACATGTACGTTATTTGTTTTTGATTTTGTTGACTGCCCAGTATATTAGGTTTAGCTGGGCAATGTCTGTCAGAAAAACTGCACTGTAACGCAATTCAATTGCCAGAAATTTGAAAATGGTATGCTGTACTACTTGGCATTCTCACTGAATGCTCTAATACAAATGTTTCAGAGTTTTTGGATGTCAATCTGAGGCCAGTGCAGAGGATTCAGAATTACGACTGGTGATTACGAAAGTACAGCAGCTCGGAAAACTCACTCTGATCATTCTGATAAGAAAATTTGTTGGTGAGGGCCTCAGACTCAACATTGAAGCCTACACCAAGTACCTTGAGGAGGTAGTGCTGCCCTTGGTCAAGATGGTGGCTGCAACAGGGCTCTGCCACACAAGCAGGAGACCCCAGTCATGGCTGTCAGACAATATCTGTGACCACATCACCCGTTACAGCTGGGCACCTAACTCCCCTGACTGCAACCCCTTGATTATTATGTGTGGGTCACAGTTGAGCAAGAGGCTAACAAAACTCCTTGTAGCACCAAAGATGAACCGAAGGCAAGGATTATGGCAGCATTCACCAACTTAAACAAGGAGCCCACCCAGAAGAGATGCAGAAATTTCTGAAGTTGTCTGGAAGTCGTCGCTGAAGCCAATGGCGATTAGATTAGGCATCCCAACATATTTCCACTTGCTGTTGTTGTGTAGGTTGTTGAGTTTTTGACTCAGTTTTTTTTTTTTTGATTGTGACTCATTTGTTTAGTTTTGTGTAGTTGAGTCATTTCTGGCTTTATAACAACATTTTTTGTGTAGTTGCATCCCAGGAGTTCTGACTTTTTAGTAGTTAGTTTTTACAACACTTTTAGTTCTTCAGCTGATGCTTTTAAGAAATCACATGCATATGTTGGAAAAATGTATATGATGTTCTAAACATTTTTGTGTTTGCATTGTTAGACAACATTTTCATCAATGCATTACAGTAAGAAATTCTTTCGTTTCCTAAATGAGTTGGCTAATGTTAAGTGTTTTTTTTATAATATTTAATAGTCTGGTGTTTTTTTTCCATGTCAGCAGTATGAGATGATAATATATATTTTTATATATCAAGAACCATATTGGGGAAATTGTATGACAAATGTATGTTTAAAGAGGGCTTTAATTGCAAGGTCATCTACAGTAAATTTGCCCCCTGGCTCTTACAACATTTCACCATTGAGATCTAATATCAGAGCATGGAATACCTACTTACAAAAGTGATGGAAAGAATAAGAAAAAAACTCTAAATGAATTTGGGTAGATAAAATAAAAATTCTAAAATTCCCAGCTCCCCTCTGTCATGTGTATATGTAGTCCCAGCAAAATAACAAATTTAATTTGATGAAGCTCTGAAGGATGAAATGCATCACAAGTAAATTTTCCCACATTGTCATACAATTTTCCTATATATATATATATATATATATATATATATAGTAAAATAAAGATAAAATAAAGTAAAGATAGTAAAATCGACCTTGCTAACCAGACGCTGCTCTGTGGCTGAAAGGTTAAGGCACATCACGCGAAATGATGGTTCCGTATAGGATACAGGTTCGATTCCTGTCGGAAAGCGAAAATTTTCTATGAAAATTTCTCGGACATTCAGGCCGGTAAATGTTATTTAATACTGTTTATTATAAAACAGAGCATTTGCTTAAATACTTGTATCTATAAAAAGAACGTTAAACATAATATATATAAATGTCTTTAAATAAATTGTCGGACTATGACCAATTCTAATATATATATATATATATATATATATATATATATATATATATATAGGCATAGCTATTTACCCAATAAACCATAGTGAAAATAAGCATTCAATATTAAAACAGCACAAAACCAGTTATTATATAATTATCTATGCATATTGTAGATATTTACCTGGAAATTCCACCACATATAGGTTTCATCTTTACAATGGTAACATGTGAACAAAATTTTCAGCAAGTACATTTATATAAAGTTATAAAAGATATAATTAAAAGATGAAGCACAAATGTATTCAGTGCCCTACACAAAGCAAAATCAAGCAGAGCCTAATACTTTGTGCTATGTAGCCTTTGTTTGCAATGAGAGCCTCCAGTAACTTCCTATAAGTAGCTGTTAGCTTTGAACACATTTCCGCTGGTATTCTGGATTGCTCTTCATTGCTTTACATCTTTTTAAGGGTAGATGACAACATTAAAGAAAGACCATGGAAATGAAATAAAATGATGTTTTTTGAATGGTTGGAATGCATTTCCTAACAACAGATATATAATTAAGAGCACTGTGCCAGTATGCTTATGATACAAAACTTAATTATGTATGTATAATATCAACTAAGATGTACAGATAGAAAATACTGAAATTAAGAAAATTATGTGAAAGCCAACATTGAAATATCTAGAGATTAATGGGAAAGGGTGCTGGTAAGGGAAAAAATGGAAAGAGGTCAGAATGGATTCAAGAAGAGATTAACAGAAGTGACAAAAATATATCCTGATAAAACACATAAAAAGAGAAAAGATAACAGCTGAAGCAAAGGATTGGTTCATTGTTGTCCAATAGATAGCAAATGCAGGAGAAGAAAAGGTAAGGCATGACACTCATCAGCACAGTGAAAGGCATCATGGAAGTATATGAAAAAGAATTTTTCTTTTAGTAGACTAGCAATGGCAGATGAGAATATTCATTTATATATATATATATATATATATATATATATTATTAATTAAAGAATATCAAACAGTTAAAATTATAAGTGTTTGATATTCTTTAATTAATAATAATTTTGCTCTGTCTCTTGCCATAGAACTCTCCCTTGGAAATTCCATACGGATTACCATATTGTATTATTACTATATACATATATATATATATATATATATATATATATATATATATATATATATATATATATATACACACACATATATATATATATATATATATATATATACACATATATATATATATATACATATATATATATGTATATTTATATATAGCATCGGGATTGTCATACTCTCTTATTTCTTTTCTCCCCTCTGGTGGTGGTGGGGGAGATGGTTATGAAGGCACAGCCTACTCCTGAAGTGTAGTCAAACAGAGTTTGACAGGGCGTGAATTTAATTTTGTTGGACAACTCTGCACAATGGAGAAGCCCACACACTTGGCCAGAAGCGCCTCCATTGTGGCTCAGAAGGCATGAGATAGGCGAGATCTGGCTAACCTGGTTGCATCGGGCTGTCGGATGCTTTGTCTGTCAAGGTCCACCTTGGTTATGCCAGCCTCATTGGCACTGCCTTCTTCTGACAGTTTGATCCTTGATATCATATAGATCTTTGCCTATATATAAGGGGGTTCATTAATAAGTCCACAAGATAATGATGAAAAGAATGACTAATCATGGAAGGAGTTGAGAAAGAATAAAAGGTGAAGCAAAATGTTTATTAATTGGTGATCAATGCAGTCGGAAGACAACAGACAAAAGATGGAGAAATGAAGTTTGTTGGTAAGATAATGACAGAGAATAGTCATGGACATCATTAAGGAATTGCAAAAATCCTTTTTCCAACAAACAGTGCATACTTCTACTTTTTCTTTGATTGAGTCATTTTTTACAGCGTCTCAACTCGTTGCAGGTTATTTAAAGCCAGAAAATATTTTAAATTATAAGAATTTTTGTGGGGAAATAATAACGGTTTAGTGGTACAAATCTTACTAATTAACCCATAGATAAGAGGAGAAGAGATATATGCAGACCTTTCCCAAGACTATAAGTGAATATATCAAACCCGAATGGAATTGGAATTTGGCTCTCTGATTAAAAATTCCAAGCCATTATCCATTACACCACCTGTACATACAATCTTACAGCTCCTAGTATTTCCAAGTGGTCACTCATCTAAGTAATGAACAAGCTTGATGATGCTTAACTTTGGTGGTCATACAGGAACCAGTTTTTCAATGTGATGTGGCCATAAGTTGCTACCGATAAAAATAATATACAAGGTATATCATAGACCATTCTGAATATATAAGAACCAATCATATTGCTTTGATATCGACTGACAATCACTCAGATTAGACTATCGTACATTGTTATGAGGTGGTGGGGTGATGTTGATATTGGTTCTGTATGAAGTCTTTGGCAACAAACCGTCTCTCTCCAAATTTCCCCCAGAGAAGTATTGCATCGGTCATTATTGGTCAAAATGTTTTTTTTATTTATTTGTTAATATATTTTTTATTGTAATAATTAAAAATAACAAGCAAATTCTTAAAATATTCTTTATATATTAATATAATTTTATTTTTATTGGTTTCCTAGGAAACAAATATACGTCTTCCTGTGCGATTATCCAATCCAAAGTGAGATACCATGAAACAAGTTTTGCATTCACAGCAAATATCCAAATTTACTTGAAACTTGTACAGTCATCAGCAGAAAAAAAATCTTTAAGCTGGTTTTTGAGATTGATTCAATGACTGAACTCTAGATAAGTTTTGGGATTGATGATTTAATCTGGGCTTGTGATCCATTGAAAGTGATTAATATGAACATTTACAAACACTGATATAAAGAGATGTGCACTGATCCTTTAAGCACTCCATACCAGACCCCAAACGAATCTACTAATAGAAGGCAGTGATCCTGCTTTTCCTCCTGAGGCCAATGTATTGATAATGAGTTGGATGGCTATGCTGATGACATAGCTATTCTGATTTGGGAGATGAGAATGATCTTGAAAAGAAAATCCACACACTAAAGCAAAGGGTTGGTTCATTGTTGTCCAAGATAGCAAATGCAGGAGAAGAAAAGGTAAGGCATGACAGTCATCAGCACAGTGATGGGCATCATGGAAGTATATGAAAAAGAATTCCAATATTTATAATGTTATAAAATATCTTTTATAACTTTATATAAATATACTTGCTGAAAATTTTGTTCACATGTTACCATTGTAAAGATGAAACCTATATGTGGTGGAATTTCCAGGTAAATATTTACAATATGCATAGATAATTATATAATAACTGGTTTTGTGTTGTGTATTATTGAATGCTTATTTTCACTAAGTTTTCAAAGGAAGAAGGGCTTACAGCTATATCATGTTGAAACACCTGTTCCCGTATGATTACCGAAGGTAAGCAACATTGATCCCGGTTAGTACTGAAATGGGTAACCACTTAGGAATACCAGATGCTGTAAGCTTGGATGTGTGGGTGGTGTAATGTATAACAGCTTAGAATTGTAAATCATAGAGCTGAGTTCCAATTCCTTTCAGGTTCATTATATGCACTTACATGCGTATACCCTTGGAATGAATTCACCTCTTTTCCCCACATCTATGGATTAATTATTAATACATGTACCAGTAAAAATAATTGTTATCTCCAAAAACAAATCCATCAATCAAGAAACAAGGAATAGAGCTCAAGATGAACCTTTCCAAAACAGAAACTAGAATTCTAGAATTAGAATGTAAGTATGATGGCATGTACCCTGAATCCATCATAAAATTTCTGGATTTGGATTTAATAAATTCCAAACAATTCAAATATCTTGGTGTGTGGATCATTTATAAGAAATTTCTCAGAGGAGATAAGAAATTTGAGCATCTGCTGCACTAGAGACAGTTTCATGCAACACTGTAAATTGCTACAAAACGAAAACATTAGCCTGAAAATTCAAGTGATGTTCTTTCATATGGATGTCATGCATGGTGTCAAACCCTTTAAGAAATATCTAAACTGTCTACCGAATACAAACACTTTCTCAGATCAATGATTAAAAATGGCTTTGAGTAAGTGAACCCTGTGGATCTTGGCAAAGACCATATTTCTTTGACCCTTGGTGATTGGTTTTACAGATTCACACACACACACACACAAATTGTACCAAATATAGAAACCACATCACTTGACCAATAACAGTAACAACTAAAATGGATATCCGATGTAACTCAAAGAGAAAATAATGACATAATCAATATGTTGACCTTCCACACCGCTTCAAATAAAAGGCTAGGAAGGAAACTCTCATCAATACAGGACAGAGTGATAACTGGATTTGAGAAAAAACTATTTTCCTGAAAAAATTGTTTTAAGAGAAAAAGTTATAAATTTCAACCAAACATAGTACTGCTGCTCAGTCAATGAATGCTAAATATATTTCCTTATAGGGAAACGGCTAATATTACCATTACCATTTGTAAAGAAATAATAATCAAAAGTGGAAGAATGAGAACATGAACGTTAATAGCATTTTTGCTTGATGAGGCCATGAGTTTCATGCACATCAGTGTTGGGTCAGCTTGATGTCAAACTCTTTTTAAATTACAATTTCTTTAGACACATTTCAGTTCAGCTTAATTTCATATTTGCTCTATCAATGCTGCGTTTTGTTGTTGTTTTGGTTTTATTTTTGATTGAAATTTATTTTTAATATTTTTGCATAATTCAGTTTTTTTTCCGTTTTGGCATGTCATCTGTGATGTCATTCATTTGTCCCAATTTGTAGATATGCTGCAAGAGATTAACATGTAATGTGATGCTGCATATAAAATAGACATAAAATTCTTGTCATGATAATCAAAAACTAATAATGAAGCTTTTGTTATTGAAAAAGCCAGATGAATAAAATCCAAAAGAGAAATCATATTAATGAGCATATGAAAAACTTTTGTTAAGAAATTTATATTAAAAACAAAGCAGTATTTGCCAATACATTTAATATACAACAACTCTCTTCTCCATAAAAGTTATATTCATGTTTATCCAGATATGACTGTCAAGGTTGATAACGTGTATAACAGCTATTTATCTGCTACTGTATACAAGTAGTTGCACTAGTTCTTTCCGATCAAAAGTTTTCAAAAGAAACATCTAATATCGCTATCACTGTTATCAATGAGACACGTTATTAACTTGTAAGAGGAGCAATGTGCATTTTGGACAAATTCCTTTCACAAAATGTTAGCTTAAAATCCTTGTCTAGAATTCAAACTTGGTTTTGCAGTAATTATGGAAATAGCCATTATCACCTTTATATTCAACAGTATTTTTACTCCTCTGGTAAGGATTATGATATTTAGAAAATATTAGAACATTGAAAGAAATTACATAATTTGCTGCATATGGATGGTTTATGAGTCAACAAATAATGACAGAACTATGGTTGAAGGGTATGAAACTGCATTTAGAATTAGTTTATCATTTCTTCTAATCAACAGTGTATTTTTTTTTTTTTTTTTTAAGTGTATCACCCCAAGCAAGGCTGGAGGCCACTATCATGCAAGGGGTTAAAGAAGGGTTGGAGGAAGAGCAGATAGGAGTGGTAAAGGAGAGGATGTGGTGAAAGAGAAAGACAGTGGGTCGATCAAGGCAAGGGGGTTACAGAAGGTTTGGAGCGATAGCAGATAGGAATGAAAAATGAAAGGATGTGGAGAAGGGAAGTGGATAGATCAAGGCAACTGGAGATGTCGATTGATGCTACACTTAAACCGTTGGAGATTGTATTATTTATATTGCATTTCAGAGTTTAACTCCATGGAGGATTAGAACTTTACAAAGCAACATATTCAACAATGCTTCCTTTATGAATTCCAAAATGAAAGTAAAGCTGCAGAGGCATAACATTTGCATAGTGTATACAGGTATCATGAAGGCAGGTGTGATTTAAAAGGTTTAAAAATGGTGATTTTGACCCACTTTGAAGGAAGATCTTTTGAAAGAGACTAATAAATTAGATCCACATCAAAGCATCTGAGATTTGGAGCAAGAACTTGAATCTGTTTCATGGTTTGAATACTAAATTTCTAACCACACAACTAATGGCATACTTATAAACCAAAATCTCTTCTACAGAATTGTGCAATATACTCCAAAGTTTTGAGTTTTAATTGGATTACCCATTCCTGGTAATATTATAAGATCTTGTTATTGTGAAGAAAGATAAAAAAAAATATGTTAGTGAATGTTGATATTACAAGTGAAGATAATTGGAAGTTGGTAAAATACCTAGATTAATATTTCAAATCTTAAAATGAATTTCATCAAAGTTAAAATAGAGAAGACAAAAAAATACACAAAACTGTCAATTATGTCAAACGAGAAATATAACAAAGCAGCTAATAAAGATTTAGGAGTTGCAATCCATTTTGATAGTTTTGCAAATAATTTAGATTTGACAGAGCTTTATTATAAATAGAAACCCAAACCTGAGACGAGAAATTTTAAATGTATCATTCTATTTCAGTTATGATATCAGATCATATCACAATAACCAAAGATAAAAATATGTTAGCTAGTGAATGGTAATGTTCTGGCAGTTAATAAATGAATGTAATTGGAAGTTGGAAAAATATCTGGATTAATATTGCAAATCTTACAATGAATTTCATTAGAGCCAAAATAGACAAGCCATAACAAAATAGTCATAAGTGAATATAGCAAAGTTTTTTATATTCATCTCGTTCATTTCTTTATGAAATTATTATTTTCTTTTTGTGTATGGTTTTTATCTGTAGCATTATTTTAATTAAAGGCTTCTTGATAGGCTTATCTTATTCATATGCTTATTTGTAGGTTTATTTTACTTACAGGCTTATTTATACAGATATTTTATTTAAATGTAAAAGTATATCTGGTCTTTTGAAAAGCAGTAGAGATTTATCCTTTGTTTCCTGTTTAGAATTGGGTTTTCCATTCCTTCTAAAGTCTACTTCAACTGTATACTTCTAACATCTCCTCCTTAACTCTGAAAGTTTATTTAGTAATTATTTATCTTTTTTCTCTCTTCAATAGGAGTAAATAGGTTCACCTATCATCCCATTCACACTTTTCCCGGTCTTTTGAAAAGCAGTAGAGATTTATCTCCCGTTTCCTGAATTGGGTTTTCCATTCCTTCTAAAGTCTACTTCAACTGTATACTTCTAACATCTCCTCCTTAACTCTGAAAGTTTATTTAGTAATTATTTATCTTTTTTCTCTCCTCAATAGGAGTAAGTAGGTTCACCTATCATCCCATTCACACTCTTCCCGGTCTTTTGAAAAGCAGTAGAGATTTATCCCTTGTTTCCTGTTTTTAGGATTGGGTTTCTGGTTCCTTTTAAAGTTTTTTTCATTCTCTTTTACTCCCAGTAGCCCTTCGTCTCTTAGTGGCTTTATTGCCTTGCTTGGGGTAAACTGATTAAAAAAGATATATAAGTTTAATTTACTCCTAAGTTTGTTTTTCTTAAAGGTTTGTTTTATTTATAGTCTTATTTACAGGATGCGATGAGTAAATTGTCATCTAAATTATGCAAAAATGAAATTAATTAATTTTAACAGATATATTTACCAAAATCACACAAAAATATCTTGAAATACTAAAGAGTAAATTTATTCAATAAAATCGACATTGGCTTCAACAACAACCTCCAGACAACTTTGGAATCTCCTGCAACTCTTCTGGATGGTCTCTTTATTTAAGTTGGTGAATGCTACCATAATCCTTGCCTGCAGTTCATCTTTGGTATTTCAAGGAGTTTGTTAGTCTCTCACTCAACTGCAACCCACACATAACAATCAAGGGGGATTGCAGTCTGGGGAGTTAGGTGGCCAGATGTAAGAGGTGATGTGGTCATAGAAATTGTCTGACAGCCATGACTGGGTTCTCTTGCTTGTGTGGCATAGTGCAGAGTCCTGTTGCCAGATATATGGACTTCCAGCAGCCACCCTCTTGACTCATTGCAGTACCCCCTCCTCAAGACAATTGATGTAGGCCTCCATGTTGAGTTTGAGGCCCTATGGGAAGATGAATGGAGACATAATGTTGCCATTACTAGTGATCACTCCAAACACCTTTGTAATCACCATTAGACTCATCCAACTCTTTCTGAGTCCTCTGCACTGTCCTCAGATTGACAGCTAAACACTCTGAAATGATGCAACTATACTGTGCAGTCGACATAATCAAAAACAATGTGCATGTATGAAATTAAAGATATAAAATTGCGACAATTTACCCATCGCACGCTCTATAGGCCTATTTTGCTTTCAAGCTTAAATTATAGTCTTATTTATATTATAGACTTATTTGCTTACTGGTTCATTTAATCTAAACACTTTTTATAGGCTTATTTTGCTTCTTATTCTTCTATGTGCCAAGACCATTCATGAATTTCATGACTGTAAAAGAAGAAAAAGCAAAATAGGTCTGTAAAGAAAATAAGACTATGAATAAGTCTATTACAGACTTACATAATCTATAGGCATATTTCTTGGATTATTTTATTTATAGGTTTATGTTGTTTTAGTCTTACATAATTTATAGGCTATTTTTACTCATAGGCTTACCTTATCTACTGGTCTATTTTATTTACAGGCTTATTTTATTTATAGGTTTATTTTGTTTTAGTCTTACATAATTTATAGGCTATTTTTACTCATAGGCTTATCTTATCTACTGGTCTATTTTATTTACAGTCTTATTTTATTTATAGGTTTATTTTATTTTAGTCTTACATAATTTATAGGCTATTTTTACTCATAGGCTTATCTTATCTACTGGTCTATTTTATTTACAGTCTTATTTTATTTATAGGTTTATTTTGTTTTAGTCTTACATAATTTATAGGCTATTTTTACTCGTAGGCTTATCTTATCTACTGGTCTATTTTATTTACAGTCTTATTTTATTTATAGGTTTATTTTATTTTAGTCTTACATAATTTATAGGCTATTTTTACTCGTAGGCTTACCTTATCTACTGGTCTATTTTATTTACAGGCTTATTTTATTTATAGGTTTATTTTGTTTTAGTCTTACATAATTTATAGGCTATTTTTACTCGTAGGCTTACCTTATCTACTGGTCTATTTTATTTACAGGCTTATTTTATTTATAGGTTTATTTTGTTTTAGTCTTACATAATTTATAGGCTATTTTTACTCGTAGGCTTACCTTATCTACTGGTCTATTTTATTTACAGGCTTATTTTATTTATAGGTTTATGTTGTTTTAGTCTTACATAATTTATAGGCTATTTTTACTCATAGGCTTACCTTATCTACTGGTCTATTTTATTTACAGGCTTATTTTATTTATAGGTTTATTTTGTTTTAGTCTTACATAATTTATAGGCTATTTTTACTCATAGGCTTATCTTATCTACTGGTCTATTTTATTTACAGTCTTATTTTATTTATAGGTTTATTTTATTTTAGTCTTACATAATTTATAGGCTATTTTTACTCATAGGCTTATCTTATCTACTGGTCTATTTTATTTACAGGCTTATTTTATTTATAGGTTTATTTTGTTTTAGTCTTACATAATTTATAGGCTATTTTTACTCGTAGGCTTACCTTATCTACTGGTCTATTTTATTTACAGTCTTATTTTATTTATAGGTTTATTTTGTTTTAGTCTCACATAATTTATAGGCTATTTTTACTCGTAGGCTTACCTTATCTACTGGTCTATTTTATTTACAGGCTTATTTTATTTATAGGTTTATTTTGTTTTAGTCTTACATAATTTATAGGCTATTTTTACTCGTAGGCTTACCTTATCTACTGGTCTATTTTATTTACAGGCTTATTTTATTTATAGGTTTATTTTGTTTTAGTCTTACATAATTTATAGGCTATTTTTACTCATAGGCTTATCTTATCTACTGGTCTATTTTATTTACAGGCTTATTTTATTTATAGGCTTATCTGAATGCAACATATGTTATTTTATCAGTTTCGTTGCCCTTTC
Organism: Acanthosepion esculentum; assembly: GCA_964036315.1. Classification (NCBI taxonomy): domain Eukaryota; kingdom Metazoa; phylum Mollusca; class Cephalopoda; order Sepiida; family Sepiidae; genus Acanthosepion; species Acanthosepion esculentum. The sequence goes on along the minus strand of OZ038495.1, from coordinate 50,106,740 downwards.
ATACAGTCATGATTATTTCCTCTTTACTTTTTATGCGTAATCCACTCATACTTTAAAATCGAAGTTATTAAATTCACATTCCCTTTAATCTAATAAGACTTTGTTATCCTTCTTTTATTTTTCATATATCATCTGTGAGGTTTAGAGCTTTATAGATGCTTATTAATTTTCTAGTCCTCTGATGAAAGCATATCACTTTTTCTCTGATCCAGTTCAGGACGGGGTTATAATTGTGATTCTCAAAATGGGCCGCAACACCCACTAGAAGATGTTGGGAACTCACAAGTGGGCAATAAGTGTTAAAGGCAGTTGTGTGGAGTATTAAGATGCATTAATATTTTGAATCCTGGTTAAAACAAGTCACCACATTTTATATATCCATTCGTTTTTGTTTTTTTAATCGATTTCACCTTAAACAAGGTAGTAAAGCTACTAAGTCACAAGGGGTTACTGAGTGTGGAAGAATTAATAATGGAAATGAAAAGAAAAGAATAACCAGGAGGCTAGTAGATAGAAATTGAAATTTCTTTTAATTTTTTGCAGATTACAGTTGGCCGACATGGTTAACCTCACTCGGGTCATGCCATATAGACTTTGCACTAAGAGATCAGAGAGGCCTTGTGCAAAGTTAACCTGAGATGACATCCTAGCCACAAAGTGCAAACACGCATGATAATATGTACACACGTAAGAAAATCCATATGACATGTAAATATAGCCCAAGATGCTATAGGGGCAGTCCCTCAGATATCACATATGAGAATGTAAGGTCCACATTTAGATGAAAGGCTGGTTGTGCACACTGGCTGTGAGTATCTGATAAAATCAGCAGCTGAATATACTATAATATTAAATATGAGAGATTAATGGTTGTCTTAGTGTTGAGATAAAGAACAATGGAAATTATCATTAAAGAAAAACAAAGAAAAGAAAATTAGGTTAAAAAATGAATGTACTTCTCTACATCTTTGTTGTTTTTAGCATAACTCTCAAATCATCATTCTCCACACTGCAATCTTCCAACTCACTAACATTAATTTGTCCCACGCCAGACAAAGTTAAGCTTTGTAAATTATATTACCTTTATCTCATAATAATTGTTACATTTGCATACACTGTTTTTGGACTTATCTCTTATGTTGTGAGGTGTGAACATTTTTCAGCAAATATTTACAGCTCTTGGTACATTTCTTCTACAAACAATATTTGACAAACTCATGCGAGTCTGGGTAAAAATAAGAAAAGGAACTATGGAATTTTAAAAAAACAATTGATGCATATTATTGACTAAAGGAATTACATTTTTACACATTTTAAACCAAAGGAAAAGACATTAAAACTAGCTATAAGAAAAAAGGAGAGAGAGGAAGGAAATGTTTAGCTTTTCATAGATTTATATAGCATCACATAATGGGCGTTTTTTGGTGAAGTCAAGTGGGGTAAACCACACACTAAATATAACACTATACTGCAGTCTACACTAATTTCCAGCCTGTTCATATTGACTTTGATGAGTTAGTATTATTCTTGATCTTTTCCACCTAAAAACTCTATCATTAGTATAACTACTAAAAAACAATAAAACTAAACTAGTTTGCAAAGAAGACACCAAAGCTTCTCAACATTTCTTTCTCAAACAGTTGTAATATTCATACCAATTTCCGCAGTGCAGAATTCTCTTCCTAGCACTCTGTGAAACTAATCTAATCTCTTCAATCCCTTCCACTGAATTCTTTGTTCCTGGTCATCTGTTCTTTTATTGTCCTTTCTCAACAATAAAATCTTTGCATTCCCTTTCTCTCTCAGTACCCCTTTACGTCCTAGTGGCATTATCACTTTGCTTAGGGTGAAATTTAATCATTTCTCCCCACCCACATAATCTGAATTTTCATCAGTCTTGATGATTATGTTATTACATATCTTTTTGCCCACGTATTGATAATTGGATGGATTTTAAACATTTACATACAGTTATGCTAAGTGTATGTAACAAAAACCTTCAAGCCAAAATCTGGCTGCTTCTGGTACACAGATTGGTCTTTGGCTGTTCATGCCAGAGCTTAATTCAAATTTCCTCACTCTCTTAGTCAGTCATTTAGATAACTTAATCAGTCATAGACTGGATAATTTTAATCTTTCTTTGAATATTCAATTCCTTTAATTTCATTTTAAGCATCCTAAGGGATTTTCTGTATGCAGTAATTTTGCTGTAACTGCTGATGTATGGGTGGTGTCAGGAATAGCAGATCAGAATGGCAAATCCGAGTGCCGAGTTCAATATCTTGTTGAGTTTTTACATTCACTAACATGCAAATACTCATGGGAAAGGTATGATTCCATCTCATCTCCACACATATAGATTAAGAAAAATGATTGTTAACTCAAAAAACTATTAATGCAATATTCACTCACCAAAAAGAATTGTCCTTACAATCCAAAATTGTTATTGTATCAAGCAATCCATAGTATTCTTAGCATCCTTCTGTAGAGCGATTTTGAGAATACAATAGACTGAACATGTGAGCAACAACAAAATTCTAAAGAAAATTGAAACAAAAAGTAAACTTATACTTAACATCAGGATGAAAAAGGTAACAAAGAAAAGAGTGCTGAACTGTTATGTAATATCAGTTCTCCTATATGACAGTGAATGCTGGACAATCTTCTTACCGATAAAGAAAAGAATTGAAGCAAAAGAAATCTTGTTCTACAGAAGGATGCTGAGATTTATTTTTGGAAAATGTTTTTTTTACATTTTAATCTTTTTCATTATCCGATATAATACTATTAAAGAATGATTTCATTATTTGTTTATTTAGTGTCAGATTAGTGATGTCAGTAAAAGGAAAATTTTCTCCCTGGAATCGATCCTCCAAGTCTATAAATCAACCATTTGCCCTTGCATGGAGGATTGCTGCCATATATGGTCTGGGGCCCCTGCTGTTTGCCTCAGGGTTCTTGATAAGATCCAGAGACGGATAGGCAACATGACTGGCCCCGATCTGTCATCTCGTCTGCACTCGCTCTCTCACAGACGCGATGTTGCCTCGCTCTGCCTTTTTTACAGGTACTTTCACGGTAATTGCTCCAAGGAGCTGTTTTCGCTTGTCCCCAGGCCTTGTGAATTTAAACACCCCACAAGGCTGGCATCTTGCTCCCACCCCTACACTGTGGAAACTGTTAGATGTAGACGTCTCTTCTACTCCAATAGCTTCATGTCTCGCAAATCTCGCCTATGGAACTCCCTTCCCTATTACTGTTTCCCTGACAAATACAATCTCCAACGGTTTAAGTGTAGCATCAATCGACATCTCCAGTTGCCTTGATCTATCCACTTCCCTTCTCCACATCCTTTCATTTTTCATTCCTATCTGCTCTTGCTCCAGATCTTTTGTGGCCCCCTTGCCTTGATCGACCCACTGTCTTTCTCTTTCACCACATCCTCTCCTTTACCACTCCTATCTGCTCTTCCTCCAACCCTTCTTTAACCCCTTGCGTGATAGTGGCCTCCAGCCTTGCTTGAGGTGATACGCTTAAAAAAAAAAAAAAAAAATTGAACCAGAAAAATATTTCCATAATTTTAAAATCGAATACCCAATGTCAGATCACAGTGATGCCCGTTAAACATTTGTAAAACATTTTAAATCTTTATATGATGAAAAGAAAAAATGGTAAATAAGAACTAGCCATTTTTTTCACATATAATTCTTTTTACATTTCTTATAATGTGCCCGAGATATTTTAATTGACTCTTTCTGTTGACCATTCTTTCTTTCTTTTGTAATTTCTTTTTGCTCACATGTGGGATCCATTGTATACTTACTGAAAAATAAAAAGGTTTATATTAATAAGAAATAATATTAGATTAAAAAATCGATTGAAAAAATTAATGGATCCATGCTATTTTTAACTTCAATAAATGTTCAGATTTGATTTTTATAATCTTTACTTCCATCATAAATTCTATTCTGAAGACTAATAAGTATTATCATTCTATTCATATCATTATTGTAATTATCCTCATAATTAGCTTAATTTGATTAGATGATTATCACAAACACAATGATCAAGTCACCACCCACACCTACAGCATCTTGTGAAAAACTATTTTTAATATAATTAGCTTTGAAGACTGCAATGTTTTATTTCACTGCAAAGTTAAATAAAATTCTCTATATTTTACATATTCCCCCATTTTCTTTTAATTATTATATTGTATTTACAATTTTATCAAAGTTGTTCTATAAATAGAAATAAAACAAAGAAATTTTCAGGAAAATAAGAAAAAAGAAAAATGATATTCAATACCATCATTGTAACTTTACAGGATATCAGATCTTATTATTGAACAATATTGTTACAAGCAAATTCGTATAACCAACAAATCTTCATAAAACTTTCAGGATATATTTATAATTATATGACAAACAGACCATGTGATATTCAGCTTATAACATTACTAGCAGTATAACCTGTCTTCGACTGGGTGTTTCATTACTGGGAATTTTTGTCGTTAAATTGGGCAGTTTAAGTTTAAAGTCATCTTACCTGAAAATCAATATTAGTAACAATAATTAGGTGCAACTGAGGCACATCCCCAAATGAGGGGGTTAACAATTTGAATGGGACTCCCCCATTCAAATTGTTAACCCCCTCATGAAAAGGGCCATTTTTACATTCTCAATCAAGCAAGGAAGGAACCTCTTTCATGGACCGTCATAATAATAATATACGATAATTTTTATTTATAATATAATTTTTTTTTATAATTCTAATAATCTTTTGCATTAGATTTCAACTCTCAAAATTGATTGTACGCTGTTTTTTACAGACATTAAATTTTGCCTTTGATTTTTGCGCAGAGTATAAAAAAACAGTTTTTTTGATTTTTCACCTTCAAGGTAGTAATTTTTTCCCAGCCAATTTGTATTGAAAACCGGCACTGAAGAATTATCTATCAAACAAAAAAAATTTCATCAAAATCAGATGAAAACTCTGGAAAGGCATAAACAACATCTAATTGCTTGTGCACACACACATTTTGAGAATTATAGATATAGATTAAAGAGTTTTTAATCATTTCACCCTAAGCAGGGAAATAAAAGTCACTAGATTACAAAGAATTACTGAGAATAAACAAAACAGTAAGGACAATGAGAGATCATGATTCACAAGGAGAGAAAATGAAGACTGAGATATTTATAATTGCTTGTTTGTGTCAGATTTGACTGCAAAACTTATTGTTAACTGTCATATTCAAATAAATACATATTCGAAACAAAGAAAAGAATATTGAACTGTTCTGTAATATCAGTTTTCCTATATGACAGTGAATGCTGGCAAATCTCCTGATGGATGAAGGAAAGACTTGAAACCAAAGAAATCTGGTTCTACAGAAGGATGCTGAGAATACTATGGACTGAACATGTGAGCAACAACAAAGTTTTAAAGAAAATGGAAACAAAAACGAAACTTATACTTAACGTCAGGAAGGGATAGTTGAAATTTCTAGGGCACATAATGTGGAATGAGGGCTTGGAAAATTTGATAGTCACTGGACAGATTGGAGGCAAGAGGAAAAGAAGAAAACAATGCATGACATACCAAACAAACTTCTGTAAATGAATGTCGGAACAAGGTTTAGGAGAGATGGCAAAAAGACAAAATTTATTAAAAGCTACAAAGGACAGGAAGTTGTGGAGAGCCTTGATTGCCAATATTATAAGAGCCATGGAACATAGAAGAAAAAGAATGAGCAATATGTGTGGATTGATTAACAGGTATGTATTTCAAGGTAGTAATGTAATGAATACAACTAGAAAGAAAACAAACATTGACTAAAGACATAAAAGCTCCCAAACTACCATCATTAGAAGAAACATATCCTCAAGTCTACTTTGTTCCAAATTTTTATCTTTGACCTTCCTGATGTCATCAGTTTTCAAATTAGTGTCTACGAGACGTAAAAATTTACTCCTGTATTAATAGTTAGTCGGATAGGTTTGACACAAGATATAGTGATTCTCAGTTCAGACATTTAATGTCATTGATGCACAAAGACCTGACCTTAATGTTATAGATGAGGAGAATAGCAAGTTTCAAATTATTGACATTGCTGTTTCATATTATACAGGAGAAAACCCCAAAGAAATTGAAAAAAAATAAAAGAAAATGCCAGAATGTCATTAGTTGTTTTCCTTTAATGTCATATCAACCTCTATGGATTATTTAATGCAGAAATCTAAATATTCTGTACACAATTTTATTTTATTTTTGGTGATAATAATAGTTTAGTGATAGAACTCTTACTAAATAACCCATAGCTGGGGGAGAAAAAGTGGATTCATACCTTTTCCAAGAGTATTTGCACATAAGTGAAGATAATGAACCCAACTGAAATTGGAACTCTGCTCTCTGAATAACAATTCCAAGCCATTATCCATTACACCACTAACAAATCCAAACTTACAGCACCTGGTATTCCCAAGCGGTCACCCATCCATGTACTGACCAGACTCAGCATTGCTTAACTTGATAGATTGTATGGGAACTGGTGTTTCAATGGGATGTGGCTGTAAGTGCCAGAATTTGGTTAAGGGGCTGTAGAAGTTATGGAACATGAATGTAGAACTGATTCCTATAGTAATGGGAGCACTTGGAACACCACCCAGAAAACTGATAAAGCACTTGAGATACCAACATAATGTGCGATACCAACATAATAATAATATTATAATGGAAATACTAATTGTTATTAGATTTGTACATGAAAAAGGCTTTGGAGTAAAGGTTTGCAAAAAAAGAAAAAGGAAAATTCTTTTGATACACCCTAATACTTATGGTGTGAAAGTTAAAAATGAACATCACTCATGAAAAATCATCAATGAAGCCTTACAAAACTATTCATTACAAAAAATGAAGTTTCCTGGAAATTTAATTAAAAATAATGCATAGTTAAATAACTCTGATCCTTTTTTTCCTGATGGTAAAGTAATAATCAATGTCATGAAGAACAAGAAGGAAAAACCAATTACTTTGTAACACCTAAACTCAGAGAATGATGAATTTGTGAGAAACATTGTCAGGTGTAAAATGTGGTAATTACAATTTATTTGGAAAAGAGTTACCATCAAAAATATACAGTCATGGAAAATAAAGATAAGATCGAAGCTTAAACAAAAATAAATAATTTTTATTTAACATATTGATTTTCAGAGGTCTAACTTCAAATGCCAGCTTTATAATATCCAAATTGGGAAATAAAAGTATTCCAAATTCTTGGTTTATGGGTTGATATTTTCAATAAATTTTTCTCCTAAAGGATTTGTTTTTAATTACCAGTATGATTTTTAATTTTTGCCTTAGATACCAGGTACCAATATTAAAAATAAAGAAAAATCTTGTGAATGTACGCATGATAGTATGACCAGAAAAAAAGGAGGTAACATGTGGTTGGTGCCATAATAAAATCTACAAACCACGAATAATCACGTGCCTGGCAAGCAATGTGTAGAATTTTGCTCTGTTCAAATGTTAAAAGTATTTTTGTATTCTTTATATAATAAGAAGTTGTGGAGAGTCTGTATATATATCTCTATATATATATATATATATAGATAGATATATAGATGGGTATGATAAAAAAATATACATTTATGCACATATACTTGCACGTACATATATATTTCTTTCTTTCTCAGGTGTTATAAATACAGTGCTCAATGTTATATAACAGAGCTATTAAGAATATATTAATGAAAAGATATCATATCCATGACTCAGAGTTTCATGCAGACTTGCAATCTTCAGCACCTGAAGATTGCAAGTCTGCAAGGGGAAACTCAGAGTCATGGTATCCATGTTGGATATTATGTGTATTCACTAATATATATATATATATATATATATATATATATATATTAGTGAATATATAAACTCAGTTTCAGAAAATTTTCATATATATTCAAATATATTATTTTTCATATATATTCATAAATAATTATCGCTCTACTATCGGTATTGAGCCCTCTTTTGGATTAATGCTCTGAACATTGGAATTTATATATTACTTTCGTTCTCATCACATAGGATATATATATATATATATATATATATATATATATATATATATATATATGAAAATTTTCTGAAACTGAGTTGTCCTTTAATAAATATTTTTACTTCTATTATTTTGAGCCATTTATAACCAGAAAATCTGTTAAATTTGAAAAATTGATATAAGTTGAATTATTATAGTTTTATGTGTATTATTTCCTAGTATTAATAGCTAGCACTTTTATTTTATTTTTGGTGTGTTTTTAGGATATATAATAGTATCTAAGACAATACGTATAATAAATAATAGTATCTGAAACAAAAGTGAAAATGATGAGGGAAAGCTGAAAAGCAATAAATTCTTTTTGTTGAGAGCATTTGCTATCTCTGGCTTCTTCAGGTTAGAATTAAATAAACACAAAACTCTATGTAAGGAAAAATGTATATGTATAACAAAAGCATATTTTATATATTATATATATATATATAATAAAAGCATATATTTTATATATTATATATATACATATATATGTATGTATAACAAAAGCATATTTTATATATTATGTATATATGTATAACAAAAGCATATTTTATATATTATATATATATATATAATAAAAGCATATATTTTATATATATATCTATATATATATATCAAAAGTATATATTTTATATATATATGTATATATATATATAACAAATGCATATAATTTATATATATATGTATATATATATAGCAAAAGCATATATTTTATATATATATATATATATATATATGTAACAAAAGCATATATTTTATATATATATGTATATATATATATCACACAATTATATAATATATATGACAAAAACATATTATATATATATGCTTTTGTCACAAGCATATTATATATATATATATATATATATATATGACACAAGCATATTATATATACAGGGTGTCCATAAAGTTCATGTGCACTTTAAAACATTTATAACTTTATGTGTATATGCGATAGAAATAATCTGTAAAAAATGTTATAAAGTTTAATGTACCTAGTTTAAAGTATTGCTAAAATAACTAATTTGATTTCAGGCATTACTGTAAATCAGTTGGCAAATGTTTTCTGTGAACTGCAAAATCGTATTACCCTCTGTATTGCTAATGATGGAGGACATGTGGTAACTTAAATAAAATTTCAATAAATCCTTTTTACAAATTATTTTTATCGCAAATACAAATAAAGATGTAATTTTTTTAAAGTGCTCACAAACTTTATGGACACCCTGTATATATATATATATATATATATATATATATATATATATATATATATACACACATATATATATATATATATATATATACATATATGACACAAGCATATTATATATATATATATATATATATATATACATATATGACACAAGCATATTATATATATGTATATATATATATATATATATATGATGCAAGCATATTATATATATATATATATATCTATATATAAAATATGACACAAGCATATTATATATATATATATATATATATATATATATATATATATACACACCTTTACACATATATACATGTACCTCCTCATATATATATATATATATATATTTATATATATACATATATGTGTCTGTGTGTTTAATTATGCATATGAAAAGTATTATAATATATATAAACCATAGAAATTTAATAGAAAAATAACATGTACAACTAAGATAGAAGAGAATGTACAAATATTGTATTTTGAAAAACAACTAAATAAGTTATTCATTATCATCACTCTTAGTAACAAGGAGAGTTGAAATGTGACTTTGGAAGCAACTGTATGCTCAGATCAGATGGTTCCTTTGAAATTGCTTTTCATAACCAATGTGTCCTTAGATTGAACATACAATATGCTGTGCCAGAGGTAATTTCATCCAACACTGCAAATTACTGTGAAGCCCAAACTGGAGTCATTTTCTTAAATAGCCTTGTCCGAAATGAGACTTTCATATGGATGTTATGCAGAGAATCAAATCCGTTAAGTCAGCTATATACAACAACGTTCTAAGATCCATGGTGAAAAAATGCTTTGATTGAGTGAAGAGTTGTGGCAATGATCATTCTTCTTTGAACATGGTGGACTGGCACTACAGAATCACAAAGGATTTTACTAAATAAAAGAAATCGCATCACTTAAGAACTACCAACAACAACAACAAAAGTTAATAAGGATAGCACGTGTAATGCAAAGAAAAAAAATAATGACTTAAGATGATAGCATTCCATGCAACTTCAAATAGAAGGTTAGGAAGGAAGCCCCCCATCAATACTGGAAAAAGTGATAACACCTACAGCATTTGAGAAACTTGTTTTCCTAAAATTGTTTCAAGAGAAAGATTTTATAAATTTCATTTGAAAGTAGTACTGGCTGCTCAGTCAATGAATGTCAAATGTTTCCTTGTAGGGAAATGGCTAATATTACTATTTTAAAGCTGATGGTTGATTTCCATTTCAATGATGTTCCACGTTTGATCCATGTATTTGGACATTTTATTGTAAATATTTATAGGATCATGAAGCATTTATCTCACAAACAATATTGATGTGAATCCAGGTAAAAATAAAAAAAAAAATGGAATGTAAAACAAATGACAATTGATGCATGTTATTAGCAAAAGGAATTACAGGTATACACAACTGAAGTCAAAGGAAAATACATTAAAACTAGCTATAAGAATGTGCGTGTCTGTGTGTTACATATGTGTATATGTGCGAGAGTTCAATCAACCGAGTACGAAGGAAGTGGCTGCGGCTTGGTGGTAGTGTTCTTTATCTTTATCTGGAAGCAAGAGGGAAAAGAGAAAGAGAGAGAACATATTTGTCATTTTTATAGACTTAAAGAGCATGCCTAATGAGGGCTTCTGGGAAAGCCAAGTGAGGTAAAACACACACCCTATATTACTTTGTTTTTTTTTATCAGCATCATTACTTTTAACTGCACAGAGTTACTCATCTGTGTAGTGAACCCTCTGATAATGGAGAAAAGCATTACACAAACACCTCCTTCCCCCCCCATATATATATATATATATATTCATCTTGGGTAAAACATTAAACTAATTTGCATCCTGGGTAAAATGATAAACTATGACCAGCACCAGCAGCAAGGCCTCTGATCAAGAGGTTTTGAGGAGCATGGAAACACCTCTTTAATTGCTGGTGTTCCCAGGTCCACCCTGACCTGGGGTGGTAGCACCTGTTAGGGTCCCAGTTATGGGCAAATAGTTAACCAGCAATACAATTTTGAAGGAAAAATATTACCAGTAACAGATATTTGACAAAACAAAATATTACCAGCAATAAAAAATTTTGTTGGCATTAAATAACCCATTGAGGGTGATATGTTGTAAAACAAAATAAACCAAACTAAACATATATTTCATCCACAAACAGACTGTTTCGCTGTATCGCTCATCAGTGTGGCTAGACATCTGATCACTTCAGGCCAGGACCGATTTGGTATCAGTTGGAGATTCTAACCACTAAGCCATTGACACCCGGCAAAGAGAAAGGCAAATTTTTGCATATTTATTTTTCATAAACACACCAGTCACTTAGAGAACTCAACTGGCTTGGAGGGTCTTGCATTATCAATGGTAATAGTGACTATTTACAAAATTCGCTCATTACTCTCTACAGTGCTCAATTGATTAAATTATTTTATCGAGAGCTAAATAATTATTTGGAAGGATATGAGTTTGTGCCCATCAGTTTCATGCTTATGCGGTGAGTTTGCCTGAGGTTCAAATAAGCATGCAACCGATGGTCACAAACTCATATCCATTCAACTAAATATATTAGCACTATCACTGATATTGAGTGCTTCCCAATAAGCACCACACACACACACACACACACACACACACACATATATATAGATATATATATATTAGTTCAGTATGACTATCAAAACATATGAAATTAGAATATCAACCAATGCCTATGCATGAAATTTTTAAAATGTAAGAAGACATTTCACTGGCTAAATTCCACTCTTTACTCAATAACATAATGTATCCAAAAAAAGATGAATCAGATAAAATCATTAGATGTTGTCATGCAGCTGGTGTTACATCATAGTTTTACCTTCTCTGAGTTGGATACCTTAACAAAGGCTAAGTGTTCCAACACTCCCAGTGAGCTTACCGCATCAGCTACTCAGATATTTTTAAATCCCCATGCCTGTGAATTACCTTTGTTTCCTCCAAATTCCAGTTGTAAGGAATAATATTACAGACAGGTTTTCTTAGGCTACTTTGTGGAACAGGCTCCCATGTAGATACTTCATTGTTATATTCCATACTAATAGGAAAGTATACTTGAAAAAACAAGGTGGATAAAATAAGTAAAAGTTTATTTTAAAAAACTAGTACAAAAAGAATAAAGATAACGGTTATGCACAAGGTCATCGCAAGTCAATCCAATAGTGAGTGCTAATATTGGAAGGTTAGTAGTTCTCATGTAAGTCTGAGTCGTACTTAACAGATCCCAGATAGACAATGTTTACCAGGCTCCCCACAAGGTAGGTTGTGGCACAAGGTCAAATTTAATGTGGAGCGATCTGAACCAATAGACTTGGCCGAAAATTCCCTGTAAGCCTGCATAAACGGGTTCAGGTCTGTCTACCTCCCTGGGTGAGAGACTGCCCTTTGGCATAGACTCATCTGGGTACCTCTCTGCTCAAAGCACAGTTCAACAACAGCTGAGTAACAGATCCAGCTAGTATATTTAGCTACTCCCCCACGAGGGTTGCATGTGGCGCAAGGCCGGGTTTAGCGTGGATTTTCCGAGCCTGTAGGCTCGGCCAAAAATATTCCCTATTCAAACGCATATAAACGGATTCAGGGTCAGTCTACCTCCCCAAACGAGACTCTGCCCTTTGATGGAGCCTCGTCTGCATTCCTCTCTGCCCGAAGGCAGAGAGTTCGACTGTTTAGCTGGAACATGTCGCAGCTAGACCCACTAGTCCATTGACTTACAGATACTTATAGTTAGTTACTGCCTATAGTGTAGTCACTCATGGAGGTGACAGGTTATTCCATTACATCATTCCTACTTCCTGCCATTTTTTTCAATAACCATCTACATTGAGTGATCTTAAGCCTTATAGTGAGAAAACTTTAGTCTAAAAAATAACATTGGCATAGAATTTATATTCAAACTTAAGATTGTGTAATGTTATCCACCACACAAACAATTAAACAAATTCTTCAAGCAAAAACATCAGGCCTTAAATCCATGCATCAGAATTTCAAATATGCTTTCTATAAAATATTTTTAATTCATGAAATTTTTGCAAACAGCTTTCAGCAAAAACAATTGACAACTATTCCAGCATTTCTCTTACTGTTGGCAACCAGAAATTTTGTTAGAAGATAGACAATTAGATTCTGAGAGATGACCAGCTGCTGCTGATGCCAGGTCAGGAACTTTTGCCTTGTTCTGAATGCGAGCAAAGAGCAAAAGGTTTGACAAGAAATGATTTTGGCAGCTGTGGCACTAGAAACATTCCATGCATTCAGAAAATTGTCAGTAAGCACAAATGTGTTTAACACCCCAGATAAGTTTCACACAATGATTCACGTGAGATCTGCTTCAAAGATTCTGTCAGTTAATGTGTGACAGATCCAGCAAGAGCAGACAATCCAGACTAAACCTTTGATATATGCTTGGGGTTCCAACAAATCTGAAATCACACATTTCTTCTTTTTTTTTTTAAGCTTTGAAATGATCAGATTTAAATATGATTTTCATTTGACATATGAGTTTAGAAATGTATTGCATGTGTACAAACACTTCTATGAAGGCAAAATCATATGTCTTTTATTTTCCCGCTCCAAGCAAGGCAGTAAAGACACTAAGACATAAGGGGTGACTGGTTGTGGAAGATTTAGAAAGCAGAAACATTAGTAAAGAGCAAGAACACAAGAAGAGTAATAAGGAGGACAGCAGATAGCAATTGACATTGCATTTAAATTTTTGAAGATTAAAAATTGGTGGGAAGAGAGTTTTAAGAAGTGCAAGAAAATAAACTTATCACAGAATTTAAATTTACATCTAGCCAATTCAACTGCAAATTAATGAGATCTTGATGCAAGTCTAGTATTGTGTTTAAATTCAAAAAGTCTAGGTACCATAACAAAGACCTTATCTGAACAATTAACATGAAAGTATTTACAGAAAAGGGACACGGTGGCAACCTTATGTCTGTTGGAAAGTGATTGAAGCTACGCATTATTTATGCATATACTAGTCTTATCATGGGATTTGTTCTCAGGTTTAGTACCACGTACACTGGGTGTAAAATTTTAAATTTGCATAGATAATAATTATATGCACAAATAAATGCTGTTTACATATAGTGAATATAGGGTAAAAGATGTTTACTGCTGCAAGTTGAGCAGATAAAATGGTAATGGGGGAAAACATTTGGCATTCATTGACCAAACATTGATACTGTCAATTAAAATTTCTAAAATGTTTCTCCTTAGTTCCACCAGTCCTGACCTCTATGGCTAAGACCCACCATACCCCACACATCGTAATGAACAATCCTCATTCCCTTCACATTTATTTGATGATACAAAAGGTTTGTCGCACCGACTCTCAAGCGGATGCTTTCTCGATCACTACAACTGTAACCTGTTCAAGTTTACTACGGTTAAGTGTTATCTCCTCATATATCCACACATGCTGTGCATCTTACACTGTAACCCACTACTTTGAGTGTCTCTTGAGACTTATACATTGTGAAATCCATTGTAAAAAAAGGAAGAAAAGTTTTGCAGGAAAATAAGCTTCTCAAATCTATTACCTGTTATGACACTTTTTAGTAAGGATGTAATTTTCCTTCCTAACCATTTGTTTAGGCTTTTGAGTCCTGAGGTCATGAATAATTTTAACCCTTCTGCCTGAGCTTCTGAGTCAAAATTCGCAAATAATTGGTATGTAATTTTTCATGGTAGATATAAAAATAGTTACAAGTGTTTACCCACCATTCAACTAGTGGCTGGGCATTAAGTCATTTTTCTCTACCACTGTTCAATCAGTAGCTGGGCATTACACCATTTTTCGCTACCACTGGTGAAGTGGTAGGCAGAGCTCAAAAGGTTAAGGTAGTGTGGAAAGTCAACATTATTTTCCCTTCTAATTACACATACTACTTGTTTTAGTTGTTGAAAGTCTTCAAGGGATGTGATTTTTGTTATTTGTAAATTAAATTTTTATATTTGTCATTTGGTAGCCGGTGGTTTCACTCACATCATACCAGCAGGGATAGCCTCGTGTTCGCAGGAATAAAAACATACAAGGAAACAACGCAAAAAAGCAGGTTAAATTTTAATTAAAAAATCATATAATTATATTTATTTTTGTGAACTGGTGTCTATGTATTTTAGTTGAACATGTTTTCAGGTTGCATATAGTAATGGAAGAAAGTCATTTTGTCTTATGATAAGCAATGTGCTGAAGAAAGGTGATGGACGTCTTGACCATTTAAGGGTTGGTAGTGAAGAGAGTGAGGTCATCATTTTTTTGCCCAAACAGATTTCAGGTAGGAAAATTTTCTGTTGCATGCTGGGAGAACTTTTACTATTTTGTTTTTATTTGTAATAATGTCCCTACAAGCTTCACTGTTTTCTTTAAGATCTAAAAGATTAATTTACTTGAAGTCATTTTTAATCCTTAATCTATGGAAAGGGCTGTCTATAGTTGATAGTTTAGACATTTCTGAATGAGGTGGTTTCCATGAATATGAGAGTCACAATCTTACAAGATGCCTGTTTAAGGACATAACTTTAGTTCTTAGATTAATATTTAAGTTTAAAGCTTACTTTGATCCTTACCGAATTCTCTTAATGAGAATAACTTTAATTCTCTGGAAACCTGTAAAAAACAATTAGATCAATTCCTCACCCAGAAAAATGTCAAGTTCTGGGTGGATAGAATCATGAAGCTGCCTCAAAGATGCTGAAAGATAGAACAAAATGGCACATAAGTGATTGAATAAATCTATATACAAATATTTAAATATTGTCTTTGAAATTGTGGTGAAGGCAAACATAGTTGTCTCCCCTTTGAATTACTTAATTATAAGCGAAATGGTTGAATCTCACATATGAGCAGTAGTCAAATTGCATTGGATAAGAGCTTCACTATATGCTTACACAGCTATCTGTTTTTCTTTACAGAAATTCTCTTAAAAAAGCTACAAACTTTTGTTCCAGTCCAGTATATTAGTTTGTGTCAAAAGTATTTTCATTCTTACAGACCTTGATTTACAGCCATATCAGTTGAAACATCAGTTCTCATATGATCACCAAAATTTAACAATTTTCAGTCTGGTCTCTACCTTGATCAGTACCACTTGGGAATACTAGGTGCTGTGAGATTGGATTTACATAGGTGCAATGAATAATGTCTCAGAATTGCAAATTCCAATTCCAGTGAAATTCATTATATTCATTTTCATGCAAATACTCTTGGGAAAGGTATAAATCCACCACTTCCCCCCAGCTATGGGCTAATTAGTGGGAATTTTATCAGTAATCATCATTATCTCCGATAAATTCTTTCAATTTAAACATATTTTCCGGCTTTAAATAACCTGCAAAAAGTTGATAAGCCATAAAAAGTAAATAAATAAAATCAATCTCGCAGTATTAGACAAAATTAATCTTAACACAACTTATTCTGTTTAATTATTTTCTATAATAAATTTGTTATAAGTGATCCATACACAAAGATATCTTAGCAGCTAATTATGCATGTATTATGTCTATTGGCCTGCATATTTAAGAATTCCAAGTAAAGATAATGCATCCACATTTTTAGAGGAAACCACAGTTACATCCAGTGTGCCTTAACATTTAGCCACAAAGAATGTCACAGTAAGCAACAAAGTGTCCATTATAATAATGTTTACTTAATAATAATAAAAAACCCAAAAGAAAACTACTTTATGTGCCGTGTCCCCTCAGGACGTAGGCGATCATGACTCTCCACAGTTTCCTGTCATTTGTAGCTCTTACTAAATTTTGTCCTTTTGCTATTTCTCTCAAAACTTGTTCCACCATTCTTTTAGTCAAGCTCGCTAAATATGTTATTCGTTGTTTTCCTCTGTCCCTCTTGCCTTCAATCTGTCCTGTGAGTATCAGATTTGCAAACCCTCATTCTTCATTATGTGTCCGAGAAATTTCATCTGTTTCTTCCTGATTTTAAGTAATAGTTTCATTTTTGTTTCAGTTTTCTCTACAATTTCATCATTGCTCACATAGTTTGTCAATGGTATCCTCAGCATCCGTCTGTGGAACCACATTTCTGTTCCTTCAAGTCTCATACTAATTATTAAATCCAGAATATGAACCCAAACCTTTGGCCTACTGTGTGTACATACACATACATACATACATACATATTATATATATATATATATATATATATATGTCCTGATGTATGATGGTAAACTACATCCGGCAGCAAGTCTTCTCATCGGGAGATTGGAGGATTTGAGGAGCGTGGAACCACCTTTTAATTGCTATTGTTCCCAGGTCCACCCTGACCCGGGGTGGTAGCACCTATTAGGGTCCCAGCTATGGGTACATAATGTCTACCAGGGCTGACCAAGCTCTTTAGTGTTATAGTACACGACTGGTCTAGGAGATGGAAAACTCTTACGCGAAAAGCCTGAAGTATATTTATTTGCACCGACTAAGTATATCAGTACTTCCAAAAAGTGTGGATGTTTCTGCACAAGTCTTCACCACTTTAATCAAATCACTTGTGTGGGTTTTCTGGCGGTTTGCCCTGATTCGTTCATTCTGTCCGCTGGTGATAAGATGAAGGCAACGGGGTCAGGTAAAGGATATTACTGGAAGGCTCTAGCTGGAGCTCTACACAGTGGCAGACCAATGGCTGTTCTTTCACAAACCAATGAGCAATTGTGATGTCCGTGTCCTCCATCGGTGACAAAGCAGCCCTATTTAGGATTGCACTGGTTTCCCTATTATGGGGAGGGGCGATAAAAGGAGCCCTAAACATTGCTTGCTAACATAGTGACTTGGCAACCCACTGCAGCTGTCTAGTTATCCAATAAAGCAGTCAAAACAGCAACGAATAACAGAATAAATATAAGAAGAATTTCCGTTCTGGATCTTTTTTCCATTATTTTCATTGTCCCAAGTGTGCTTTCAGAGAATTCTTTAGATATTTCCAAGGGGATTTTCTTTTTGGTGTTTTTAGTTTTTTCTCATGTTTTGACTGTTTAAGTTGCATTTTATTATTCTGTTTTTTGGAATGTGAATGTTTATTTGGAGCCTTCAAAAGTCACTGAATTTTTTGTGGGAATCTTTCTATTTTTTTTAAAAACATCTAACACTCCATTTCCACTGTTAAATAAGGTGAAGTTGATAGTAGGATAGGGATGTTTAATACACAGGGCCACTCTAATAACAAGGTGTTACTGGTAATTTGATTTATATAAAATTTTATTGTTTTTGACCATAAATTTTTTTAAGTGTTTTTGTAAATTGTATGTTGATAGATTTTTTTTTTATGACACAGTTAACAGTTATGTGCCATGTGTGATACACACTTAGGCAATCTTGCATCTTTCAATACATGACTGATGAGGCAGATTTTTTCCCACAGTCGGTTGCCATTTCTTTCTGTGGTAGACTAGTTGCCATCCAAAGCTATAGAACCCGCTCTGTCCTGCTATTTACCCATAGCTGGGAAGAGAAGAAGAGGATTCATACCTTTCCCAAGGGTATTAGCACATACGTGACTGTAATGGGTTTGACTGAATTTTGAACTTGGCTCTCTGATTCCTCAATCTGAGCTGCTATTCATTACTCCTCCACTTTGATCTAATAAGTGACACTTGAGGTATCTATTAAGGTAGGTGGTAGTATCCAGTATATATATATATATAGATATAGATATATATATATATATTGAACTTTATTAAAGCTGAAAAGCGTGTTTTGAGCTGCTCTAGGCAAGACATTTAACACTCATATGGTTCACTGCAGCTTAGAGAATAAGTTTTTAGAAAGTGAATGAAGCAACAAATGAAAGAAAAAAAGCAGCAAAAGACACCAATTGATGGAAGGCCATGATTGCCAAAGTTTTAAAGAATTAGAACCCTTATGGAGAGAATGATAATAAAGCCTGCCCTGGAGATGAGATAATTATATATTTTTAAATAGTTACTGTTGTCTGTGTTCAAGCCCAGTAAAAAGAAAATAATTATTGATTTTTAAGATAAACCAAGCCTTTCCATTTGAAGGATTGGCACATTATCCTCTTATACTCTTTTCCCTTTCTATTACACTCTAGCACTGAAGACAAAATCTGCAATGAAATAGCTGTATTTTCCTCAGTGCATATTTTTGGCAAATTATTGTAATCTTCTCAATTTCCACTATATTGCCAGAAAATTCTAGAAGACTGCTTTTCATATTTCATTTTTTGTGTCTATTTGATTTTAATTAAGTTGTGTTTACACAATAATGAATAAATTTTAACTTGTTATTCCTTTATTGACAGACAAGAAAGTTTTCTCAATGAATTTTTGGTAAGAACATGACAAGTGTAAACATACAAATCTGGAACAAATATATTTCTTCTTCTCTATCCCAATTCAAAATTTTCTTTTCTTTTTATTATATCCAACCATTCTTCTTTTCTCCTTCCTCTTGTTTTTCTTTTCAACTTCAACATC
>OZ038495.1:50056923-50081923 GCA_964036315.1 Acanthosepion esculentum | reverse complement strand
ACAAATCATATCAGCATAATTTAGAGACTGTTGTTGAAAATTAAATCAGGGATATTCTGAGATGTTATCACCAAAACTGTATCTAAGCAGGAAGACTGGATCTGATAATTGTGAATGAGGAAAACAGTGAATATAAAAGAAAGTAAGAATTTGGGAAAATATTAGGGCCTTACCTGTGAGCTGTGAAAGATAGGAAATGTAATGGTTAGGGTTATGGCCATAATAATAAGACTAGTTGGATTTGTGCCAAAAAATTACCATCATGACTGGATGAGATGGAAATGCAAGAATGGTTTGAGACTGTACTGACCACAGAATTTATGAGATATTCAAGGTTACTGAAAATTGTGTTAGAGATTTGAGAGAGACAACTTGTCACTCAATTTTCTGAGATGACTACCAGACTTATAGTTTTAACATTAAAAAATACTATGTAGTGTCAGTTTATTTTATACAAGTCAATATTTTCACAACAGAAATGATATTAGCCAGTTCAACTTGGTAAAGGTTTTTGGATATATTTATATGATGAAAATGTGGAAAAGACAAAGCAAAATCCGAATATGTGAGTTTACTGTTTTTATTTTGTTTTTGTTTTTGTTATTCTGTCGACGTCAGACATTTCGATCAAATAGACCTTCTTCGGGACATGGTTAATGGAGACATATTTATATTAGATTTAAGTTAGATGAAGAGACGATATATACAGGACTGGTCAGAAACAGAAAAACTGAAATTCTAAAGTCAGAGTATTCTTTCTTGGAGTCGGATACGCTGGCGTCGCGTGGGCGGCAACTACGAAGACCTGCGCACAGGGAAAAGATTGTGTCCTAAGTGGAAGGTGGGGGGGACTTATTTAAAACTATAGCTTATCGGTACGTTTGTCACACATTAATCTTGCTACACAGCTTGCTATATGAAAGAACCCTGGTCGGGTATTTACTGTGTGTGAGGTGGCTATCATGCCAGCCTCATAAATCTGCCTAAGGTTTTTATTGTGGATATATTTTAAGATCTTCACAGAGTCGAAATCAAAAATATATTTATATGTACATAACAAATATACAACATGATTTTTTAGCTTACTCTGGAAGTTTTAAAGAAATCTATCCTTTATTGGATATCACTGACAGACACTATAGAATCACAAGCAAAAACTTTAACAAATAACAAAAACCATATAATTTGAAGACTTCCAACAGCAGAAACAACTAAAATGGATAGCATATAACTCAATAAGATAATAATGACAAAATCAAGAAGTCTTTTCACACAACCTTAAACAAAACAGTAAAAGAGAAACTCTGATCAATTACTAGAAATAGTAACAGCAGACTTGCAAGACCCATTTGCCTGAAAAACTGTTTTAAGAGAAATATTTTATGAATTTCAATTGAGAGTAGTGTTAATTATTTTTTTAATGAATACCAGATGTTTCTTTATAAGGAAATGTCTAATCTCAGCTTTGCTAAGTTGCCCTATATGGAAATGTCTAATAGGAGCTTTGCTAAGTTTCCCTATATGGAAATGTCTAAAAGCAGCTTTGCTAAGTTTCCCTATATGGAAATGTCTAAAATCAGCATTACTCAGTTTCCCTATAAGGAAATGTCTAATAGCAGCTTTGCTAAGTTTCCCTATATGGAAATGTCTAATAGCAGCATTGCTAAGTTTCCCTATATGGAAATGTCTAAAATCAGCATTACTCAGTTTCCCTATAAGGAAATGTCTAATAGCAGCTTTGCTAAGTTTCCCTATATGGAAATGTCTAATAGCAGCTTTGCTAAGTTTCCCTATATGGAAATGTCTAAAATCAGCATTACTCAGTTTCCCTATATGGAAATGTCTAATAGCAGCTTAGCTAAGTTTCCCTATATGGAAATGTCTAAAATCAGCATTACTCAGTTTCCCTATATGGAAATGTCTAATAGCAGCTTTGCTAAGTTTCCCTATATGGAAATGTCTAAAATCAGCATTACTAAGTTTCCCTATAAGGAAATGTCTAATCTCAGCTTTGCTAAGTTTCCCTATATGGAAATGTCTAAAATCAGCTTTGCTAAGTTTCCCTATATGGAAATGTCTAACAGCAGCTTTGCTAAGTTTCCCTATATGGAAATGTCTAAAATCAGCATTACTCAGTTTCCCTATAAGGAAATGTCTAATAGCAGCTTTGCTAAGTTTCCCTATATGGAAATGTCTAAAATCAGCATTACTAAGTTTCCCTATAAGGAAATGTCTAATCTCAGCTTTGCTAAGTTTCCCTATATGGAAATGTCTAAAATCAGCTTTGCTAAGTTTCCCTATATGGAAATGTCTAACAGCAGCTTTGCTAAGTTTCCCTATATGGAAATGTCTAAAATCAGCATTACTCAGTTTCCCTATAAGGAAATGTCTAATAGCAGCTTTGCTAAGTTTCCCTATATGGAAATGTCTAAAATCAGCATTACTAAGTTTCCCTATAAGGAAATGTCTAATCTCAGCTTTGCTAAGTTTCCCTATATGGAAATGTCTAAAATCAGCTTTGCTAAGTTTCCCTATATGGAAATGTCTAACAGCAGCTTTGCTAAGTTTCCCTATATGGAAATGTCTAAAATCAGCATTACTCAGTTTCCCTATATGGAAATGTCTAACAGCAGCTTTGCTAAGTTTCCCTGTATGGAAATGTCTAAAATCAGCATTACTCAGTTTCCCTATATGGAAATGTCTAATAGCAGCTTTGCTAAGTTTCCCTATATGGAAATGTCTAAAATCAGCATTACTCAGTTTCCCTATATGGAAATGTCTAAAATCAGCTTTGCTAAGTTTCCCTATATGGAAATGTCTAACAGCAGCTTTGCTAAGTTTCCCTATATGGAAATGTCTAAAATCAGCATTACTCAGTTTCCCTATAAGGAAATGTCTAATAGCAGCTTTGCTAAGTTTCCCTATATAGAAATGTCTAAAATCAGCATTACTAAGTTTCCCTATAAGGAAATGTCTAATCTCAGCTTTGCTAAGTTTCCCTATATGGAAATGTCTAAAATCAGCTTTGCTAAGTTTCCCTATATGGAAATGTCTAACAGCAGCTTTGCTAAGTTTCCCTATATGGAAATGTCTAAAATCAGCATTACTCAGTTTCCCTATAAGGAAATGTCTAATAGCAGCTTTGCTAAGTTTCCCTATATGGAAATGTCTAAAATCAGCATTACTAAGTTTCCCTATAAGGAAATGTCTAATCTCAGCTTTGCTAAGTTTCCCTATATGGAAATGTCTAAAATCAGCTTTGCTAAGTTTCCCTATATGGAAATGTCTAACAGCAGCTTTGCTAAGTTTCCCTATATGGAAATGTCTAAAATCAGCATTACTCAGTTTCCCTATATGGAAATGTCTAATAGCAGCTTTGCTAAGTTTCCCTATATGGAAATGTCTAAAATCAGCATTACTAAGTTTCCCTATAAGGAAATGTCTAATCTCAGCTTTGCTAAGTTTCCCTATATGGAAATGTCTAAAATCAGCTTTGCTAAGTTTCCCTATATGGAAATGTCTAACAGCAGCTTTGCTAAGTTTTCCTATATGGAAATGTCTAAAATCAGCATTACTCAGTTTCCCTATAAGGAAATGTCTAATAGCAACTTTGCTAAGTTTCCCTATATGGAAATGTCTAAAATCAGCATTACTAAGTTTCCCTATAAGGAAATGTCTAATCTCAGCTTTGCTAAGTTTCCCTATATGGAAATGTCTAAAATCAGCTTTGCTAAGTTTCCCTATATGGAAATGTCTAACAGCAGCTTTGCTAAGTTTCCCTATATGGAAATGTCTAAAATCAGCATTACTCAGTTTCCCTATATGGAAATGTCTAATAGCAGCTTTGCTAAGTTTCCCTATATGGAAATGTCTAAAATCAGCATTACTCAGTTTCCCTATATGGAAATGTCTAATAGCAGCTTTGCTAAGTTTCCCTATATGGAAATGTCTAAAATCAGCATTACTCAGTTTCCCTATATGGAAATGTTTAATAGCAGCTTTGCTAAGTTTCCCTATATGGAAATGTCTAAAATCAGCATTACTCAGTTTCCCTATATGGAAATGTCTAATAGCAGCTTTGCTAAGTTTCCCTATATGGAAATGTCTAAAATCAGCATTACTAAGTTTCCCTATAAGGAAATGTCTAATCTCAGCTTTGCTAAGTTTCCCTATATGGAAATGTCTAAAATCAGCTTTGCTAAGTTTCCCTATATGGAAATGTCTAACAGCAGCTTTGCTAAGTTTCCCTATATGGAAATGTCTAAAATCAGCATTACTCAGTTTCCCTATAAGGAAATGTCTAATAGCAGCTTTGCTAAGTTTCCCTATATGGAAATGTCTAAAATCAGCATTACTAAGTTTCCCTATAAGGAAATGTCTAATCTCAGCTTTGCTAAGTTTCCCTATATGGAAATGTCTAAAATCAGCTTTGCTAAGTTTCCCTATATGGAAATGTCTAACAGCAGCTTTGCTAAGTTTCCCTATATGGAAATGTCTAAAATCAGCATTACTCAGTTTCCCTATATGGAAATGTCTAATAGCAGCTTTGCTAAGTTTCCCTATATGGAAATGTCTAAAATCAGCATTACTCAGTTTCCCTATATGGAAATGTTTAATAGCAGCTTTGCTAAGTTTCCCTATATGGAAATGTCTAAAATCAGCATTACTCAGTTTCCCTATATGGAAATGTCTAATAGCAGCTTTGCTAAGTTTCCCTATATGGAAATGTCTAAAATCAGCATTACTCAGTTTCCCTATATGGAAATGTCTAATAGCAGCTTTGCTAAGTTTCCCTATATGGAAATGTCTAATGGCAGTTTTACTAAATTTCCTTTTAAGGAAATGGCTAAAATCAGCTTGACGAGTACATGTTTTTCTTAGAAATGTTTGAAACAACTTATTTGGTAGGGTGACATTCTATTAGAGTACTCTGTGTTTGTCTGATATACTATAAATAAATCTAATTAATATGAGGGCTATTTATATTTATATTTTAATTACATATATCAATCTTGCCATGAGTTATTGGAAACATAAAACCGCAAAGGAGAATAAAGTTATTGATAGGAAAATGATGTTGAAAATTGTGAAAGCGTTGAACAGAAATCAGAAGATGAAAATAAAGGAAAACATTGGTAAGATAAGAACAAAGAAAAAAATCACTTTAAGAATGTTGCAAAAAAGATTTTAAAAATGATGTTATAAACAAGAAATGTATAGTGACCAATAAGATAATGTTTGAAGAACCTGTTGTTGTGAATGTAAACAGAGAGAAAAGATGAAGAATATTAAGAACATTGATTGAAGATATGAAGGCAAACAAAGTAACACCTTTAAGTAAATATCACAAAGAGAAATATATTGAACAAAGAAGCAGATAAAAAAATGGCTTCTTAGAGGTTTGAGCATTACAAATATTGTGAACTTTTTTTTATCTCAAATTCCTTTCTAAAGTTGTCAGAGAAGCTTTTTTTTTTTTTGATCAGTGTTTCAAATACTTTCTAATCCAAGTAAATAATATATGATCCATATGCATAAAGTGGGTTTCTTTCTCGTTGGTTTTGCAGTCTTTCTCTTTGCAGACTTTTCAGAACTGTAACAAATAGTTGTGGAGTCAGAGTGTCTCCATGAAAAATCCCTCTTTTGATACTTAGCAAAAGGATGAATGTAGAGCAACATTGGCTGATGTCTGAATTGGAGGTTGAGTCTTTCTTGGAAATATTCGACTAATATTAATTAGAAAACAATTAGGGAGGTTGAGTTCTGGGTTAGTATTGTAAGGATTAAATCTATAAGTACTTTCAGAGTTGATGGTAGTGTCAAGATACACAGAGAAAATTATTAGATCTTGAGGTTTTTTGAGAGGAACAGGTCCCAACCATGTAGCAATAAGCTTATTCATAAAAAGCAATACTTTTTCACATTTTCAGTCTTGCCCTCAAAAACAGACAAAAAACAAATTAATGAATTAGACCTCTATCTTCCCATCTAGAGAATTTATTGTCCATCACTAAAACAGATATATCTGAAAATCTCCTTTTTCTATGTGCCATGTACCTTCAGGACATTGGTGATAACGGTTCTCCACAACATCCTGTCTTTTGTAGTTCTTAATAAATTTTGTCTTGTTGTTATCTCTCCTAGACCTTGTTCTACCATCTATTTACTCAAGTTCACTTGGTAGGTTATGCATTGTTTTCTTCTGCCCCTTTTGTTTTAAATTTATCTTGTGAGTATCAAATTTTTCAAGCCATCTTTTCTCATTATGTGCCATAGAAAAAACTAATCTAGCTCTTTCTGATATTAAATATAAAAGAAAAATTTTTATTTCAACTTTCTTTAAAACTTTGTTGTTACGTACATAGTCAGTTTATGTTATTCTCAGCATCCTTCTGTAGTATCACATTTCCGTTGCTTCATGTCTCTTCTTCAGTTGTGAGGAGATTGTTCAGCATTCGATGTCATATAGGGGAACAGATATTACATAACAGATCAATATTCTTTTCTTTGTTCCTAATGAAATTTTGACAAAAGGATGGGTTTTCCCTTGACATCACCATTATTTTAACTACCTTCACTCCACAGACATGTTTATTGTTTTAAAAAGCAATTATTAGAATTTTAATAAAACTTTAACATATGATGAAAATGAATTTATATATTCTTTGTTCTTGAGAATTTACAACAAAAATATTAAACACTGTTTATTAAATTGTTTATTTACAAGAATAATTTAGTAGTTACAACATTCTAAAAAGAAATACAATTGTATTAAAACTAATGTAATGCAAAATTTATCATTTATCAATTTATAAAGAAATAAATAAGAAAACATTTTTTTTTTATTCATAAATTTATAAACATTTACTAAATTATTAAAATATGTGAGCCAACTATAATGAAATCCTTATTTACCATTTTATAAGGTTTGAATTGATTGGTAATTAACCAATGTTTGCCAAATATTCCAATAAACAATCTAATAAATAAATAATGTGAATAAACAGTTTTAAAAATAAATAGTGTTTATTATTTTTCTTGTTAATTCAAGACAGATTGATAATGTAAACAAACTGTCAAAGAGGTCATATTAAGATGTACATTGATGAAGTATATAATTTATGCAAGTATATGGGATATTGTATTAAATTGTATATATATTTCTGTAGGTTATATAACTTTTTGATTTAATCCTAAATCAGATTTTATATCATACTTAGATTGCTTGCATAAAGAAGCCTAGCCCACCAAACTTAGTATCACTGACAATTATTTAATAAGAATACGGTAAACTGAAACACAAGATATATTATAGAAATAAAAATAATAGATTCTGAAAATGTTTCAGCACCTGTTGTTTAATAACTATTTAATGAAATCATTGATTTATATAAGAAAATTTGACAGAGTCCTTGTCCTCCTCCTTCTGTTATTACATTTCTTCTTCTATATGCAATGTCCCTTCAGAACATTGGCAATCATGGCTCTCCACAATTTCCTATCCTTTGTCACTCTTAACAAATTTTGTCTTTTTTTATCTCTCTTAAATTCTGATTAATAATAATAAGCATCAATGGGCTGGAACAAAATTACATTAGGAATTGTGCAAATGAATGGAAAGAGTGAATATCAACAAATATATATCATGCAGTTTCACATAAAACACATTATATAAAATCTCCAAATGTATTTTTTTATGTGCCATGTCCATTCAAGACACGGTTCTCCACAACTGCCTATTTTTTGTAGCTTTAAGCAATGTTTATCCCCTTACTATCCATCCAAATACCTGTTCTGCCATCCATTTACACAAGCTTGTTAATTAGGTTAATTGATCATTCTCTCAACTCAAATTGCCTTCAGTATGTTTTGTGAGTGTCACATTCTCCAAGCCCTCTTTCCTTATATTTCATAAAGTTTCGAAGTGTTTCTTTCTGATTCTAAGTATACACTTGCTTTTTGTTTCGACTTTCCTTAAAACTTCTTCACTGCTTTTTTTCTCTCATCTTAATTCAATTTTGATTTCTACAATTAAATATTGACTGGCCTTCTACTATTAGAATCCGTGTGACAGTGACCATGATCCTGAGTCCAGTAACCCATTAGAGACATAGGGCACCATGTGTATTGCAGCTGTAGCAGCACTGGGTCGGTCTCAAGCATGATAGCTAGTCGGAACCGTTCCTCTTCAGGGTTGTTTTGAATTCAGAGTTTACAGTCTCTGAGACTAGCTCCCAACCAAAGCAAGAGGTCTGTCCTAGCTGGAGGAAGATGAATTCATACCTTTCCCAAGAGCATTAAAGTTATGTGAGCAAAAAGGACTTGGTCAGAATTCTAACTTGACACACTGATTTCACTTTTCATGCTATTAACATTTATGCTACTCTCACATCCCTGATGGTATTATTTTTAAAATTCTATGTCCCTTCAGGATGTAGGTGATCATGGCTCTCTAGAGATTTCATTTCTTTCTCATCTCAGAAGGCTAGCAGGCCTGGTTTGCTCTGCTATTTAACCCATAACTGAGGGGGTATAAGCAAAGGGCATTTATGTGAAAGTGAATACAGCAGGCTAGGTTGAATATGAATGTGGTTCAGCTATTCCAGTTAAGTTCTACACTATCCACAATCTACTGATAAAGACATTATGCTATAATTCAGAGATTAAACTGTATATTTATTGCATCAGATATACAATTTTGGTACAAGACTGAAGGGGAAATTGGGGTATACTGTACCTAGCTAATCTGATTCACAACCCATTCATCCATTACAATTTACTCATTCACCACAAGAATTCATCCATCATGATTCAATCCAACACATACCACAATACAGCATATGCACAGGATCCTACTAAAATATTCCTGACAGAGAAAATTTGCAATATATATAAATGCCTTTTTTCTTATAAAAATAGCTCAAAATATATGACATGAAATGAGGAAGGAGGGGATAACCCCAATAACAAAAATAAAATGCAACCAAACATTAACACTAAAATAAAATTTGTTAGTAGGAACCATGAACCCAACAGAAAAATAAGAGTAGACATTGTATTCTGCCTCTAAGCAGAATCAAGAAGCTCACTTTCTAAAGAGAAGGGAAAGACAAAAAGATCATGGCATGGATAAATATCAAAGGCTGATCCAGTTGAGGTAATGAAAAAAGAGGACAACAAACAAACTAGGGAATTGATAATCTTAATGTGGATCAAATCAAATGAGAATGCCAGGAGCAGGCTGGGAACAACAGATACTCACATTAACTAAACAAAAGAGTCTAGCTCAACCAGAGTCCAACATGAAACTGTCTCACTGTCAAAAAGCAACTAAAAAAAATGAAAAATCAAGACTAGCCGCATTCACACAAACCAAGCTTCCTGCTTTTACCCACCTTTCACTGAAATCTGCTGATAACAAAAGTTTTCTATCAGTTCTGATCTTCATCCTGAGCTGATGCTCAAAGAATCCAACCAGATCCTAATGAGAATAACATTCATATTGCAAGATTCCCTTCAGATATCAAAATGAATGTGCTCTGCTGCATTTGACACTTTGTAGTGCAGATTGCTTTTTCAATTTCTCATTTTATATCACAAAGAAAATTTTCTCATAACGCTGGATGACCTGAAACAAGATCCAGTGGTTTTCCTATAATTAATCACTGAATTGTATGATCAGACAGTTAAGAGTTGATGTGGAGTTCTTAATTTTGATTCAATTTAATGCTGATTTACTCCAGTTCAGATCAACCAGAAGGACATTTGCTTTTGGTATCAGCCTGGCTGGGAAATGATTGTGCATTTGTCATTCTCTTAAATCTCATTGGAAGCTGAGTAATTGCCAAGAAGAACAACTTTATTAAATATAAAATCTGAATGAAAGTATGTCTATTAACAAATTTCATATTTCTGAATGTGACACTGTGTAATATCCAGACAATCTGAATAGAATTCTCAATCTCAGAGAAGATTTGAGCTTGCAACTGATAATTAGAAATTACACCCTTGTGCAAATTAATTGAAACAACTGTTTTAGTTTTCTTTCTTTCACCATACAATCAGTTTTAGACCTACTGATGTGATGGTGTGACAGGGTGTAATCGATTTTTATTTTTTCCTCAGATTAGGTCATTTACAATGGTATACAGTAATATGAATTTTCAGGGCATATGATGAAATTTGTTTGGCCTTGAAAAATATTGCTTCAGCCATGACTGCATCAGATTTTCTCACACCCAGACATCATTGTCTCTACTGTCGATTAGTTGTCCTATGGCCATTGTCTGTAATGGACATTATGGACATTATTCCAAGGAAGCGTAAGAAAATTGTAACACTGCACGAACACACTGACAAGTCTTACCAGTGAGCAAATCAAAGTACTATAGACTGGCCTTGAAACTTTTGATTTAAATCCAATCAAAGATCTGCATGGAACAACTTCATCGAATGAATATACAAAGTACTAACATGTGCAATGAGTTATGTTTCATTGAAGAAATATGAAAAAAGTAAATAATAAAGGAATTATTTGTTTTGTTTCAATTAATTTGCTCAAGGGTGTAGATCCAGAAAAATCTCTCAGGATGATACTGGATGGTAGCAGAAAGCTATGGACAAGAACAAAATGTGCTCTCCAAGCAGGAATTAAAATGTTCTTTATGACCAGATGCAACATAGGTTTGAGGAAGTACGAAGAGCATGTCATTAAAAAAAGCTGTGACAGAAACAACTAACATGAAGTTACTACTAAAAAAAAGGTAATCACTTATTAATAATAACAAAGTTATGGTGACAAGAGGAATGAGACAATCCAGGGAGAAGTGGTTTCATGTTTTCAAAGTTTAGGAATGTCTCAACCAAATTTGAAACTCTGGCTTCAGATTCACTTTTTATCACCATTATGCAATTCTGCAACCCTCAAATGTATGTCTATTCTATCTTCACATGCACAGAAACATACATACATATATATATATATATATATATATATATATATATATATATATATATATATATATTTGGCATTCACAGACAGACTGTTTCGTTGTTTCACAGCTCATCAGTGTGGCTAGACGTTCGGTTGCCTCTAGCTAGGATAGAAACCTGACTGAATTGGCATCAGTCGGAACTTCTACCACTAAGCCGTCGGCACACGGAAGGGATGAAGGTGAATTTTAGCGTGTTTATTTTTAGATTTAGATAAACACACAGTGACTGACAGTGGCTCAATTCTGCCGAAGAGTAGTGCTATATTAGCTTTAATAGTCACTGTTTACAAATGCACCCCTCACACCCACAGAGCTCAACTGAAATTAATTTTTTCAGGAGCCAATATTTTTGTCATCCACAGACAGACTGTTTTGCTGAGGTTATAGTTGTTCCAATGAGAGAAAAGAATTATATTAAAAAGAAGAGAGTAACCACAAATGTTTTTGGTTGTAATGTGGATTTAAAAAAAATAATTAGGCTTCATTTTCCATAATATATATATATATATATATATATATATATATATATATATATATATAGAGAGAGAGAGAGAGAGAGAGAGAGAGAGAGATTTATAGATAGATACATAATGAGAGAAAGTTTAAAAGCTTTGCTTTGGATACTATTATACATCCTACAAATACACTATCTCGCTCTCTCTTATATATATATATATATATATATATATATATATATTAAAAAATATAGATAACACCAAAATTTGCTTTAATTTTTACTATATAACCATTATTATTGTATTTATCTTTTAGTCTTACCATCAGTATTTTTATTTATTTATTATTTATATTTTCATTTTATTTTCATTTTATTTATTTTTATTATGTATTATTTTTATTAATATCTTAATTTTATCACTGCATATTTTATTAGTTTTTAATTTCATTATTGATTTTCATACAAGAATTGTGTTACCCACCTTGATCTTCAAACGTTTTTTTAATAACACCGTCTGTTTTAAATTAAAATTTATAATTATTATTTTCAATCTTAAATGTTAATCTGGGCCTAAATTCAAATTCAGAATTAAACTACAATTCATTTAAAGACTTAACAACAATAATAATCCAGCCTAACAATAAAATATCTCACAATAACCAGAAATATTATACAGTGTAACCCCCAAACTTGCACTTGATTGCAAACAATTTGAAACTCTGAGTTGTTCAATCAACGTAGGGTTTAGTAATCATTTTAAGACTATATATATATATTTATGGTTACATCATTGTAGATTAAATCTTATGGTAATGATTTTAGAAGTATATCCATTTCAAGTGACACCTTTTAAAACACAATTTGATTGCTTACCAACAAAAAACTAGAATAATAATTCTGTGATTATTTGTTTTGAATCTGTTAGTTGTTTCTTTTCATCAACAAATATTGAATTTTTCTATGAATGCCATCACTGTTGTCTGTTTTATTTTACCTTATGATCTTTATTTACCCAAACTCACATACAAAATATCGTTTGTGAGACAGATAATTCAAGAGTCATATAAATGATTATTCATTCTGTCCTGCGACATAATCAAGCTTCACTGAATACAGAAGAGTTATGAATGGGTTTATTTATATTTCAGTGTTTTATTTACATTATTTTTATAATATTCATTTTGTTTTGTCTAACAAATAATAATTGCCTACAAATTGTGTTTTTATATCATCCTCTGAACATTGCATTTGATATTATATGAAAAGAGAATACAGCACGAGAAAAGCTTGTCTTTATTCAGTGCTTGCTTATTTTGACTTTGATTTCTATGTGTAGAATGATTTAGATCAATTCTTATTTAACTAAATCATGGACTTTAAAAAATAAGCTTTAGTCCCGTAATGCAAGACATTTAGGACACCTGGTATATTTAAAAACTGACCTCTGAATAAATATTAAAATTAAATGAAATAGAGTTGCAAGGAAATAATCCTAGAAAGAACGGAATTGAAGTAAGTAAAGATACAATTAAGAGATGACTGAATAGCACATTCTTGTATTCTAGATCACCAAGAAAGACTCCTGTATTAAAACGTTAACATATGCAAGACTGTTTGAAATTTGTTAAAAATTATGAACTTGAATCAGGAAGTTATTTGGTCAGATGAAACGAAAATTGAGCTTTTCGAGAGAAACATGTTCACACAAGTATAGAGGATAAAAGGAATTGTATACAACCCAGTAAACACCAACCCAACAGTCAAATATGGCAGTGGAAGTGTAATGATTTGGGGTTGTTTTTTGTATAACGGAGAAGGAAAAATGGAAGTCATCGAAAGAAGAATGAATGCAGCAAAACTTATCAAACCATCTATTAAAAACTGTAACAGGTTTGGGGCTTAACCAAAATTTTGTATTCCAACAGGACAACGGGCCAAAGCATATGACTAAAGTAAATCAACACTGGTTCAGTGACACTGGAATTGATGCTATGGAAAGGTCTAGATCTCAGTCCAACAGAAAATTTATGGGAAAATATTGAAGTTGAGAGTACACGCAAGAGATCCAAAAATGTCAAGGAACTGAAGAAAGTCTGTGAAGAAGAATGGGTGAAATTGCCAAAATCTTCAGACAAGAAGCTCGTTGAAAAATACAGACAATGGCTGTAAGGCAGAACAAAATATATGCTACTAAATATTAACAAATCGTGTTAAATACTTTTGCACACAGTCGCATTCGAAAAATTGGCAATAAAAGTACATCAAAACAATGTTTCTCCATTTTCCTTTATGTTTAGTTAGACAATGTTCATTAAAATATTTGAAGTAAGTACATTCAAATTGACTAATGTTTTTATTGTGAATTTTATAAAAATCAATGTGTTAAATAATTTTGCTATTCACTATATATATATATATTATATATATATATATATATATATATATATATATACATATATATATATATATATATATATATATATATAATCATCCCCTTGACTTTTGTAATCATAGGGGGAACAAATACAGAAGCCACACTAAATTTCCTCCACAACGGTCTATCAAACCAGCTATCAGCAATTCTGGTATAGTCATCCCTGTCCATTTTTAAATTGTCAAACCAGTTTTTGCGTTGGCGTCCTCTCCTACATCCACCTTCAGTGGTAATTTGCATGATGGTCTTGCACAGGCTGTCGTGCCTTGTAATGTGTCTAAACTACGCCACTTTTCTCTGTTTGACCGTGGCGAGAAGAGGTTCTTGGCGCGCAAAACTTTCAACCCGTTTCCGCACAAACTCGTTGTTCCCAATAGAAGATGCCAAGGAGGTTGCTCATGCATTTATTCTCAAACGCTTGGATCCTTCTCTCTGCATCTGCCAACAGTGTCCCAGTTTGACATTCATATAGGATAATGGAGACTACCAGCGCTTTGTACAGTTTGCACTTTGTTTAAAAGCTGATTTTGATCCTTCATATTCTTGTCAATTTGGCCATCACTGCCATAGCTGCGACGATCTGGGTAAGGATTTCCGAGTTGCAGGTACCATCTTCTAGACAAGATTGCTCCTAAGTAATTAAAACTGGACACTTCCTCCAGTGAATGCCCATTCATGGTAGTGTTGACACAGGCGTTACTGTTTGTGCTATTCACCATTACTTTGGACTTCTTAGAGCTGACCTTCATTCCATATGCTCCTGCTCTTTCAAAAAGTTTGTTGGTCAAGTCCCGGAGCTCACTGGAACTACTTGCTATGCAGTCAATGTCATCTGCAAAATGTAGGTTACAGACAGGTCTGCCACCGATAGAGCTTGAAGGATCATGGTCGTTTAGGTTTTCTTGCCTGATTCTCTATAGAAATATGTTGAACAATATAGGTGAAGGTACGCATCCCTGGCTCACGGCGACAGTTGTCCGGAAGAATCCTCTCATTTGTTTTCCAAGAAGAACTGCGCTGGTGGCATCTTTATATAGGGTCTGGATGACTTGGATAATTCTGTTATCTACAGTGAATTCCCCAAGGATTTGTCAAAGACCATCATGCCATACAGGATCAAATACCTTCTTAAAATCAACAAAGTTGTGAAACACGTCATTCTGATGTTGCAGGAGGATCCTATAATTAAAGACATGTTTTATTTTAATTCGTCTGGTTGTAAAACTCTGATAGCAGTTTTTTTTAACCTTGGATTTTAAACGATTCAAAATGATAGGCATCAGGACTTTACTAAGATGACTGATCAACCATATTGTCCTATAATTTCGGCGCTGCCTGAGGCTTCCTTTCTTTGGCAGAGGTATTATCAATGACCGAGTCCATTTGTTAGGCCACTTTCTTTTGTTGCCAAATTTTCTGGCATAGTGTTGTTAAGACTTTGAAGGTTTCTTCACCTCTATGTTTTATCATCTGAGGGGGAATATTATCCACTCCGGGTGACTTGCTAGGTTTCAAGCGCTTTCTTGCCAACTCAACCACTTCTTTCAGTATTGACGGATTGGTCTCCTCCTCTTCTGTGGAGTGCTGGTCATTTTGTAATATGGAGACATCTGATGGAACTGGTATATATATATATATATATATATATATATATATATATATATATATATATATATATATATATATATATCAAACAGACACACACACATATACATACATATATATATATATATATATATATATATATATATCACTTCAAAATATGATATATTTAAATAATTGCTTTGTTTAATTTCAGTGGTCCCTTTTATATTAAATTTCACCCAATACAAGGCTCGAGAGCCACTCAAGAGGGTTACTGTCGAAATGATAATGAGGGATGAGGTGTGGGATATGAATTGCAAAGAACGTCCTAGGAAATGGTGATTATGAGGACAAGGAAAATAGATGCCAGTACCCTTGCGGGAGTCCGTTCTACAATATGGTAATATTTGGGGAAAAATGCTGTTGAGCGGAACCTTATTTTTACCTTTGAAACACGGGGGAAATAAACGTGATTCGACTCCGTGAAAGTAATAGGTAAACTTCTTTGTGGAATTTGTAGGGATATAATAATAATAATAATAATAATAATAATAATAATAATAATAATAAAAGTTATAAATAAAAGAAAATAATATTTAAACCTGGTTTAACATAAATTAAATAAAATTAAAACTAATAAAACTCCCCCAGGATGCAACAAAAGCTGTTCATGCCGGAAATACGGACATCCCGCCAAAAGGCGTTAAATTTAATCTCTTCGCCAAGAACACATGAGTAACTTCTCTCTGATATAGCTTGTAATACTACGGAGTAAATTCTCCCTTTTATTGCATGTACCATAAAACAATTGTAACCTAAAAAATACACACACCAATAAACACAAAACATAAAAAAATTGTATGAAAGTAACATACAATTTACCAAGCTTTTCCTGTTATTTATGAACTTTTTATTTTCTGTCAACTTTGCTTTTCTCTCCGTAAACACGAGGCTAATTTCTGCTGCTATGGTGTGAGTGAATCCCCCACAAAATCAAACAGAAGTTTAATGAAGTAAAACTGAAAATAAACTCAAGACTCAGTAACTGGTTCATGTCACTAAGCAGGCAAAAAAATCGATTTAGAAAACTAACTGCAAAAATAAAACTAATCATCTGAACATTAATAGACAGGTTGCGAAAAACGGTAATTAGTATAAAGTGTTAAAATTAATTACCTTGTCTTAATTGTATGTTTTAGGATGTTAAAACGCTGTTGTAACTGCATTTAGTTAGAGACTGAACGAGAAAAAACAACGAATCGGTTGAAATTAGTATAGTTAAATGTTTTGTTTGAAAACATTCTTTACTTGTTTAAATACTAATATTATTTCGCGTAAATATATAGACTGACTTTCTCTTGGTTATTGAGAAATTTAAATTGGTTATTTGCAGGAGGCTTTGCTTGGGTAAAGAAGCAAAATTAAGTCATACGCGAAGTCAACACGGCAGAGTACCAACCAAATATCAGATCATTGCAATATGAAAGGACCACAAATTGACTCTGGTGTTTGTTTTGGTGGCGATTTCAGGTGTGTGCAACCATACACCGTTCAGTTGCGTGTCCGATTTTGTTGAATGTTGAAGTTTTGTCCTCAAATGAATGCTTTAAAGATGGAGGATGAATGATGATCCTTCCCTTCTACACTACTCCCAGCTATATTATTTTTCCTCTGAGTTTCACCCTATACAAGATCCAGAGGTTACTCGAGTAAGAGGCATTTTATACGAACACTAGGGGAAGATAATGGTTACCCCTAGACATGCAAGTTTAAGTTTGTGGTGATCGAGGAAACATCCTTTTGGGAGTCGGTTCCCTATAGCCGTAGTTCTCGTGGGGGACTGTTAGGGTGGTACTTACTTTTCACCAAAGGAATACGAAGGGAATGTGGTTGATTTACTACAATATGAGTAGCATGGCGGGTCCTGGCCGTGAAGTTTTGAATACCAAAGTAGACTAGACTCTCTATCCTTGGTTAGAAACAAGTCTAAGAGGGCCTCTCCGAATTAAAAACCGGTGATGTATTCTTGACAATGCGCATATTATACAGTCATTGAAAAGAATATTAATTTCACAACTGCTGCGTGATGTTATGAACTGTATAATCTCACATGTGTTCGAACAATAAGCAGGGTTTGAGTGAGTTATATATAAAAGAGTAATCAGTGACAAAAAGTTTTAGTGATACTTGTATGGATGTCAGTTGAAATTTATAGGTGTATGGAGTTAATGAAACCTTGCGAACACGCCGACAACGCATTCGAAGATTATTGCCTGTAAATAAAACATTTTTGCATCCAAACCATGCAAGGTTACCTTGCAGACAAAAAATAGTGCTAATTGAGCGAAGCATGAAATTAATATTTGTTGCAAAACCAATGTACAGCAGAGATTATGCACTGCAGTAAGTCACAGACGATTGGCTGTAGATGAGATAAGTAGTAGTAGCAGCTGCTGAATGGAGCACTTTAAAAACGAGTCTTTAAAATA
Organism: Acanthosepion esculentum; assembly: GCA_964036315.1. NCBI lineage: Eukaryota > Metazoa > Mollusca > Cephalopoda > Sepiida > Sepiidae > Acanthosepion > Acanthosepion esculentum. The sequence continues at coordinate 50,063,965 of OZ038495.1, read as the reverse complement.
CTTTTTCTCTATAGGTAGTGCCATAGACTTGTAGGACTCCCGAGAGGATGTGGTATTATGGTGTCTGGAGGATTGATTAATGACGGACGAGTTTTTGTGGGGAATGTGCAAATTTTAATGACTGAAGGGATCGCGAATCGGATTAGCTCGGTATAAGATAGTGAAGACCAGTCTCAACCCCTCCCCCTTTTTAGGCCTTGTGCTAAAATTGTATTTTTTATACAATAAATATAGGTAGTGTCATAGCCTTAACAGGAAGGGATCCTCTCCAACCGGTCAGTAAGTAGTACATTTCTTTGTTCAGAAATGTAGGCATTTAGACGAGAATTCTTTGGTTAATGAAAGGCGTACATTTTCCACAGACAGAGATTATTATTATTACTATTATTTTATCCTATTTTATAAAACAAATATTTCAGAAAATTTCAACCTGTCATAAATTTGCTTCCTTTCTCTATCTTTTTGTTGAAAATAATTTTGGTGGTATAAATGCTTCCGCGTGTTTTTTTTTTTAAAGGAAAAGTTTTTTTTGGGAAGAACCCAATCTTAAACAGGATCTCAATCTTGAACAGGAGACAAGGGAAAAAAAATTCTTTACTCCTGATCAAAAGATTGGGGAGGAGTGTGAACCGGACGATAGACGAACCTATCTACTCTTATTGAGAGAAAAAAAGTAAATAAATTCTAAAAAAAGAAAATACACAGTTTAGGCGGAGATTTTAGAAGTATAGAGTTGAATTTGACTTTAGAACATACCACTTTCCCAAATTAAAAGATACATTGAAAGGTGAACACTTTTTTTGTTCAGACGGTGTGGTTGTTTGCAATTTGATCAAAATATATCCAAACATTTTCTTCTTGGAAAAATATATCGAACTAAGTAGGAACTATATTAAGAGAAATAAACTTTATTTAGATAACAATCCCTTTATTCTATCTTATCTAAAACCCTTTATAGCATAGGAGACGATACTTATCAAATCAGTACTCGTATATACAGGGTAATTCAAAAGTAGCGCTCGATCTCTGGTTTTACAGCTGTCAGTTGATTACTATTTGTATTATAGTGTAAAAATGGTAAAAATCAATGAGAGGCTTGTTTATCTAAGCATTTATTCGGTAGAAAGTTATTAAGTTACTGTACCAAGTTGTTTTTCTTGCAAGGTTCAATGTACCGGTCTTGATCAATGCATAATTGAAGACGAGCAGGCAGGGTAGGGCCCACACGCTCGTCGAATTCGATATTAATTTCCTCAAGCTTTGCCGTGATTCGAACCTTCTGAATAGTACGAGGCTTTTCACAATAAACAAGTTATTTCATGTTCTCTCAAAGAAAGAAATCTGTAGGTGTGAGGTCAGGAAAGCGTGAAGGTTTCTCAATCTGTCCACATTCTTGGAAAGGTTTTGATCAATTTATGGACAAATGAATTAAGGAAATTAATATTGTGAAAGATAAAAATTAGCAACAATGGTTCTATGAATCTAGCCGCAACTTTTGACTCACGAGGCATGTGTGTCTTTGTGTGTGTCTTAATGCACGCTTGATTCCACCAGGAGAAAAATGTTGGGATGGAATGAACTCATTAAATATCTAGCAATGCGTGTCGAGCTTTTGATTAGGTACTTGGGTGTGGCACCAGTGATTGCCAGATCAGTTAGAGATTGTCAGGAATTCTGAGTTGGAGAGAAAGTAGGAAATGTAAAGATTGAGGCGGTAGGGAGTTTTTTCCGACGACATGTTAAAGTCGCTTGGTTGACTTTCTTTGTAGAAAAGGTAAACATTTTGTAGATTTTGAAATTGTTACTAAAGTTCATCCGGTGCAAGGCGGAAGGTAGCGGGCTACCGAATAAGAAGTGTTATGTGGATGTAAGAGGAAGAAGTAATAAATGAATTACAAAGATTGGCGGATAGATAAGGAAGAGAGTAAGAGGGCAGTGTTCTAGGAAGCAGCAAAGTAATGCTTCTTGGTAAGAAGAGTGGGGCACCCTTCCCGACAAAGGAATACGTAGGAAGTGAGTGTGATACAACCGTGTGGACGTAGTAAGGTGGGCCTTGAATGTAAAAGTTTAAGTTAAAGAATTATTGTGGAGCAAATAGTACACCTCCGGTGACTCTATGGACTACTCCATGACTATAAATAAAGAGCTCTAGGTCAGAGGTAAGAAAAAGAAGCCGTTTAGAGTCAGTCTTCAGACTAATTAATACAGGCGTCACGGCAAGTAGCCGAAGCATTACTTATAAGCGCGACGAGGGATTGGAAACTCAGGTCATTTGTAACCGTTGGGACGAGGATTCGGAACTCTTATTGCCTATAACAGTAACGTGAATCCAGGAACTCATACGAGTTGTAACTGGAATTACAAGGATTTTGGAAACTCATACTGAGAGAACAAGTACGGGAAAATATATGCTTGTTGCTTCGGAAACAAGGATACGTGTGACGACGAGAATTTTAACCACGTTGGTTTAACAAAACAAAAGTGCATTCGAAGAACAGCATGTCGTGTATGGAAAAACTAAGTGAGTACGGATTCAAGTTCAGTGAAGAATAATGAGAATTGTTTTAGTCCAAAATTAAATACCTTGGTGAAATTATTCGTAACAAATGGTCGTCAAACAGATCTGTCGAGGGCAAGTGCAAATAAAGGTATGACTCCACCAACAAACGTGACTAAAAATGTACTAATTGGAAACAGTATAAGGTGAGTAAAGTCTAGTAAAGACTTATTTCGGAATGACAGAATACCAACTTCCGTTTTATGTAAGTGTAAATGTTGAAAAGATAGCAGCAGAATAGAAACTAATGGTGTGCGAAGAAGACAGCAGAGAACAAAACTGATTCTTATTCTTTTTCAGGGCGTTGGCGATCATACCTCGCCACAATTTCTTGTCCTTTGTAAATTTTAATAAATTTTGTCTTTTTTATCTCCCCTAAAACTTGTTTCGCCGTCCATTTACTCAAGCTCACTAAGTAGGTTAGGCGTTGTTTTTCTCTATCCCTCTTGACTTCAATCCGCCCTGTGAGTATTAAATTTTCCAAGCCCTCGTTTATCATTATGTGCTTTAGAAATTTCAACTGATACTTTCGGATGTTAAGTGTAAGTGTCCATTTTGTTTCCATTTTTTTCTAAAGCTTCGTCGACACTCGTATGGTATTCTCAGCATCCTTTGTAAAGCCAGATTTCTGTTGCTATAAGTATTTTCTTCATCTGTGAGGAAACTGTTGAGCATTCATTGCCATATAAGAAAACTGATATTACGTAACTGCTTAGTACACTTCTTTGCTTCTAACGAAATGTTACTGTTTCTTAATACTTTGCTTAGCTTTTGAACCGTTACTTTTTCTATTCCAATGTGTCTTCGGATGTCAGCATCGCATATGCCGCCCTCTGTTAAAACACTTCCCAGATATTTAAATTTTTGTACTTGTTCGATTTTAGTATCTCCAATTTGTAATTTGCATGTTTGGCTGTTTCCTTTTGTTAGCAACCATGCATTCTGTCTTCTTGCAATTGATGGTTAGTCCTTTCTTCTAGCTTTCCTTCACTACCTTTTGTATGATTTCGTGTAGTCTCCTGCGTTTCGTAGAAACACTGGTTCCTGTACGATCACCAAATTTCAGCAACGTCGGGCCTGGCCAGTACCTAGATGTGTGTCCGCTTGGTAATACAAGGTTCTGTAGCTTGGACGTGTAGGTGGTGTAAAAGATAATGGCTAGGAATTATACAGCGGAGAGCCGAGTTCCAATTCTCTTTGGGGTTGTCTTGTCTCTTGAATCTCCAGACCATTCGTATGTGTCTCCGGCTATCTCTACTCAATGTTGTAAGCTACATCTTCTTCCTTTATTGCTCACCATCCTCCCAAGACTGTGGTATTATTGAATGCATTTCTGACAGCATTGACAAGGCTCTCTCTCTCTCTTTCTCCATCCATTTGCTCACATATTCGTGTTTGGTGATTTTAACGCCCATTATAACAAGTGGCTTAAAAACGCTACTAATGACATTGCAGGCATTCAAACGCTTAATTTTTCAATTTCTCAATCCCTCACGCAGATAGTCGACTTCCCCACACGTTTTCCCTACAACCGGGACGGTAAGGCTTCTCTTCTCGATCTATGTTTTACCTCCATCCTCGAGTCCTGTAGCGCCACGCAGCTCTGCCCTCTTCGCAATTCTGATCATGCTGTAGTGTCTATCAACATCTCCTTCAGCTCCACCCCTGCAAAGAACATTCTACCACTAGAACCTCGTTCTGCTATCAACGAACTGACCGGGACTCGTTCCGGGATTTCTTTCGCGATGTCCCCAGGGATGTTGTCTTTACGCTCCCCGTTCAAGAATGTGTTTCCGAGGTCTCCTCCTGGGTTAAATCTGGAATCAAGGCTTTCATTCCCTCAATATAAGGTCAAATTGCACTCCTTCCATTGGTTCTCCGCTGCTGGCTCAGTTGCCATTGCCCATAGGAACCACTTCTTCCACCTATATCGTAGCGACATGTCAGACTGCAATAGACGTCTCTTTGTCTCTGCCCGTAACGAGAGTAAGCGTGTCCTCAATGAAGCAAAGTCACTATTTGCTGCTCGTATTGCATCTCGCAAATTCAGCTCCAAGGATTATTGGCGTCTTTGCAAGAACGTACTTAACAATAGCAAACCCTTTCTACCTCCTTTGTTCAACCAGTTCGAGGTTCTGACCTCTTCTGCCGACTAGGCTGAATGCTTTGCTCGGAAATTCTCATTCAATTCAACGCTCGACTCTTCCGGTGTGTCCACACCTGTTTCCGCCTTAGAACTGAGGCTCTATTGAGCGAGCTGCACATAACCACGTCCTCGGTATTGGGCACTATCTCTAATTTAGAGCGCCACAAGGTTAGTGGCGGAGATGGGATACCAGCCATTGTCCTGAAGAAATGTGCGCCTGAACTGACCTCTGCCTTCCCCAAATTATATAACTACTGCCTCAATGAATCTTGTTTTCCAGACTGTTGGAAGTCCTCATCCATTGTTCCTGTCTTTAAGAACTCTGGTGACCCTTCTAATTACCGTCCTATCAGTCTCCTCCCACTCTTCGACAAAGTCTTCGCATTTTTAATCAACGCCGAAGTAGTTAAGCACCTTACATCCCATGATCTGCTCTCTGACAAGCAATATGGTTTGCGCTTTGCCCGTTCTACAGCTGATGTGCTTACGACCATCACTGAAATTGTTTATCAAGCCCATCATAATATCAGAGAAGCTCATGCCGTCGTTCTAGATATTCCCAAAGCGTTGATAGGGTTTGGCATGCCGGCCTTCTTCAGGGTTATAGAATTTCAGGTCGATTGTTTGACTTAATACAATCATTGTGTCAAACCGTATATTGAAGGTCGTTCTCAACGGATTTTCCTCCAGTTGCTATCCCACGAACGCGCTGGTGTTCCCCAAGGCTCCATCCTAGGCCATACTCTGTTCCTTATCTTCATCAACGATCATCCTGACGTCATAAATTTCCAAGTAGGCATCTACGCGGACGACACTACAATTTAATCCTACCTCAAAAACAAATCTAGTGTCGTTGACAAAACTAACCTGGCCATTCGTCTGGAAAAGGACCTCCAATCGGTTGTGAACTGGGGCAAGCATTGGCTGGTTAACTTTAACGCTTCAAAAACAAAACTACTCTCTATTACTCATCACAAAGAACCATCCCTGCCCCACCCCATTAGAATGTCTGAATCTCAACTTCTCGAGAGCTCCTCTTTGCGACTACTCAGTCTCACATTGACTGCTGACCTGAGATGGAACAAATACATTGAGTCAATAGCTTCATCCACCGCAACGAAAGTTGGCTCTCTGTGCCGCACCAGGAATTTTTTCTCGCCGGAGTCGATCTTTCAAATCTACAAATCAACCATTCGCCCTTGCATGGAGTATTGCTGCCATATATGGTCCGGTGCCATTCTGATTGTCTCAAGGTTCTTGATAAGATCCAGAGACGGATATGCAATGTAATTGTCCCTGATCTGGCACCTCGTCTGCAGTCGTCCTCTGACAGACGTGCCGTCGCCTCCTTCTGTCTTTTCTACAAATACTTTCACGGTAACCGCTCTGATGAGCTGCTTTCGCTGGTTCCCAGAATTCATGAATTTAAGCGTTCTACTGGGCTGGCATCTCGCTCACACCCTTTCACTGCCGAAACTGTTAAATGTAGCCGTCTCTTCTACTCCAGTAGCTTCATGTCTCGCAGCTCTCCCCTGTGGAACTCCCTCCCTTTTTCCTGTTTCCCTGATGGCTATAATCTCCAACTATTCAAATGTAATGTCAATCGACGTCTCCAGATGCCTTGGTCTATCCCTTATCCTTCTCTTCATCCTTTCCTCTATCACTCCTATTTGCTCTCGCTCCAACTCTCTGTAACCCCTTGCGTGCTAGTGGCTTCCCGCCTTGCTTGGGGTGAAACACTTAAAAAGATATTCACTTACGCGCAAATACCCTGAGGAAAGATATGAATCCAACACTTTTCCTTCCAGTTATAGATTAATTAGTAAGTGATATATCACTAAACCATTATTATCTAAAACAACATTCTTACAATCTAAAAATATTTTTGGCTTTAAGTACTCTGCAAAGGGTTGATAAACCGTCGAAAGCCAATCAACCGAAAAAAAATTTTGTTTGATATCAATACTGTGTCATATGTGTCTTTTATGTTGTTAAGATGGTGGGTACCAATAATGTAAGTTAGTCAGCTCACTGTAATCGAAAACCATTGCCTTAAATATTCATCTTAGTAGAAATGTAGAAGCACTGAAATTACAAGATGTGAAAGTCGGTAAATCGATTTAATTGCACGCAGGATAATTTGAAATTAAAACTAAACGAATCATGGAAAAGTAAACTAAATTCTGATGTTTTACAAAGTAGGAAAAGAAAACGGCTTGCTGATTGGCTACCGATAATTCTTCTACCAAAAATGACTGATGTAGCTTCTGATTGGTTAGAAAAGAAGACTGAGGAAATTAAATGTATTGTTATGTATGAAACTGCATTTTTGCAGAATT
>OZ038495.1:50014423-50051923 GCA_964036315.1 Acanthosepion esculentum | reverse complement strand
CTTTAGAAGGAACCGAAGACCCAATCCTAAACAACAAAAAAGATGTAAATCTTTAGTCCTGTTCAAAAGACCGGAGAGAAATGTGAACCGGACGGTAGCCAAACCTGTCTACACATATTGAAGGAAACAATAAGTAAATAAATAGTAAATACAATTTCAGAGTTCAGGCGGAGGTTTTAGAAGTATAGAGTTTAAGTAAGTTTTAAAAGGAACCAGAAACCCAATCCTAAACAACAAAATAGATGTAAATCTTTAGTCCTGTTCAAAAGACCGGAGAGAAATGTGAACCGGACGGTAGCCAAACCTGTCTACACATATTGAAGGAAACAATAAGTAAATAAATAGTAAATACAATTTCAGAGTTCAGGCGGAGATTTTAGAAGTATAGTGTTTAAGTAAGTTTTAAAAGGAACCAGAAACTCAATCCTAAACAGGAAACAAGGGATAAACCTATATATGATATATCGCTACTTCTATGGAAAGTCTATGAACGAATTTCATTCCTTGGTTCCGCCATGTTTAACCTTCACGGCTAGGGCCCGTCATGCCACTCACATTGTAGCAAACCACCAACATTTCCTCCGTATTCCATCGGCGAGAAGTAAGTTCCACTCAAACAGCTTCTTCCCTAGAATCATTGCTCTGTGGAACCAACTCCAAATCACCACAATCTTAACCTGTTAAAGTCTAAAGTTAACCGTTGTCTTCCTCTCTTATCCTTATGAACTGCCCTTTAACGTAACCCTCTTGTACCTTGTACAGGGTGAATCTTACTGTAAAAAAATACAAATCTACGAATCCGGTGAAAACGCCAGAATTTTGAACGAGGAATTTAAAAGCAGAAGGGCTTTCGTTATCTGAAGAATGGCGTAAGACGTCTTTTTTTATTTATCTTAACACCGTATAGTAAATATAATTATGAGAGGAATGTAGTATTGTAAATTCAAAATAATGTGCCTTTGGATTATACATGAAATTTTCAGTCCCTACGGATTTATTTGTAAGGATTTTACAAGCAAATGAATGCGTACCTAGTAATGGTTGGAAAGTGAATTAACTTAAGACGTCGATGGGAGAAGCCTAAATGAACAAGGTAGGTTACTTGGATTTCAATAGCAAACTAGAGTTTGGGGGGGGGTTTCGTTTCCTAGTGGACTATTGGAGAAACGCAAAGTATTTAGTTATAAGTTGAATTAAAAATTGTCTATGTTTGAAGTCAAGACGTAACAGGATTTTAAGAATTAGGATCGAGGGAAAAAAAGAGCACAGGAAAAATTGACACTTGAAATAAACCATTTGGCCCATGTTTGGTCGAATTTTGGCCACCATTCAGTAATGGATTTTTGTTATTTTTTAACACTATAAATTTTGATTTATTGTCTATTGGCTGACACAGGTTGTATGAGATAAAAAGAAGAAGGCACTGAACCCCATTTCCTGATACGAGACTTGCAACCAGATACCCGAAAGGAAATTATTCCACAGAAATACAGGGACCCAGCAGCAATAGTGGGCAGTCGGGACAAAATGTAGTAGGGGAGGTATCAGTACCTATCTTCGCCACCGACTATTACCTCTTACAGGATATTGCCAAAAAGAATTCGGCGAAAGGAAAATATTTTCTCTTTCCTAAGATTTCGTTTGCCGACTGATGGTAGAGTTGAAGATTTACAGACCAGGTTTAGGAGACCAACCTTGTAAGCAGGCCCGAAACCAAAGTTCCCTGATTGAATGCTTGAAACGACTACCAGTCACTATTGCAAGTGTGAAGGCGGACATTAAAACCAGCTATAGTTAGTAGACCACAGCACAGTAGAATTGGGAAGGGTTAACACTTGACAAATAAACAAGAGTCGCTTGTCGGTTCTGAAAGTCGCTTTCTTCTTTTTTCTTTTATTGTAGATTGCTTCCCATCACTTCTGGAGGTGTTTCAATTCGCTTCGCCTAAGATTTCCTCAGATCAAAAACTTAAACAGCGTGAGTGGAGAAGATCGTCTGGTGGAGTAAGACGCCCAGGTAGCGACGGGGAGCCGAGGAGGAGTTCGATTATATTAAGGGTTCTCGTCTTACAGAGACATTACTCGAATCAAATGTACACTGTTAATGAGCCTTGCTTAATCATGAACCTTTCGCATAACCATCCGTATAGACCTACCATGAGATGGGATGCGGGTTCAATACACGACGGAGGTCACGTCTTCATTCCGATTACATGTTGTTTATTTCAACAAGTGAACAGTGAGTCGACTTAAGATTTTGAATAAACAGATAATAATAATATAATTAGACATTGAAAATAAAATTACGGTGATCAGAAAGTAATTACGTATGAGTTATCAATTAACCAACCAAGGCAGAAACAATTTTGAATTGTAAGAAGCTGCATCTAGAATCAGTCGGGCAGTGTATCCTTTATAGCATCTAAGAAAACATCATATGCGCCATTGAGAAATCTGCGATTCCTGAAAGAGTAAAACTGTGGTAGAGGCATTTAAAACATTTGTGAAGTTTACATGTGAAAATTCGTACATATCAGTTTTGCTTGAGAATAATCAAATGGCGATTGTAATACAACAGACAAGCCTCATTCTGGAAAACAATCAACTCTCGATAAAAGATATCGAAAGAGACTATTGAAATGGATCCAAAACAAATCACCAGGGATTTGGCGCAAAAAATTAGTGTATCAAGTTCAACTATCGCGAACATCTCGAGGGAAATGGGGAAATCTTGCAAAAAGGGAACTTGAGTTTCGCGTGAGCTTTCGCTTGAACACCGAACGTGACGCTTCACTGTTTTGCAGCAGTCTTTAGCCAGGAATGCCAGACTACCGTTTTTGCATCTCGTTTCTACAGGTGATGAAAAATGTTTGCATGTGAACAGAAAATGAAAAGATAGTGATTATCATAAAATGATAATGACAACAACAAAATGATAATGACAACAACAAAACCAATGTTCAATCCACAGAAGTCCTTGTTTTGTGACTCGTGGTGGTGGGGGGAATGGAAAGTGTCGTTCACTACGTACTTCTAGAACCTGGAAGTACCATAACTGCAGATGTATATTGCCAGCAACTTGACCGGGCAAACGAAGCATTACGTCAAAAGAGTTGCACTTTGGTAGACAGAAAAAAGTGTTATTCTCCAGCATAGCAATGCAAGGACACCCTCTGCAAAATAACCCAAGAAAAAAATAAGATGGTTTGAATGTATGGTTCGCACACGTCCTTCATACGCATCAAATTTAATACCTACAGATTTTGTCTTGATTCGATTGCTAGAACATTTCATGAGTGGTAGGAATTAAAAAAATTTGAAAACAGTCTTCCAAACATTTTTTCGTGGAAAAACAGTTTTTTTTAAATGTGGAATCGAAAATGTTTATTTCCACTGAAAATGAAGTCGTTAAAATGAATGTGAGTATATTTATCTCATAAGATTTAAATTTGTTTTAATTTTTTTTTGCAACTACTTTTCAAACACCCTATTTTCTGTATTTATAAAAAAAGGAAATGCTCTTAAAATTATCCGTTTAAGACAGAGAGTCTTTTTTTTAACCAAGCAAATGACACTCTTGGCATTTATTTCGTCCGATTCAACGGACATGACATGACTAATACTATTCTACGCTATTTTTTGTTTTTAGCAGATAAACAGAAGAGACAAACAAAGTAGCAAAATGCATGTTTAAATGGTGATATTTCTAGTCAAATATAGAGTTCCCTAAAACATGGAATTCCAACCAAATATTAATGTCATAGTGATGGCAATTTTAAGAGACATTTCCCAGCAGTAACAGTGACAAGTGCAGGGAATATCGAAGTCTCGTTTCATTGGATGCATAGAAAAACTTCAATTCTGTGAGAAGATAAATCTAATGTTTTTCCTTTCTTTTCACCTAATAATTTTAATTAACAAACAATTATTCTCGACATAATCTATCTTGCACATTTATAAGTCTTTCCATGCATTGAATATTGCGGTCACATCTTGGCTGATATCTATTTAGAGATTCTTGATAAAATCCAAAGAAGAATCTACAATGTCGTAACGTAGCTTCTCTGTGTCTTTCCTATAAATATTTACATAGAAATTGTTTTGATGAACTTTCCTCTTTGGTAGCTAGATCTTATGAATTTAAACGCAGTACTAGATTGGCGGCAAGGTCTCATCATTTTAGAGTTGAAATGGCTAGATGTAACCGTAAGTTCTATGCTAACAGTTTCGTTTATTGCACTTCTCGATTATGGAAATATGTTCTGATTTCTTGCTTTCTAGTCAACTTTGAGAGTCAAACATTTAAATGCAATGTCAATCGTTATTTTCTGTCTTCTAAATTTCCGTTCTTTTATTGTTCTCTCTCCTTAATATAGTTTCCTTTCTCATATTCTATCACACCCAGTAACTCCGTGTGTCTTAGTAGGTTTATTGCATTGCTTGGGGTGAAAGGATTAATAATAATAATAATAATAATAATAATAATAATAATAATAATAATAATAATAACAATAATAATAATAATACACACTGACAGAACAATCAAAGCCAACCGCCCAGACATTGTTATTAAAGACCACAAACAAAATAAGCGCCTCCTTATTGATATGGCAGTCCCTGCAGACTGCAATGTGTCTTTGAAGATATTCGAAAAACTGTCAAAATACAAGGACCTTGAAATAGAAATCACAAAAATGTGGCACATGGGAACATCAACAATTCCTGTTGTAGTTGGAGTCCTTGGACTGGTTGGAAAAGATTCCAGTAGGCTGATTGAAGGGATCCCTGGAAGCCCATGCCTCAAAGAGATACAAAAAATTGTTCTGACAAGTACAGCCCACACTTTACGAAGGGCTTTATCTATGTAATTATTTTTTTTATTTTTTTGCAGTGGAAAGTGTCATGACGCCATTTTTAACCTTAGGTCCCTGGACAGGACCCGGAAAGAAATGTGTAAACGCCAGATATCAAAGGAAATAAAAATAATAATAATAATACTAATAATAATAAAAAAGAAATTTCTATAAAATTAAGCTGCAGCTTTATGATTGTAAACATCAGGGAATATTCTTTTAGTAAGGCATTATTTTTTGGTCATCATGTCTTGTGTTACATATTCAAACAGAAAGTAAAATCATTTCATGATACGGTGGTTAACTTTGTGGCATATTATATTCTCAAGCGAAAATAAAACTATCCACCGTTTTCTTGAATTGCTATGGGGAGGTACAGTGACTTGAACGGATTCCAGGCGCTGAAATGAATGTTCCATTCTAGGAAAGAAATGAGGTATATAGGTTTGAGTTCCGATATGGATACGCCCAGAAACATTTTACTCGGACTAGGGATCCTTAACATTGAAAAGTGCAAGGGAACCTACAGAAAAAAACAAATTATTTAATCGAGTACCCCAAGCAAGGCATTAAAGCCACTAAGATACAAAGAGCTACTAGATGTGGAAAAAATTAGAAGGCAGAAGCATTCCTAAATAGCGAGTATAAAAGAAGAGTAATCAGTAGAACAATAGATTGTGATTGACATTGCATTTACATTTTTGAAGATCAAAGTTAGCTAGAAATCATGGAGTCAGAAGAGAGTTCCACAAGCAAGAAGTGCGAGAAAAGAAACTTATAGAACTTACGATTACATCTAACCAACTCAACTGTATATCGATGAAGCTTCGTCGCTAGTGTAGTACATTCATAAAGTCTAGGTACCATCGCGAAGAGATCATTTGAACGATTACCATGAAAGTATTTATAGAAAAGGAACACGGAAGTAACCTTAAGGCGATGGGACAGTCACTCAATTCGTGATACAAGACCAATACAAATTATATTGCTGATTCTTCTTTGGATTTTATCAAGGATCTCTCTCTCTCTCTCTCTCTCTCTCTCTCTCTCTCTCTCTATATATATATATATATATATATATATATATATATATATATATATATATATATATATATATATATATATATCAGGAGCAGAGGACCATATGTGGCAGCTATAACCTAGGCATGGACGAAATCTGTAATTTAAAAAATAAACGAATCCACATCTCTTCACAGGATTACAGCTACTTCTGGCTTTAAATAACCGACAGTGGGTTGATAAGCCGTCAAAAATACAGATCAATCAATCAATTTTCCCCCTCCCAGCTACGAGTAAACTAGAGGCGCAAAATTGGCTCTCTCACAATGCTTGGCAACCGATCTGACAGAAAGATAACTCTGAAGTCATAACCGGCTGGATATGGAACTTGCATTTCCAGACCGTAAGAATCCTGCTTTTTATTTTTTACACGCAGGATCCAAGAACCACTCAAGTTAGATGCTTGATAAATAAAGCTGTTGTAAGACCGTAGATGGAGGGAGCAAAAGGTACATATTATGAGGGTATGTAGGGTAGATAACGGCTGACTCTCGAAGAGGTTAAGATTTTCATGTGATCAGGGAAGCATCCTCTCGGGAGCCCGATTCACAATGCAACATCTCTGGGGAAGATGTTGTCTAAATAAAACTTCCTCCTCGTCAATGGAATATGAAGGAAATGGTGATGTGACGGCTCCTAGCTGTAAATACCTGAACTGGTGGAAGAAAGAAATTTGTTTCACTCGAACATATGAAGGGAATGAATGGTCGAAAATAATTCATCACTCACAAGGCTGTGGAAACGTTTTTAAACTCAGTCGAGGCTGGAATGTGTGGATTGGATTTCTCCAACCCAAATGCGGCAGCAATATTCCATTTACCACAACACAACTATCGCACTGAGGTGGTGGACCTCTACTCCACACGATACTTTCATTATCCCACCAGACACAAAGCTTTTTTTGACAATGGTTACTCATTTTGGGATAATCACGTTTTCTGTGACGTACTAAATTCATTTGTCATCAACTGTAAAAATGAGATGCAAAAATGTAAGTTTAAAAAGGAAAAAAAAAATCGGTTTATTGATAAAGTCTGTTAATGCAACTATTTTAAAAATTATCCTAATATAGAATCTAAGTTCAGTTTGGTATGAAAACACGAATTGACAAACAATCAGTCAGTTCATCGAAGATATGTTTATTGGTGTAGAAAGTAATATAAATAGATATATCATCAGTCAGTTATGTGCAATGCGTGATACACGCTTAGACGATCATGTATCTTTCGATACATGACTGACGAGGCAGATTTTTCCCCGCAGTAGGTTGCCATTTCTTTCTGCGGTAGACCAGTTGTTATCCAATGCTATAGAACCCGGTCTGTCCTGCTATTTACCCATAGTTAAGGGGATGGGGGAGAAGAGGATTCATACCTTTTCAAAGGGTATTAGCACGTAAGTGAATGTAATGGATTTGACTGGAATTCGAACTCGGATCTCCGATTCCTTAATCTTTAGCCGTTATCCATTGATGATATATCATGCTTTATATAAAGCTTGATTATTTGATATTGTTTAGCGGCTTGTATATAATACCGAAATTTAAATATATTGGCCACAATTTATCAACAAAATATATTTTGAACGAAATTTTATGCATTCAACTACAGATAAAATGTATTCTACTATAAATATGTATTTTTGGGCATTTTCTTTTTTAGATAAAAAAGTATTGCTGATACTGTTTTTTACTATAACAATGTAATTTTTTGGGAATAACAGCAATTAAGAGGTGGTTCCACACTCCTCAAAACCTCCCATCTTCCGATCAGAGGCTTTGCTTACGAATGTAGTTTATCGTAATACCCAACACTAGTATAAAGTTTCGTAGAGTGGATATAACTATGACTGAATGTTTGATAATCCTACTTTTAATCAGTTGATTTAATTAACAGTCTTCGAAGTGATGGCTGAAACGAAAGGGAGATAACTGTTACCGATGCATATTTTTGATGGTTTTAAACTAATAAAAAGAGTAAAAATACATTTCATAAAATTTTTAATCTGTCAGTACCAAAAGAAAAAAAAATACATATTTGTTGAAATGAAAGTAACAGGATTTATTTGAGCTGACATTAACAGAGAGTGCGAACTTCATAGTTGCGAACTTAAACCAGTTGCTATGAAAATATAGCCTGCCGAGTTCATTCATAGCAGCCAACTGCAGCGCCGGAAACAAGGAAAAGAATATTAAACTACTATGTTGCATCTGTCTTCCTGTAAAGGTGAAGAGAGTTGAAGCAATAGAAATGTGATTCTACAGAAGGATGCTGAGGATAACATGGACTGAACATGTGAGCAGCGACGAAGTTTTAGAGAAAATGGAAACAAAAAGGAAATTAATATTTAACACCAGGAAGAGCCAGTTGAGGGTTCTATGGGACATATTGAGAAAATAAAGCTTGGAAAATCTGATACTCACAGGACGGATTGAGGGAAAGAACGGCAGATGGAAACATTGCGTAATATACTTGATAGGTTTGTGTAAATGAAAGGTAGAATAGGGTTTGGGAGAAATAAGAAAAAAAGACAAAGTTTATCAAGAGCTACAAAGGACAGGAAGTTGTGGAGAGCCATGGAGGGACACGGTACATAAAGAAGAAATTCATTGAAGTTCTCGAAAAGGACAGCAGGTATTAAATTCTCATCGTATATTTTTTATTAATCAGTGAGCAGTTAGTGAACAGAAAGTAATCGAATGTGGATAAAATCCTACCTTTTAAGTCAATTGATAGGATCAAGCGACAGGCACGGCGATGTAAAGGCTGATTTGTTATAAAAATCCCCACTTTAGCTAATTTAAAACAAAAATAAAATAAAAAAAATAATTACCTAAAGTGGGGACTTTTAGCCATTTGTTTAAGTCTCTAAGTTAGTGTTTCTCTCTTTTTTTTTAACTTGTGAAACACTTGAAATAGAATTCATACCTCTGGGAATGCCGGCATAAAAATTAGTACGGACCATTATTAAGATCTAATTTCAGGGCTGGTACGTACTAGCCACAAAAGCCGCGCAGTTGGGGAGCAACCCTGATTGGGGCGCCGTTAGTAGTGCTTTGTAACCCTCGCTATCTTATCAACATATGCTGTTTTCTACCAACATTTATATACGTTACAAATGAATGATGTAAAGTTTTCGCGGATTTTGACGTGATTCTGGGGTCTTTTGCTTTTTTCGCCCAAATCCGGGAATTTGTTTTGCTCATAATAAATCTCGAAAAAGCATAAATAAAATGAAATATCTTTCATCCATAATGTTAAATGCTAAAATTCTCCAACTTTTTAACAAGAAAAATCTGGAGTTAGTGTTAAAATTGCCGCAAAACATTGTCGATTTATTTTAAGATAAAATGATCTATTATGACAATTTTTCTAATTTGTATTTAGATACATTGTATTTATTTTCAGTTTTTCTAGTTGAATTCTTCGCTTATATTGCATATGATCCATTATTGTACATAATAAGGTCACAATAAAATTTGTATTTTATACGAATATTACCTCATCAAAATTGGGATGTAGTAGAATGGGGACCCTGGTTCATAGATTCGAGAGGCACAAAGCCTTTGCACTGGCTCTGTTTATCTTTTATATTTTCATCGTAGTTCATGTGGTAAACTTAATATTTGGACACTGTGCATACGTCCTGTTCTCGGGGGAGTCATTCAGTGATAGACAAAGCTGCGTACAAGTCCTGTCCAATAACCAATGAAGGCGGTTTCACACTGACGCCATATAGAGATTACTAAATAGATTCCCTATAATTATTATAATTTTAAATACACGAGGTTAAAACATTTATTATAATAACCAAGGATTTTCCAAGAATATGCCATACGTGTATATTAAAATTACAAACATAAAATTAAACAAAAATTAGTCAAAAATTCATTAGCTTATTTGTCACTGTTTCTCACGGAAAACTTAGCAACCTCTTGCGGAATGCCAGTTGAGAAACATTGCTTTAAGTACTGGATCGAGTTGAAAGATTTTGTTGGAGAATTGGGTCGCAGCAGATTGTTTTTTTTTACGGCATATCAACATCAATGAGCTATTTAATGCCGACAAAACTTTTTATTGCTGGTAATATTCTTTTTTCAAAAATGTATTGCTGGTAATAATTGTTATTACAAAAACGTATTTCTGGTATTAAAACCTATTTTTACACTTTCATAGTGTTTTGACCCCAGTTTAGTGGTTAACTATTTATCTATAGCTGGGGTCATAAAAGGTGCTACCGCCCCGGTCAGGGTGGACCTTGCTACACTAGCAATTAATCCATGCTCCTCAAAAGCTACTAATCAGAGGCCTTGCTGTTGGACGTAGTTTATCGTCTTACCCAGGACGGGTCGCGTCCATTCCAAATTTACAATAAGAAAAAATGCGGCAAATTTGGTACATAGAAGACGGTAATTTCTTCTTTAGAGACTGCCTATGTTGACCTATCACTTCTCCTGTCAGCGTTTCAAGACACATGAAATAAGAAATAAATCGCTCTGAGATCACTGTGTGTATCTTTGGCTACAGACAAGTCAGCAAACAAAACCCGTTGTCTGAGCGGACTTCATTTCATAAGAATGTCTTTATTTTGTTTATCTAAAAGCAATGAATTCCTGAATATTATGGGACCCTATAGTACAATAGACATAAACGAATGCATTTATGATTCTAAAGTTCATGGCATTATTACAAGTGGAGAGTCGTTCTATCTAATTTGTTTTATGCGAGCTGTGACTATTCGTCTGATATACACCTTTTATTCTTTGTACTTTATTAATATTACGAACAGGTTTCGGAGTCAATAAAGGAAAATTATTAATGCAATAAAAAGAAAATATACTCTGATTAAAATCCTTTTCATGGCAAACTGCCCGGTTCGTCGTATTTCAGAACCAAGAAAGAATGCAGATATGCAAGAAGAATGTTTCTAATGTGAATGATAAATAATAGAAATTCTCATTACTTCTTGCAGCTGTTGTATCTTCAAGGCACAACGTTTGTGAGAAATGTTATCAGGGTGTACAATTCTTTTGTGTGGATACACTCTTCTCTATAAATCATACCGTTAAGTTTTTTCAATACGGTTTACCAAGAGTTGTATAACTCATGCAAAATTCCAATGCTCTTCTTCAATATATGCAAATATCTTTCTGGATTTGGAAATTCACGTCCTTTCTTTATCTACTGGATATAGACACACACACATATATATATCTTTCTCTAGATTCCTGGACCCATGTATAATTTAGATTCTATAACTCTTTTCAAAGACCCTGCTTCAAGGCACGATGAATCTTAATAAGTTGAAAGTGTAAAAAATGGATCTTTTGACCTAATTGTTTCTTATATATAAAAAAAGAGAGAGATAATTCTTGGTAATGTGGTAAGTAGAGTGATATGAAAGCAGAGAAAATAAAATCTTTTGGAGATGAGATAACTATCAAGGTCTGTGTTCTAGTCTACATTTTCCAGTACTCATTTTACAATTCAACTATTGTCTTGCAATGTGAAACATTACTCTGACACAAGATTCCTAACTCTTTTTTGTCCTAGTGTCATAGTAGGCTAAGCTTCACAAATAAACAAATTCAGCATGATTTGTAATCTGGGAAAGTGGTCTTGTTTATTAAGCTATTAGTTGCCTAGATCAGTGAATTTAGTATATGAATATTACAAAGTATCTGTAAACTCTGTTTTGGCGACCATGTTTGTATCGGATATCAATTGCTACCAAAATGATGCTAATATCGAGGAGTTTACTTTTTTTGAACGTCGGGCTAATAATATGTAATATATAATAATATATAATAATATATAATAATATATAATAATATAAAGCGCAAGTAGTCTTCACATGTGGTGTTGGTTTCCTTCTATTCTTTCATGATAATTAAGATCTCGACAGCGAGGTATGTTGTCAGTTTATTTTCAATTAAAGAATAAAATCCAGATATTTTCATGGTTTCTTCATTGATTGTTTAAACAGACAAAAAAAGAATCGATTTAGGAACTCGTTTCTCGATAAAGTTACTTTTGGAAACTGCTGTGCCAGAACAGTGTAAAGACGTTGGGCAATACTTGCAGAATACTTGCATGTTTGCAGTATTTTCTTAGTTCCCTCGTGGCTATTTTACTGCATCTCTGCAAATATATGTTTGATGAAGGTGATGCAACATCGCTCATGTGTTTTATGCATATCGCTGGCAACACAAGTAGGCGCTTTGATTTAAGGCTATCCTGATGCATTTTCTTCATTTCTTGGCAGACAATGCACAATATGGGGTATCTGTTTGCTAAATTTCTAAATTTCACGCATTATACTACAGACGTCAAGAAACGTGTCAGTTAGCGAATTCTTTCTTAATGGATTCACCGGTAGATGTAATGACTGCAACCTTCTGCAAAGATTATTGATCCTTCCAGTGCTCGCATGAATTTATGTTTATTTAATTGCGTCAAACTGCAATAGATGTTCAGGTGGTGTAGCAGCTAGCGGTTCGGAAACAGAAATCGTGGAGCCAAGTTCAAATTTCGGTCGTTTTCGTTAGACTTACTTTCGCACACTTATCTTTGGGAAAGGTATAAATCTATCTCTTCTTGGTGTCCTCCAGATATGGGTTAAATAACATGGCATACTGGGTTTTCTAGTCGTAGTTTACAACCTGTCTAAGAGGAAGACAACTCTGAATTCAAAACCTGTTATGTAATTATAACCAGGCGCATACTATAAATCGATTGAAAAGATTATGATGTTCAGAATTAACTATGGCACGAAAATATGAACTCGATGACATCGAGTGAAGTCGAATAAAAAACAAAAAACAAAAAAACAAAACACGAAATCATTTGCTCCAAGTTTGCAGGGTTTATAATAAAGCGGATTAATCGGAAAAATTGGGAAAATAATTGAATACTTGTACGAATATACGTATGTATCGGAATTACATGACTCATTCCTGATCACAATTTTGCTAAGAAGTTCGATTATTTTTTAACCTTAAATCATCGGTCACATTCAAAGCAGAAATCGTGGCGCAGATCGGGGCTGAAATCGGACATCAAATCGTTGATCAGATTCGAAGCGCAGATATTCGCTCAAATCGAACATCAATTCGTGGCTCACATTTCAAGGTGAAATCGTTGCTCAAATGAAACCACCAATCGTGGCTCACATTTCAAGCTGAAATCGTTGCTCAAATGGAACCACAAATCGTAGCTCACATTTCAAGCTGAAATCCTTGCTCAAAAGGAACCACAAATCGTAGCTCACATTTCAAGCTGAAATCCTTGCTCAAAAGGAACCACAAATCGTAGCTCACATTTCAAGCTGAAATCCTTGCTCAAAAGGAACCACAAATCGTAGCTCACATTTCAAGCTGAAATCATTGCTCAAAAGGAACCACAAATCGTAGCTCACATTTCAAGGTAAAATCTTTGCTCAAATGGAAACACAAATCGTGGCTCACATTCCAGCGATTGTTTTCCATGTTCCTCTCTGAGGATCAAAAAAGAAATGTTGCATAAATGAGTTTAATTTTCATATCGACTTCTCCAACTGCAGGATATTTACCAACCGCTCCCCACCCTCAGCTGTGGCATAAGGCCGAATTTAATGTGGGGTGTCCGAGACCGTAAGCTCGGTAAAAAATTCCCGAAATGTGAATTTCAGCGCATAACATTTTACGAGGATATTTGCAATAACTTATTTCTGATGCGGAATTTATTACACAACTGGAGGATTTTTCATAATATATATATATATAATGTTCAAACCCATACTTAATTCATTGCATAAATAGATTCTACCAAATTCCCCTTACCATAAACGACATATATAGCTAGTTAAACCCCTTGATATATATTTTTTTCATTGGTACGAAACATAAGCATCGACACGTGGAGAGAGAAATAGTTAAAAACTTTTCAAAAGCTAAGTGAAACCAGTTAAAGTAAAAATGTTTTAAAAAAGGAAAACAACAAATTATTTTTCTAAGACAAAAACACTGACAATCCAATTGTAAGTTTCGGGTAGCTGTTTCCCGAGACGAGAGACTGCCCTTTGACATAGCGTCGTCTGGGGATCCTCTCCGTCCGGAGATAGAGAGTTTGACCACCACAGCTGGAGATGAATCTTCAACTGTAGACCAATATACAGTATTTACTACTGTATTTATGTGAATGCTGACATACCTGAATGCTGTAGCATACCTACGGACGATGATGGGTATCACGAAATATTCAAACTTCAGAAAAATATCGCATGAAATAATCATTGAATGGGAACCATTCCATTTGGCAGTCTGATTCAGAATAGTGTCCATTTGTGACACCTATTTGCGTAATATGCAATTATGTTTATTTTCTGCTCTAATTCTAAAGGGCTCTACTCGTGTGAGTACCCACGTAAGAGTGTTTTGAAATTTTCCCCACCATATTAATATGACATTAAAAACTGACATGTCAAATGTTCCGATTTTGGGACAACAACAACTAGAGACCAAAGACAAACACACCAGTGTCTCAAAAACATTCACCAAATCCTGATTAAAATTCTGCTATGTGTTAGGCTTTTAACATTATTACAAATAACTGGGGGCATTCTGTCAATATCGTACGCTGTGTTGACTGAGTAAACAGTGTCTAAGACTGTTAGATCCATAAAGATGCAGCCTCGACCTAACCTTGGAACCTATTAATATATATCATTTCCTTCTCACTTTCTTACACGCATACCTCCCATATATATATATATATATATATATATATATATATATATATATATATATATATATATATATGCAATCTTCGTTTACTCTGGGGAAAATCTGCAAAAATGACTGTGGTTCGATCTCAGTAACACAAAAGATGTAATGAACTTCATTAGCACGCACAAATCTAAGAGAAATAATGCTGGGTTACAAATATTTTCTCTTGCATGATATAAAGCGTGTCATGGGCAAATAAAACAATTCAAGTATGTACGACCTCATTGATATTTTATCGCATTATTATTAAAATACGCGGGGAATGGTTATTAGTCTTTTTGTGAAGCCTCTTGAATGAAAAATACTTTACGCTTTCGCATGCAGATATTAATTTGAAACGTTTGGTATTTCTTGGCCACCATCTGACATACTTTTCTTCAGCAAAAATCAGTTAAGAGACAAATAAAAATAGGTTACATGTCCTTTCATTATTTGCTCCAACATTGGTTTGACGTGATTAGATGTGTTAAATGGCATTTTATAAGATAATATAAACTAGAATATCTACAGATTTGTTGTTTTACTAAGCTTAGTGTAAGTTTGACACAAGTTATAAATATAAAGGTCAAATCCAGTACTAAAGATGTACAAGATGGGCTTGCTATTATAAGCCCACAAGGTGCCCATACACACACACACACACACACACATATATATATATATATATATTGAGAGAGAGAGAAATATAGTTCTAAGGTCTTATATATATATATATATATATATATATATATATATATATATATATATATATGTATGTATGTATGTATGTATGTATGTATTAGATGAAATGGATTAAATCCGACAAATATTTTCTGTTTATACGTTATTTTTATGGATACAAATTATTTGATTAAATGCTCCGTTTTTATAATTAATTTCGGAACAGAAATGAATTATCGAGAAAGATCGAAGATGTGTGTTTATAAGCAGTAATTTGAACTTTGCTAATCGTTCTCTGTATCTGAGTGGTTAACAGCACATCAGGCTATATGACGGTTTCCATATGGGGGTACAGGTTCGATTTTTGTCGGAGAACGCATAAATTCTACGAAATTTCTTGAACATTCAGACCAGCAAATGTAATTAGTACTGTTTAATTAAAAAAAACAAAAAACAGAGCATTTAATCAAGTAGGTTGTATCCATAAAAAAACGTATGAACAGAAAATACATTAAAATATTTGTCGTTCTTAATCTATTTCATCTAATATACATGTAGAAGCGCGAAGAAGCTAGTGAACCGGAATTTGCGCAACTACATCCAACAGCAAGGCCTTTGATCGAAAGTATTTGAGGAGTCTGGAACTACTTTTTAATTGCTACTGTTCTCAGGTATATATATATATATATATATATATATATATATATATATATATATATATATATATATATATATATATATGCATATATATATATATATATATATATATGCATATATATATATATATATGCATATATATATATGCATATATATATATATATATATGCATATATATATATATATTCATATAGATATATATGCATATATATATATATATGCATATATATATATATATATATGCATATATATATATATATATATATATATATATATATATATATATATATATATATATATATATATATATATATATATATATATATTAGATGATATTGTTTAAATCCGAAAAATATTTTCCTGGATACAACGTATCCATTTCATCTAATATGTTGTCATTGCTTACTTTAGGTTACGTTTCGGAGCCGAGTAGGTCTGTCTTCTTATATCTGGAACACAAGGAAGATGATGGTTGAAGTACCAGAGCGTGTTATAACTAAGAGTTTAAATTAGTAGGATACTTGTCATGGAAATTGCGATACAGTAGCGAAAGAAATGACAGATCCATTTTGATAAATCCTCTTAATTTCGTTCTTGGGGCTGAAATGTCAAGTTTAGCCACGCAAACAGAGTCGTTGATATTACATTTCAATAGAAATATATTCGCTAGTCCACATCGTCTCCTGAATCCTTCTCGTAGTTTGTTATAATTTGTCAACTTATATGAGTGCGAGCTCATTTGACATTTTCTTTAAAAGTGCCATGAATTCAACGAGGTAAACATATTTAATTAAAGGACGAAATGACAGTGCCCGCACCCAAAGCGGCGAATATTAACTCAGTCAAAGTGAGACAATATTTTATATTTTCTGTAGCTTTTTACGATATATATATATATGTGTGTATGTATTTATATATATATATATATATATATATATATATATATATATATATATATATGTATATATATATGTGTGTGTGTGTGTGTATGTATATATATATATGTGTGCGTATGTATATATATATATATATGTGTGTGTATGTATATATATGTGTGTGTGTGTATGTATATATATATGTGTGTGTGTATATATATATATATGTGTGTGTATATATATATATGTGTGTGTGTGTATATATATATATATTTGTGTGTGTATATGTATATGTGTGTGTATATATATATATGTGTGTGTATATATTTATATGTGTCTGTGTGTATGTATATATGTGTGTGTATGTATATATATATATATATGTGTGTGTGTGTGTATGTGTATATATATATATATATATATATATATATATATATATATATATATATATATATATATATATATATATCAGAAATGACCGTGCATTAATTCGCAGAGTTTTTTGCATTTCATGACGCCATAATTTGTTTTTAAATTACGTAGTTTGTGACACCATGACTGCAAAATGTTTGCAACGCACTTGGAAAAAAACCTAAATATGTTTAATACCCGAGTTGTAGTTTTGGGAATAAATATCTTATTTCTAAATGTTTCGTTAACCACAAGATTAACATTCAGGAATATATTTCTGCCCATACATTAAGCCAATGTGATCGAAGGTGACTGTGAAACAAACACACATACACAAAGATAAACCCGCTGATATTCTGGTAAAAATATCTGTTTTCAGCAGAGAAGCCAAGTCAGCGTTTATTATTCATTCAAATGAAAAGTTAAACAGATGTCGAAAAAGAGAATCAACAATAAGGAAGAGTAATAAACAAGGGTGAGTTGAAAGTGTCATCGGCAGAATATGAAGGAATGATGCTAGAGCTGTGAAATATTGCATGCATTAATCTCAACTCTTCTTATTAATAACTACATTGTTTCCCTCCAGGTAAACAGACATCTAAGTGTTCACAAAAGACTTCAAAACCAACGAGTAGCAATTTCTATTGCAAATGGACAAAATTCGGCATCGTGGTGTTATCAAGTACCTGCAGAGAAAGGCTTCAACTCCCAAGGACATTCTTGCTCGCATGGTTGCTACATTAGGAGAGGACGCTTCATCTTCATGAACAGTACAAAATGTGAGCAAGGTTTGGATGCCCATCGAGAAAAATGTGATCGCGATGGATGACGGGCTATTGCTCTTAGCATATCCCATGTGAAAGTTGATAATATTCTGCAAAATGAACTTGGCATGGTGAAGGTGGGTGTTACGTCTTCTGAAACCCAATCAAAAGCGCCTCTCATGGTGTATAGCTATTAACTTACTGCAATTCCTCTAGTATTTATAGTGTAATCTCAGGTACTTCCGGTTTGGTTTTGTCTATGTTTTACGATATATCAATATCAACAGATTATTTAATGCCGACGAGATTTATAGAAATGGTTCGTAACAATAGAATATGTATATTCTTCGGTTGATTTTGGTTTGATTTTTCGTTTAATGGCATAATAACCTGTTTGTAGAAAGGTTTCATTGATGTAATTTTGTAAAGAGGGTTTCTTTTGTCGAGAGTCAAATCTATTGTTGGTAATATTTAAAAAAAAATGTATTGCTGGTAACATTGTTTTCTTTCAAAGATTTATGGCTGGTATTTTTACTATAAAATTTATTTTTGTACTTTTATAGTACTCCAGTCTGTGGGGTTTAATTATTTGCCCATAGCTGGGACCCTAACAGGTGCTACCACCTGATTCAGGGTGGACCTGAGAACAGTAGCAATTAAGAGGTAGTTCCAGACTCCTCAAATCCTCCCCCTCAGAGGCCTTGCTGCCGGATGTAGTTGCGAAAATTCCGGTTCACCAGGTTCTTCGCGCTTCCATAATACATACATTATATATATATATATATATATATATATATATATATATATATATATATATATATATATATATATATATATATATAGGGTGTATCAAAAATACTCTTACACATTTTGGGGGAGAGTTCCTCTATGTTGCTATATAGACTAGCTTACATTTGTCATTCATATACATCCGGGACTAGTCTGTCTTCCACGTTTGTCGTGTAGTTGGGAGTTAATTGAGAAGTGTTCCGTTTAACAATGGATGAATATTCATATCGTGAGCAGGCAGATATAATATGAGGTCATCCCATAAGTTCTGTCCGAATTTTAACTTTTTGTTAAAATGAACGAAATTTAAAGAGTATTTTATAATGTCTAATGAAGCTGAACATTATTTTTATGTTTAGATGCATTTAAACTGAACAGATTTTATTTAAGTGAACAATAAAATAAAATTTTGTTTGATTAAAACCCTGCTAACATGGAAGTACCCAAGAATCATTTGAGGCACATAATGCTCTATGAGTTCAAGAAAGGAAACTCAGCAGCCAAAGCGGCTAGAAACGTTCACTCAGTTTACAGAGAGAAATGTGTGAATGAAAGAACTTGCAGAAGATGGTTTGCAAAATTCAGAGGTGGAGATTTCACCCTTGAAGATGAAGACCGAACCGGACGTCCAGTTGAGTTTGATGAAAAGCTTCTTGAAGCAGCCCTTGAAGAAAATCCAGCTTTATCAGTTGAGGAATTGGCAGTGGTTCCCAGTTTAAACCATACAATTATACATCGTCATCTTCAACAACTTGGAAAAGTTCCTAAACTTCTCTCCATTCTCGCCAACTTGTTTCACCTTTTTTGGATAGACTTGTGACTGGCGACGAAAAATGGATCTTTTATCGAAAAGTTAAGCATCGTAGACAGTGGCTTGGTAAAGGGGAAGGACCCCAGCCACAGCCGAGAAGGGAACTTCATTGGCAAAACGTTCTTCTTTCAATCTGGTGGGATTGCCAAGGAATAATCCACTTTGAATTCTTACCACCTAATGCAACAATTAATGCTCAAATATACTGTCAGCAATTAGAGCGTTTGAACCAAGCTTTGAGAAAAAAAAGACCTGCTCTAGTGAATCGAAAACGGGTGATGTTTCATCAGGACAATGCGCGACCACACACAGCAAGAATCACGTCACAAAAGATCGAAGAACTTGGTTGGGAGAAAATTCCTCATCCAACTTATTCTCCCGACCTTGCTCCTTCAGACTACCATTTGTTTCGTAGCTTACAGAATCATTTGGAAGAAACAGCTTTTGTAACACAGGAAGAGGTTAAAACTGACATTTGTGAGTTCTTCGAATCAAAGCCAAAATAATTTTACAGTAATGGAATTAGTAAGCTTGTTAATAGATGAAAGGAAGTCATAGATAATCAGGGAAAATACATTGTTGATTGAATCTGTAATTAAATGTAACATTTGGTCACTTGTTTTCTTTATTCAAAATTCGGACAGAATGGGATGACCTGATAGTTATATGCGGCCGCACGAACGGCAATGGACCCGAGGCTGCACCAGATTGCGTTTGTAGACCGAAGGTAACCGAGTTATCCCATCTTGATTAGCCACATATGTACCTGAATGACAACTGTAACCCAGTCTACATGGCAACACAGTACCATCTACCATAAACTTTCTTTAAAATTAGTAACTAAAAAACGAAGGATTTGCGGACATATGTTTATGTGGACTTTTGTCCTTGTTTTGGTATGAGTAATTCGCCCCCAAATTTGTAAAAGTATTTCTGGTACACAATGTATATATAAGCGGGTATCCTTTCAGGATGTATGGTATGAAATGCCGGCGTTGCCGCCTTTTTTTTCTGTTTGTTTGAAATAACTATCATTCTTTTACTACAGCTTTTTATATTCTATTGACTCAATTTCATCAATAATGCTACTCACTGTTTTCCTGTGCTACTATGTTCTCCAGTATGCCCTGCAAGTGTTAAATTATCAGTGCCTTCTTTCCCTATGCGTCCCGTATATTTCAGCTTTCTCTTACCAGTAGTTTATTTGTGGTTTCTAGTCTTAAAACTTTCTCTTTTCTCACATGCCTTGTCAATGTTATTCTCAACATTCGCCAGTAGCACATGCAGAGTTTCTTGTCACACGCCTATCGTTGAGAAGATTGTTCAACATTCACTGCTATTAACAAGAGACAAGAGTAGTAATTTGAAGGCAAAATATCATTTGTTACTAATTTGAAGTTTATGTCTCAAGTAGAAGAATAATTCATTATATATGATAATTAGTTAATACATTACAGGCTATCGCTCTTTTGCTTATTTCAAAGGAAATTTTCCGATTCCATAATACTTTTATACGAATCTTTGTTCCAAAGGCTATGGAACTGTTATCGTTCTTTTTAAATAGATACTAACGGTATATTTAAATTCCCACACCTGCTTGATTTTGATTTTCCTGACACGTAACTTGCAAATTAGCCTGTTCCTTTTGCTGACAGGAAATGTATCAAACTTTACAGTATGACAGAAAAACAAATCATATGAGAACTTTCAACAATAGAAACAACTAAAATGGATAGCACGTGTAACTCGAAGAAAAATAATGACATTTTCTAGTCGACCGGAAGTTTCCGTCTCCAGACTCAAGAGTCAAATGACCAAAATCGGACATTTGCGCATGGGCTCCGAGTGGCACTTCCGGTGTAGTTTCAAAAATATTCGAAATATAATGTACATTATTAATCGACCACTGACAGCGTTTCTCTTGCATTTTTAAGGACTTTTTTTTAGCCAGATCCTGCTTCAGGGAATCTGTAAATACAGACCATAAAGAGAAATATTTTATAAAGTTCAACCGACAGTCGTACTGTCTGCGCGATCAATGAATGCCGAATGTTTCCTTATAGGGAAACGGCTAATGTTCCCATTAACATTATCATTTCTTTTAAACCGAATTTTCAGGAAAATGTTTCCACAGTTATCGTTCTTTTGGCCATAAAGCAAACAAAAGCCAGTTGGAGTATGAATTACGCATTGTCAACTGAAATAACATTTCCCACTTTTCTGATGTCGATTCTACAATGAAACGTTGGTACGAATTTTTTTCCCTTTTAAGGGATTTTATCATTAAACACATCTCAATATGTGTCTGCGAACTTTTCCATTTCTTATGGATTTTATTAAAAACACCTAAATGTGTGTGTATCAACGTTTCCATTTCTTATGGATTTTATCAACAAAACCAAGATGTTGATTTTCCACACTACCTTAAACAAAAGGTTAGGAAGGAAAGAGCGATAACAGTGGTCTTGAGAAACATTTTCCTGAAAATTAGTTTTCAGAGAAATGATAATGTTAATGGGAATATTGACAGTACGACTGTCGGTTGAACTTTATAAAATATTTCTCTTAAAACAATTCTTCTAGGAAAATAGCTTTCTCAAGTGAAGTAGCTGTTATCGTTCTTTCTTTTATCGACGGCGGTTTCCTTCCTAAACTTTTATTTAAGTAGTGTGGAATATCAACATCTTGATTATGTTATTATTTTCTCTTTGAGCTACAGGTGATATCTCTTAACTGATGTTGCCGTTGGAAGTTCTCAAGGGATGTGGTTTCTCTTATTTGATGCAGTAATTTGTTTGTGATTCTTTAGCGCTAGACCATAAGGTTCAAAGAAGGCTCATTTTCGCTAAGAACCATAGGGTTCACTCACTCAAAGCCATTTTTAAGCATAGATCTTTTTATACATTCTTCCTCATAAGGAAACGGCTAATATTACCAGTAACATGAATTTGGCTTGAATACTGAAATTACTGCTTAATTCAGAAACAGTAAAAAAAAATAACGTAAAGTTTAATTTGATTTGCTCGTCGTAGTCATTAACAGTGAATTATATAACTTCCCAAAGGGATCCTTTTGCGTGTGTATGTTGAGGATCAAAATGAGACCGATTACAAGTCTGTAATTTAATTACAATGTCTAATACTTCATCTCAGAATCTGATAAGGTATTGGATTAACTTTGGAAAGGTGCTGGCGGTCAGGGATTGCTTGAATATTCCGGTGTCTCTAGAGGAAAATCATTCATTGTGCAATAAATTAGAAATGTCATCTAATATTTCGGTGCATGCTATGGAGACTTAATGCCACCTTAACCGGTCAAATTCTGATTCGTATAATTCCATTATCACTTTCTTATACTGTTCAAATATGGCGCTATAACACCTATAACTTGTACATATTTCTTTAAAATTTTAATTGTCAATTTGTAGAATAAACTCCTGCGTGGACTTTTCACCGAACATTGTAATCTTAACCTCTTCAAGTCAAGGATCAATCGTTATATATCCTTTGTTATCCTCACAAACATCATTAACATTTCGACTGTATCGTTCGATCTTGAGTGGTTCTCGAAGCCTGTGTTGAGTGATATTTTGTATAAATAAAGATATAAATTTGATAGCAAAAGTATTTTAACACCTATTTAAAACCTATGGTTAGAAAATATTAGAAATGCACTATATAGAACAAACCTGCTGTTAATTGTTCGGATTCAGTTTTGAGAATCAAAAGAAATCATTATGATTTCCGGCACGCATCTAAAAACTCTTAGTCCAATATATTATCAATGATATTATTAGTCTATATATTATCTCCTTGTAAGCATTATCCAGCAGTCGCTTCTGTCTCAGATGTTATTGTAGCGAATAGCAATAATACTATGGATTGGACGCGTAAGCAGCGGCAAATTCTTAAGGAAAATTAAAACAAAAAATACATACATACCCAGAAATATTTTGAACACATAACGAGGAAAGACGGTGTGGAGAATTTGAAACTCACAGCACATAGCAAAGAATAAAATGGATAGTCGGCTATGGAACTGCCCATATTTTATTTGTAGACGAACGGTGGTTAATGTGTTGTTGTATTTGAAACACGTGTATAACTCCTGGTAGAATATTAAAAGGTTCAACTCGAAAAAAAAAAAAAAAGGAAAAAATGCCAGACTTGAAAATAAAGAAGACAAACAAGACCTATATATATATATATATATATATATATATATATATATATATATATATATATATATATATATATATATATATGTGAACAAATATATGTATTAAACAAAACAATTGTATAATGGGACTAGACAATAATATTTATGTGTGTGTGAACGTTTGTGTCTGTTCGTTGGTGAATGTTCGTATTTTGCTGAATGTGCGTACGTACGTTTATGTGTGTATAATGTTCGTGGCGTCTTCCCAGAAGTGGGAAACGCTGTCTTTTGTGAGAGCTCACATCCTAGTCACTGAAATGAAGAAATGAAAAAGAGGATTTACCTCACCTCCACGCGAGGTGGGATGCGGCACGAGTCCTGAAGGAAAGAGAACGAGGCAAGAGGTCGCCGAGTATTTATAGTATAGGGAGATTGACCCCTAGTGACAATTTGGGAATTAAAGGGGAGCTAACTCCGACACATTCAATGGATGGCGGAACGAGGATGGAGAAAATGGCACAAATACAAGAAATACAATGGATATGAAGTTGTGGAGAGCCATGGTCACCCATGTTCTAAAAAGATAAGACACACAGAAAAAGAAGATTTTAGCGGATACACTTATTGGGTTTCAGAGAAATTTTATGACAGCAATTTAAACTGGGTTTGAGAGCCGCTGAAGCCAGTCGTCAATCTGGGAAGTGGAGGAAAATGAAACGATATCGAACGGCATTGTTCAAAAGTGATCGAAGCATTAAGAGTGGGGACTTTACCCTGGAAGTAAAACCCAAAATTGAACGGCCATTTTTTATTATGTTGCTTTAAAACACAAAGGAGAAGAGAATTCAACGACCAACACTTGAAATAACTTCAATAGAGGAAGGGTTATCGCAAGATACATGCAAAGAATTGCCTAAGCTTAATGACACAGGGGCTCCCCAGTGGTACATCATGTTTAAAAAACGAAAATTATTTTAATACGTCCATACAGAATGTAATCTTAGATTTCTTTTTTTTCAAACAACATGCGTCTATTTTGGAGTTTGATACATCAAACCTTTCTCATTTTCTGTTCATTCAAGAGAATGTCGAAGTTGTAGCCTATGGCTACAGAAAAACATATTAGTAATTTTCGTAACATTTTACGCATCTAAGCAATGTATTACAAATTGAATTCCGGTTGGTATACAAGACACGTAATCAATACTTCCTTCCATCTTGGTTTTAGCAATTTGAAAATGCCATCTGTTCCAAAAGAGATTTTTCGATAATAAGAAATTATTAATCTTTTGCTAATTTATGCTAAAGTTATTTCAACGTTCAGGTTATTTTACATTCTACGGTTATTAAATAATACATCGAAGCAGACTCTGGGGAAACGAAGTGAGTGAGCAAGCTAATCTTACAGTTAATATTGTAGTGGGTTTGATCCACACTGTGTGTCTCGTAATTATTATTGTAAAGGAATTGGCCTTGGTTAAGTGTAATTGGCAGAAATACCCAACAGAGTTGATAAAGTTTCCAATAAAGAAAAACAAAAGAAAGAAAAAGAACATGACGAAATAATATTAAGCAAACAATATATATGGCAGACAAAATTAAGCAAAGCAACAGTAATAAGTCAAAATGTTCACAAAGTAAGAATGGTGTTAACACGCAAACAGGATACAGTCACTTGATTGTAGTGTTCTGACTTCCAGACGAGAAATAATAAAATTATGGCAGCTGAAACCGAGAAGTTGTCTATCTTATTGGCTAGGAAGAAATCCCAGCATGCATCTGTACGATTTGTTTATAAATTTGGGAAGAAGATATTTTTAGTTGTGATTCCTACTGACATTTTATAGCCCTTGTGATACATTTAAATTATTTATAATAAATCTTAATTCCTATCAGGATTGAAACCATTAGTCGTCTTGTCACTTAAGTAAAATGAATAAATTCTAACAGATTTCCCGCTGTGGAGATATGGCTAACGAGCCTAACGGTTAGGATCACTGTAGAGAATTCGATTAAAAATAAAATTTGTGACTCCAATCTTATTTTATGATTATCTTTTTCCGACAAATATTTAATTGGTTATAATTCATTTTGCGACTTGTCAGACGGAATTCCACGGAATCAAATATCACTTATCGGCTTTCAGTAAGACTCGAGCTCCTATTTCCTTTTCTTCGGGAGACCTGTGTTAGCAAAAAGTTAGCTTCCTGATGAGACCACGGAAACAATTGGCCGTAGCCACTCAAATCAGTTATATACAAGGGTCATTCAATAAAAAAGGTGAATTTTTCGGTATAAGGACTTCTAATACAGATAGAAGCTTACTTTGTTTTTCAACGTAGTCTCCCAGCACTATCACACACTTTTCCCATCTGTGCAGAAGCTTCCGTATTCCCTCAGCGTAAAAGTCTTTGGACTGATGTCTCAGCCAGTCGCTCACAACACTTTTGACTTCATCGTCACTTTTAAACTTCGTGCCTCTCGTGAACGCTTTCAAGGGACTAAACAGGTGAAAGTCTGAAGGGGCAAGGTCTGGGCTGTAAGGGGGATAAGGGAGCATTTTCCAGCCCAGCTCGTTGATGGTCTGCACCGTTTGGGCTGCTGTGTGAGGCCTTGCGTTGTCATGATGCAAGATGACTCCTTCTGACTGATGACCCCTGCGTTTGTCCCAACAGATAAGCTCAAAGTCCTTGCAATGTCATCCACTGTCATCCTTCTGTCAAACTGAATGAGGTCATTGACTGATTCGATCACCTGAGGAGACCTCACTTCTGTAGGCCTCCCTGGCCTGTCTTCATCCTCAACACTGCTCCGTCCTTCTTTAAACAATTTAGCCGACTTGTAGACATTTCTTGGTTGATACATGTGACACCATACACAGTTGACATTCTCCTATGAATTTCAACTGGTTTGCACCCTTTAGCAACCAAAAACTTGATAACTAACTGCTGTTCAATCCTGGAGCATGCTTCTTGATCGGCCATCTTTGATAATCGCTAAAACTCTCAAAGTTTTTTTTTAATCTGCAAAAGAAATTAAATCCATGTGAAAAAGAAGTAAAACAAAAAAAAAAATAAATAAATAAAAAAGAGTAAGCTTCTATCTGCATTAGAAGTCCTTATAGCGAAAAATTCAACTTATTTATTGAATGACCCTCGTAGATCTAATTCGTCCTTCGCACTAGAGGCGACTTTAGTATGAAGTGTGGAGAAGTTGCAATAAAAAGCAAATGAAATTAAGATGAAATAAATATCAAGGGGCGAGGGGAAAGGATACTGATTAACTATTTAAGTTTATCTTATAATAAATTCAAGATAAATTTAATAGATATTGATATTAAATTAGATACCTCCACGAGATCGCTAAAAAAAGAGCATAGCATGATGAAAAAGACGCCAAACTTGACGAAAACAAAATTTTATTGTCTAAATATTTATGTTATTATTAAGAGGAAAGATTAAAATTTATTTTAATTATTTTAAAAATTTTTTCCTTTTTTTTAGAATAATCTGAATTTTTATTTAAAAATCCTTGTTTCTCTTTGTATCACCGGAACTAGTAAAATAACATATACAAGTTTTAGCACGTTTTTTTTTGTATGACACACATTAAATTGGAAAATCTTGCAAAAAAAAAATAATTGTTGGATGTTAATGAAACTTCCAGAAAGTATTCACAGATGATCGGAATTATTATAAATATGTTTTCTTTTATTAAAGTTATAGCAGAAATATTTTTTTTAATATTTATTACCTCCCTATAGCTAATTTTATGAAAACGCTAGAAATTCGATAGCATCGGGTTTAGTGATTACAATAATTAAAAGCACAAGGCTTTGAGGAATGCAAATCATGTTTTTTTTTAATTGGACCCCACTTACCTGAAAATGAGCTCTGAATTGTAACATACAAACCTCAATAAAACAAATATATTATTCAATTTCAAATGCTTTTATTTGCTTTTAGTTGTTTTTAGGAAAACGGACAATATTTTCTGAAAGCAAAAAACATTTTCGATGAAAAATGAATTTTTAATACAATTATTTGTTATTTTTTTTAATTATAATAGCTTTTTACATTTAAGTTGTTAAAATATTATAAAATTAGTTAAAAGCCGCATTGGGTTTTGTAAGTGTCCTGATGAGATAGATCTTTGTTTAGTGCGTTGTAAATTGTATCGTTTTCACTAATCAGAAGACCCGCAGTAATTAAGAAATGTAAATATGTGTTTATAATCGGGCTCTAATTATAAAGTACGGAAGACCAAACAGAATACAATTAAGTTGCGTTATTTGAGTTAAGCATCGTTCTCGCTGTTAAAGCCTTTAATTTTGCGAAAAACGCGTGGAGAAGTTTATTTGATTTTTTAAATTTCAATTAAAGGTACCTAAAAGTATCAATATCTTCTTATGAAATTTATATGATCTTATTTTTATATTAATCTCAGTTATGTCATTTTTTCCATAAATGAAATATCAAAATTAATAATAAAATGAATGGAAATACAGATAACACAGTAAAATGTACTAAATGTACATAAAATTATAGTATTTTATGTACACTTCTGATACAATTTAATGAGAAAGGTACCTATAAATTAATTAGATACCTTTCTCATGAAATTTAATCTCATTCGTAACAGTCTTGTTTTAATTTCTTTATAATATATTTTCCATAAAGCATCATAAACGTAAAGGTGAAAGCTAAGTACAAAAAAAATTTAGAGCGCTGAAAGTTTTCCTTAAGAATAACGAGGTAAATAATTTGTTCACTTAAATGTAAAATATTTCACTTTTCTCCTTCCGTAGAACAAATTATCCTCACGGAATCCATCAATATGTCATTCAAAACCTGTCAAGTGACGCGAAAGTTTATGACCTGCTTTGTTTTATTTTCAAATTACATCTTTTCGGCGCAGAAGCTAAGTTAAACTTGGTTCAAAATATTTTAAATAAACGTTATAATTTCAGATTTTCTTAAAATAAGTTTTGAAAAAATGATAATTGATATTTAAAAGAATTTCAAACTGAGATTTTCATTGATTTTATAAAATGGAAAAAAATGGTCAATTTTGCTGACTAAAAAAAAAGAAACAAGATTTTTAACGAAATTTTCGGACGTGTTAGGAACGATTAAAAATGTAAAAAATATCACAAAAATACTTTGGTCTTTCCTCTTAATAATAAACATTTAGACGGTAAAATTTTGTTTTCGTCAAGTTTGGCGTCTTTTTCATCATGCTATGATCTTTTTTTAGCGATCTCATGGAGGTACCTATATTAAATGTTTGTATTAATTTTAACACATTAATAATATCAATTTTGTGGATAAAAAATACCTTCGCTTCATGTTGTCTTTGACATAAGGTTTATCACACGGCTAAATAAACAAGAGGACGCGTTAGTATTATGTCTTCACTTGAAATGTCTTTGTCATATTTGGAATATGTGATGCGAGCTTTTGCCCAGCAGCTCCTTTCGGAAGAGAAGCCACATCAATTGGGAATAGATAGTTATCAAGTGATCTTCGACCTGACAAAAAAAAAAATGACTGCTCGTGCAGCTACTTTTTCAGAACAATTATAAAGAAAAGAAAAAAAACGTAAATGAGATGGCGAAGAAGAAGGAGAAGGGAGTGGATAAGTATGAAGTGGGAAGAGGTGCATCAGAAGGCGAAGACTGAGGAGGTGAAAAAGGTGAAAGGAGGAAGAAGAGTATGATGAGAAATATATGAAGAATAGAAAAAGTAGGAGGAAAGGGGACAGTACGAGGAGAAGGGAAGAAGTAGAGAGAGCAAAACATGACGAATGCGGCATCAGAGAGAAAGACAATGAAACAGGAGGAAAAGGAAGAGCTGAAGGTGAAGAAAAAGGAGGAGAGGGACTAGAAATGTACCAAGAAGAGTGGGAAATCGTGAAGAAGTGATGAAGAGAAATAGAAAATGAAAACAAAAAAAGGGGAAGTAGACAGTATGAAATAGATGGGGAGAGGGAGAAGCAAAAGTAGAAGGATGAAAGAAAGACAAATACGACACAGGAGGGAAAGATGTGGAAGCAGGAGAAGTAGAAGCATAAATAATGAAGTAAACAGAGCAGAAATGAGAGAAAAAGACGACAAAGAAAAATAGGAGGAGAAGACGTAGAAGTTGATCTAGAGGAAGAAAGAGATATAGAGAGAGGGGAGAAGAAGGAATAGAAAATTTGTCAGGGGAAAAGAAAGAGAAAGAGTGAAAGTGAGAAAGGAAAGGTGCATGGGGAGAAGGGGAAGAAGATAGAGAAAAGAAGGAATAGAAGAGCTGAGAGAGGCGCAGGAGAAGAAGAAGGAGTTTATGAGGAACAGATGAGATAGAAGAGGAATTAAGACGACAGGTGCAGAGAGAAGAAGAACGAATAGAAGAGATGAAGTAGGAAGAAGGTTAAAGAGAGGAAGGGGTGAAGGAACAGATCAGATAGAAGAGGGGACTAAGAATAAAAAAGTTGGGAAATGAGAAGAAGGGAAGAAGGAAAAAGAGGGTAATAAGAAGAAAGAAAAAATAGGAGAGTTATGAGAGGAGAAGGAGGAAAGAAAGGGGAAAGAGAAGGAACAGATGGATCCAAGAAGTAGAAGAAAAGGATTTAGAAAAAAAGTAATAGACCAGTAGGGGCGGGGAAGAAACAAAGCGGATGAGGAGAAAAAGGAAGAGAAAAGTAGAACAGGCAAAGGAGAAAGAGAGGAAGAAGGAATAATTTGAGGAAGAGAAGACGAAGATAGAATCTGCGGGAATACAGACATCGCAATAAAACAAAGATTTTCACAGATCCATCTCCGATATATCCACCAGTTCTTTGGGGGGTTTGGGTAAGGCTTAGAAACCTTATTTTTCATATCATTCCCATTCTCAGAACCAGCCGTTCAATGTCCTGTATTCACGTTATATCAGAATTGTTAGACATCCAAATTGTAAACACACTACAAACAAAGGTTGGGGGGGGGGTTAAGGATGGGCAAAGAGTAAAACCTGACAACCTTGGACCTGCCTCTTTGTTTTCAATGTCGGCGCTTCCTTTCATGGGGATTTTCCACATTCTTCTCTCTGTATCGTTAGAATGGGCTTCTCGTCCGTTTTGTATAATCTCACGGAAAATCACCATTCTTCTCGGGAGACGTTGCCTGGCAACCAGGCTCTGAAAATATAAAAGAGAGAACAAGAAATTTCTAAAGACACTTTTCTCAACATTTGGTTTATAGTTCTGCCATTTAATAGGATCTTTCGATTTACATGGGGGGAAGAAATGTAACATTTCTCTGATTAATAAACAAAAAGAAGACCTTCGTGATTATGAAGAAAAGTAAATCATTTCCATTCTCTTAAGAACATGAGATTTTATAAAAAATGCACATTGTCGGTCTGTTGAAATGCATATTGACATTTTCGTTCCTGTTATATATTATTAAGCTTAGTGCAGTGAATTCCAAGTAAGCAGCTGAAAAGTCAGCATTTGATGAGTTTTTTTTTTTTACCTGAGATCAAATATCAGTCTCTGACATTGGTGTCAATAATACGAGTGCTTCAGTTACGGACTATTTTCTTATTATCTCAAGAAAAAATTATCATTATAATTACATTCGGGGAAACAAAAATAGACAAGGGTTTGTAATATAGTAACTTATGAAACTTTATTTTACTAATTCAGCTTTAACGTTGAAAAACGTATATTTTATTATGATAGGTGGTTAAAAGCGAGAGGGGAAATGGGATGTGCTTATTTGATTACCACAAGGTGTAAGAAAAATATCTTTTCACCAGATTTATTCAAACTTTACAGTTAAGCAATCTTAAGGTAATTAAAAGTATTATTGGCATTGGCTTCTCTTTGTCTTTTCTATAAATATTTTCATGGAAACCGTTCTGATGAGCTTTTTTCAGTGCTGCCTCGACTACATGAATTTAATTTTGCTAGTATATTGGAAATTAGTTCCCACAGTTTAACTTTTGAACTAGTTAGATTCACCGCTACTTCTATTCTAATAGTTACTTTTTAGCACTTCTCACATGTAGAAATCTCATTCGGTTTTTTTCTTCCTTGACACCTACAATCAAAAATTGAAATGCAACCTCAAATGCCATCTTCCTGAATTCTGTTTTTTATTGTCCTTTCCTAACTGCTCACTAAAATAAAATTTTCTTTCTATCCTTATAACACCCTGCGCGCTAGTAGTATTATCACCTTCCTTGGAAAAAAAGATTAATTATTGGCGGCCACAACATCAACAAAATTAGATACGCAAATTGTACTGTGGTATGATCCATTTCTCCCATTGATTGATATGTCATGATCACATAATCAAGAGATTATTATGAAGAGTTTACCAAACCTCTGTGTTTGCGAACAATCTACTTGTCGACCTATCTGCTTCTTGGTGGAGAGTAACCATGACGAGGCTATGCTGAAGAGCAGAGTCTCATCTAGGGAAGTAGACAGCTACAAGACCCCGTTATTGTGGGGTCTACAGGGGACTTTTGACCAAGCCTATGGGCTCGGAATGCTCAAGGTAAAAAAAAAGGCTTTGTCTCACATCCCGATTAGTTTCACCATACCTCTGAGTTTGCCAATACTCTGCTTGTCAACCTCTCCAGCTTCCGGCGGAGAGGAACTCCAACGATGCTATAACTACGGGTAGAGTCTCGTCTGGGAGGTATACAGCCGCCCGACCACGTGTATACGGGGAATTTTGTCCTAGCGTACATTCTCGGAATGTCCAACGTTAAACCGGCATTGTGCCACATCTCGCTTCGTTGGGAGCTTGATTAAATACATAGTTCATCAAAACTCTCAGTTTGCCAATACACTGTTGTCAACCGCTCTGTGGGGTCTACGGGGAATTTTTGCGCGAGCGTACTCACACGGAAATACCCACGTTAATAACCGGCTTTGTACCACATCCCGCCTTTGTGGAGAGGACTAGTATAATTACAGA
Source organism: Acanthosepion esculentum (assembly GCA_964036315.1). Taxonomy (NCBI): domain Eukaryota; kingdom Metazoa; phylum Mollusca; class Cephalopoda; order Sepiida; family Sepiidae; genus Acanthosepion; species Acanthosepion esculentum. Next base: position 50,019,146 of record OZ038495.1, on the reverse strand, counting down.
GTTTGTCAAATATTTGATTTTGAAAAATACCCTGCTCGCCGACCTCTCTGCCTTCGAGTGCCTACGGGTATTGGTCTCGTCTAGGGCGGTAGACAGCCGCCCGACCCCGTGTATATGGGGTCAACGGGGAATCTTTTGACCGAGTCTACGCGCTCGGAAAGCCCCGCTTTAAAAACTGGCCTGGTGCCACATCTCGCCTTGTGGGGAGGAGGTGAGTAAATACCGAGTTCACCAAAACTCAAAGGAGGCAGGTGGTCCGCTGCTTGGCCCGGTATTGTCATGTTGTCTGTCTTCGGGCAGGGGGCGACCCATTCGGGGCTCTGTCTAGGATCGGAGACTCGGCTAAGAAAAACAGACAAGAATTGTTCCCATTCCCGCGAATGTGGGATCTGGGTAAATTTTGACCAGTGGCCCGGGTGGACACATTCGGGTTCCCCACAGTAATCTGGACCCTGTGTCACATCTCATCGCAATGGGAGGACTGGTTAAATACAGAGTTCATTAAAGTTTACTGTTAAGCAAAGCAGTCTCGTCTCAAACAATTCTACTGGTGTTGATAGCAGACATAGGAAGGAAACTATAAGAACCACAGAAGATAGTGTGGAGGAAACTAAGAAGAAGAAAGGACTAAACATCAATTGCAAGTTAATATGAAGTATGGTAACACCCAATATGCAGATTACAAATTGGGAATACCAAAATCAAGCAAGTAAAAAAATATCTGGGAAGTCCTATTTATATTAAATTTATCTTTCATAACTACAAAACAACTAAAAAGGATTATCGCACGTGTTTACTCATTCTGTACCATTAGCAAGTTCATTTTTGTGTCCTGTTTTGGAGGATTCTTCTCAACGTCAAAGCCTTAAAGGATTTTATCTGTATTATTCTCTAGAAAGAATATCCGGTCTATGAATATGCCATTGGTCTTTATGTTCACATTCTAGTCGCTTTCATAGTTCTCAGTGGATCACCTTTCCACACCAGTCATGTCTATTTTGTGTTGATATTGTGTCGCTATTGACAATAAGTGAGTTTACCTCTTGATGTTTTCTTTATGTAGTAATTTCCATGTATATATATATATATATATATATATATATATATATATATATATATGTATAATAATAATATTTTTTTTAAAAAATATGATTCCTTCGCTACATAAGAGTTCTCGTGTTTCAAAAGCGGGAGCCGAGACCCCTAATATAATTTTTGAAATTAAGTTGAATTAAGGTGTCTGGTCATGGATTGCCAAATTCTCGCTTGACGAGGAAGCATGACCAGGCATCTTAATTCAACTTAATTTCAAAAATTATATTAGGGGTCTCGGCTCCCGCTTTTGAAACATGAGAACTCTTATGTAGCGAAGGAATCATATTTTTTTAAAAATATTATAATATAAGTTCTACATCTATATGGAGCACTGTCTTTTTAAAAATAAAAGCAAAAATACTAAGGAACACCGGATTATTTACCTTACGCTTTCTTTCCTATTTTTCTGCATACCTGCACACACACACACACACACACACATATATATATATATATATATATATATATATATATATATATATATATATATATATATATATATTGTGCGTGTGTGCAAATATATAGAAAATAGGAAAGAAATCGTTAGGTAATTAATCCGAAGTTCTTTATTTTTTAAAAACAGTGCTCGATACAAAAATTTCGCTTGAAGATGAAACAGAGCTTGATACTTTAATTCAATTCAATTCTAATAATTATATTGAAGTTTTCAGCTCTTGTTTTTGAGACTTAAGAACTCTTATGTAGCGAAGGCATCATATTTAAAAAAAAATAATTATGTATATAAATATATATATATATATATATATATATATATATATATATATATATATATATATATATATATATATATACATTCAACTTCTTTCAGACCCAATCTGTGGTTCACCAATGCAGCCATTTTCTTTTTATTTGCTACTGCCAAATCCTGTCTACTGCCTGGGGTTTTCGCTAAAATCTCGAAATCCTAGAAGGCTTCATACGCGCCATTCAGTAGGGTTGAGTCTAGCCTGTTTAGTTGACATTACCTGACAATATAGTCATCTTTCCTACCCAGGCAGGTCTCTTCTTGTATTATTTATGTGCCAACTTACTACGTTCACTAATTATTTGGTTCAGTGTCTCATCTTAATTATCACACTGTCTACATTTATTGTCTTCCTGTTTCTTATCTAAATTGGCCTTCATATTGTTTGTTCTCATGCCGATCTTTTACATCGCTATTAAAAGCGACTCAATTTTTCTCTTGTGGTTTCTTTTATGTAGACATGTCCATTTAGATTTGTCCATAATTACCTCATTCCTGACGAGTCCATATAATTATAATCTTTGTGCTTCCCGCGTTTCTGCTGTTCCTTATAGAACAGTTTTTTGGGGTTGACAGTCATTCGTTGCTTCTGTTTTATGCATTCTTCGGATACTTTGATTGCGAAATTTGCTGGCTGGTCCTCGTTCTTTTAGCGTATACCGTGTCGATAGCATCTCGCAAAAGTAGCGCCATACATGACGTGAATCAGATTTCCAGATGTTTAGCCTCGATTTACTCAGTTTTTACCTTTGTCCAAATCAAGGATTGTACAGCCTAACAAGAGAACGAAACGTAGAGTTTTGTAAGTAGATTTTTTCTCTAGTATTTTCCTGTTCTATGTGGGTACTGTAATGGATACTGACTACGAATGAGAATTCGGAGAGCCAGGTTCGAATTCGAGTCACGTACGCGCAAAAAACGCCGTGGTAAACTAAGATCTACATCTGGAAAATTCATTGTTATTCAGAACAGATTGTTAATGTATTATTTACACATAAAAAAAATATAGGAATTATTTTTTACAATTCCAAAAGTTCCGGCTTTAAATAACCCACGAAGGTCGATATGATAAAATGTAAAAACTAAATCAATCAACATTCAGTATTCTAACTATCTGGGATTAAAAAAAATATCTTTCTTGACTTCTGTTAATGGGTGTATCCTATTATTATTGGAATGTTGAAATGTGAAAATATATTTGTGGCAGCCGGTATTTAATATTGGTAGTATTAGGTCATTGCAAAAGTTCGTGCCCGATTACAAAATTTTACATACTCTCAAAAAAAAAATTATTAGTCAAATACAAAGTCTCCATTGTTTTTAACAACTGCTCGCGATCGTTCTTCAAGATCGTTTATGGCGTTTTCGTAGAAATCTTTGTTGGAGGAAGGTTGTGAGGTAGTTTTCGGCTGACTCTAGAGTCAAATCTTTTATCATTTAAATTATTCTGCAGAGAGTGGAACAATTGTAAGTCCCAAGGGGCCAAAGAGAATGCGGTCGGTTCTACAGGGTTTACAATTTCAACTCTTTAAGCTTCCTCAAGGTCTGCTTTGTAACATCCGGTGTTGTGTTGTCATGGTGGAAAATGACGCCTTATCGAATTGCCAAAATCGGTCGTTTTCCTTAAATAGCCGAACTGAGAATGGTGGGTTGGCCACAATACGTTTTTTGCAGTTATTGTTTCACCGGTTGAAAGAAGCTCAAATTTAATTATCCCCCGACAATCCCACCTAACAGATGGCAACGCCTTCATTGCATGCAATCCCGCTTTATCCACGGGTTCTGCACATTCACAAGCTTGTTTTCAGCTTTGTTTGCGTCGAACTTTATCATAAACGATCCATTTCCCATCGCCTGTGGCAATTCTACTCAAGAACGGTTCCTTTTTGTGGCATAACAAGAAGATAACTCACCACAGAAACACTCTTCAAACGGCGAATTTATCGATTTTCAAATTCTTGGCAATCTTTTCCGTCGATATCTTTCGTTCATTATTTCTACAACGGCAAGTACAACGTTTTCATCAATGTCGGAAGGTTGCCTGGAGCGTGGTTGATCCTTTAGGTTAAATTTACCCGGAGAAAATCTGCCAAACCACTTTTAAACGTCCGAAGAGCTGTAGCACGACCCAAATAAACCTGCATCTTTTTTTGTCGCAGTTCCGACGCTTAATCCTTTCTGAAATTCAAATAACATAATATGGTGAAATTTCAACTTTTCAACCACCATATTTAAGGCGTTCATTTGTGGACAAAACGTCAATATTCAACAAAGTCTGACTCGCAATTAAATGATGTATGGTTTCAGTCTAGAATCGGGTCCAAATCAAACACCAGTGTCAAGTTGCGATCACAATCGCAATGAAAATTGGTCACAAACTTTTGCTGTGATCTGATACACGAATAATCTATACAAGTTTCTGTCAAGGTTAATAAGGGCTGTGATAAATCTTCACAGTGGTGTAATGGTTTATAGCATGGAAAACTGAATTCGAACGATGGGTTTATATTCCGGTTGAGGCTTTTGCATCCAGTCGGCCCTAATACTCTTGGGAAATTCACGAATCCGTCTCTTCTTCCTCCAAAAAAGACAAGGCTGTTTAGCTTGATAGGACAAGCAGATAAGGAAGGAGCCAATTCTAAATCCAAAACGGTATAGAAAGAAACAAGAAATCTATCATCATTTTCTCCAACAACATGCAGTGGATGTGTAGAGCGGTGTAATGCATAACAGCTTGGAATAAGAAACTGGAGAGCAGAGTTCGAATTCCAGTCAGGTTCTTTATATTCACTTACACAAAAATACCTCTGGGAAAGGTATGAATACATTTCCTCACTCCAGTTACGGGTTAAATAGTAAAAT
>OZ038495.1:49946923-50011923 GCA_964036315.1 Acanthosepion esculentum | reverse complement strand
TTATAAGTGTTGTTAGAGTTATATATATATATATATATATATATATATATATATATATATATATATATATGTATGTATGTATGTATGTGAATTTCAGATAGATTATATCTGTAAAGAGACTATATCAATAAAGACAAAAGGAAAACTTATCTTACACTTCTCATTTGCCTTGATAAAGTCCCACATATATATATATATATATATATATATATATATATATATATATATATATATATATATATATATATATATAATTGGCCGAGTGGTTAGAACCATGAGACCCAGGTTCGAATCTCCTCGATTTGTACTGATGTTATCGAACTGTATCGAGGTTGACCAACACTTTGTGAGTAAAATTGGATAAACTGAACTCTTGTGCTAGCACGATGCCACAAGTCATAGAATTTGAGCGTGATTCGAATTCTTGATCACGCTATTTAACACGCTCTCTCCCAGAAACTGTATCTAAGGTCTAAACCTGTGAGTGTTGAGCAAACACAAATGTGCGATGGATTGGATACTCACCATAGTAGATGGGTGTCCTCGAATACGAGTGGCCAGCTATATAAAAATAATCCAAACGCATTGTTAGGGCTTTGACAAAAATGCTTTGAAAATATAAAAGAAAGGGATTATCAATGATGCTAATTAAAGCAACAGATACTGAAAGAATAAAGACATTATATGCATAATATAAATGCATTGTAAATTATTTAATAAAAAGGCTTTGGAAATGATGAAGAAAGGTCAGAATTATTTGACCGTTACTGACGAAATAGAACTATTACATGAATAAACTGACAAATATTGCAATGGCGCACCAAATATTTTCACGGATTCAAGATGAAAAAATATTTTTAAATAAACTATTGGCGATAATTATTTATTGTTTGTGAAATGACAAAAGCGCCGCATACAATTTTTACCGGACATAAATATCCTTAGACATGTCACCTTCTTTGGCATCCGCTTTATATGTTGATGGATAATTAGAATTATATATTAATCGTAGTTGAATTTGAGACGGATTCATGGTTGTGTTCGTTGCAGATCTTTCAACAGACCATTTTGACTGTTTCCCTTATGCTAGACAGCTTCTTGTGTAACTGATTAGAATAACACAGGACCAGCTCTCTTTTCCGTAAGTTGGTCATCCGAAATCTTGGAGGATTTTGAGGGCGACGACTTCTAGTCGTTCCTCTTGATGGATCAATCTTGCTTTTGCGTGGACCGTGTCGATGCGGATACGTCGTCAAACGGTTTGAACATGAGCCACCCCTTTTTTTTTTAATGGGCTAGAAAATAAATTGCTGGTATTCAGGATAGCCATGACGCGGTTCCTCAATTGCTTGTTTTTCGCCAACGCTCCGATTCACCAAAGAAGTCATGCAGACGATATGGCCAGACTAAAAAGCTGACAAACATGGTTTAGGTTGTCATTGACTTTGAACAGTTCCGAATTTCAACGCGGGGGTAACGTATCCCATCAATGTAACCTGGAGATTATTTCTATGCAGGAGACACAGATTCGTTCAGGGTTTAGCAGATGGAGACGGTATAGGTCCCAGAATTCGCATCCATATAACAGGCTTGAAATATATACTGACGGAAATATTGGTTCTGCTGGTGAGACACCTTTTCAGGAAGGCACATTTAAAAAGCCATTCAAGTTATAGAGACAATCTGATCGCTACACTGTATATCTTGTCAAATCATGAATATTCGCAAGCACCGGACCAGGATATGCTAGACATTCTCAAGATCTGAGTACCCCCACTTGAAAATCGTGTAAGGATAGAGTTGTGTAGACAAACATGAATCACACAATGAGGAATCAAATCAATAAAATGAGACAGACTTACTAACATTTGCGCTACGAGAGGAGTCTTTATAGATTTGCAAACGATTCCTCTATCTAATTAAAACAAAGCCTTTCTATCCTACAAATTTAATACTCATTTCACATGCTCTAAGATAGAAGTTGTTTTACTTGTTTAAGACATGAGAGGTAATAAGACAATTATACTTTCCCATGAGATTACTCTATTTATTTACTTCATTTTAGCATGACGTCATATGCGGAGAGCAAATGTTGAAAATATGTGCTCGCTAGAGTAGTTAAAGTAACACAGGCTAGCTTGCTAAAAACTGCATCAGAGCAAGACGGCACAAAGCAGGTTGCTTTTAGTAAGTGTATTCAGTGAAGCCATAATTTCTGATTGAAAGAGCCAAAGGTTATGGCATCAGATGGAGAACACTGTAATAAATATGGCGCTGCATAATTATTACCAACAAATGCCATCTCAGATGATGGAAATATTTTCTGTTGTTTGCCTTGTTTTGATAACATTTATTAACTTACGTCTCATATAAGTTAATGCCATGTAAAGTTTATTTTTGAACTTCGGTTGTCAGAATTACATTAGATGCATGTGAGTAATTTGGATGTGAAAGAAAAACTTTGTGTATTATATACTCAGTTAACTTTCATGTCTGTTCATAATGCAAAGCTGCAATGGTAAGGTTACGGTTTTGAGGTTCATTATCGACACACCTTGTCATTAGTAGCTTTCTACATGAATATTTAGCCATATTTAGTCATGAATATTTACAAATTTTAGCGTAGTCAGTGAAAATGCAATTAAATGTCATCGGTGAGGATCGACTACACAAAACAAAATGGTTTCTTGGACCAGGTGGCAGACGATTGTTAAACAAATATTTAAATATCGGGGAAGTGTTTTAACAGAGAACGGAAAGTGCGACACTGAAATCCGAAGGGGCATTGTGATAGCCAAAGATGCACCCCAAAAGCTAAGCAGAGTATTAAGAAACAAAAAAAAACTTCGTTAGAAACAAAGAAAAACGTATTGAATATTTGTACTCCTATATGGCAGTGGATACTGGACAAAGATGAAGACGTGACTTGAAGCAAAAGAAATGCTGAGGATATCATGAACCGAATATATAAGCAACGATGGAGTTTTAGAGAAAAAACAAAATTCAAACTTATACAGGAAGAGACAGTTGAAATTTTTAGGGTACATAATGAGGAAAGAGGGCTTGGAAAATATGATACTCACGGGGAAGCTTGCAAGATGAACAAAGGAAAGCAACGAATAACATACGTAGTGGCATTAAACGGATGGCTGAATAAGGTTTAAGAGAGATAACAAAAAGACACAATTTATTAGGAATTACGAAGGAGGACAGGGAATTGTGGAGAACCATGACTGCCTACGAACTAAAGGGACGCGGCACATAAAAATGAAGTGCATGGGGGAATGTGAAGATTAAAACGGATGTATGAAGTGGCAGAAAGGCTATCAGCAACGAAAAACGAATCATCACCCTACTTCAAATATGAACTTGGGCCGCTTTTCTAATTATGCGTAAATATATAGTAAAGGTTTCTAACATTTCTCGCTGCGCGAGATATTTTCACAATATATCAATGGCATATTATATAAGAGTAAAGAGTGCGTGAAGATTTGAGCAAGCTACACTTGCGTAGCTACATTAACTGCTCAGATAGTAGCATAACGTTGATATATATCGTAGTTAACGTTGATATATATATATATATATATATATATATATATAATAGCTGGCCACTCGTATTCGAGGATACCCGTCTACTATGGCGGCTAGTCAATTCTTATTGCAGACGCTCGCTCAGGCACATTTGTGTTTGCTCGGCACCCACAGTGCCCACCTGTGGTTTATACTGCAACTATGCTGAGTGTATATATATATATATATACATATATATACATATATATATATATATATATATATATATATATATATATATATATATATTAGCCAAATACTGAGGCTAAAGCTTAAAAATATAAAACACTCAATGTCAAAGTCGATATATATATATATATATATATATATATATATATATATATATATAGCGGCATAGGTAAATTGTCGTCATTTTATATTTTTAATTTCGCACATGCGCGTTGTTTGTTTTTGATATTGTCGACTGTACAGTATAGTAGGCTCAGTTGGGCATCATCTAAAAACGTCTCTGCCCCACGTTACATTGGCAGGTGAACACAGTCATGGCTGGCAGATAATTTCACCCCTTACATCTGGTCACCTAACTCCCCAGATTTCAACCCCTTGATCATTATAACTAAGGCGCAGTTGAGTGAGCGAGAGACCAACAAAACTCCTTCTAACAGAAAAGTTGAACTGAAGGCAATGATTATGGAAGCATTCCCCAACTTAAACAAAGAGAACGTCCAGGAGAATTGCAGGAGATTCCGAAGTCATCTGGAGGCCGTGGTTAAAGCCAATGCGATTTTATTAAACAGATTTACTCTTTAGTATTTGAAAATATTTTGGTGTAATTTGTGTAAATATATCTGTTAAAATGAGATGTCAGTGTTATTTTCATTTTTGCGTAATTTAGACAACAATTTATCCATCACACGTTATATATATATATATATATATATATATATATATATATATATATATATATATATATATATATATATATATATATATACCAGATTAATAATGAATAAGTGAATGACAAAAGAAAATGAACTCTTTAGTTACGCGTTTCTTTCCAACTTCTTCAGACGAACAAATCATGGAAAAATAATTAATCCAATTTTGCTTTTTCTCATATAAGATTTGGATTAAACATAAAGAACAAGTAGGAAAACGTCATATTGCATCTCCATCGGGAATGCCGATTCCATAAACTTTCTGATATATATATATATATATATATATATATATATACACATTTCATTAAAAACGACTGACAAGGTGCTTTTATTTAGTTTTTTATATAATTTCTCGTGCGAGCTAATAAAGTTTTTCTTTTCAGAGGATAAATTATATAAAAATTGTCCGAATGTTCTTTTCCGAGCGCTTTCGGCTATGCTTTTAGCCATTATCAAGGATTGTATTTCAACTGTTAGAATTAGAATTTTAATGAAATGTGCTATACAATCCTTGATAATGGCTAAAAGTATAGCCGAAAGCGCTCGGAAAAGAACATTCGGACAATTTTTATATAATTTATCCTCTGAAAAGAAAAACTTTATTAGATCGCACGAGAAATTATATAAAAAACTAAATAAAAGCACCTTGTCAGTCGTTTTTAATGAAATGTGCTTGAAAGAAGGATTGCTGCCTAAATACACAAATATATATATATATATATATATATATATATATATATATATATATATATATATATATATATATATATATATATAATACGAAATTGTAATTGTTAGGATTATTCCAAAGAGGACATTTAGTCCATATGAGAGCTAAGTGTTTGATACAGAGGAATTAATAATAATAATTTTGAAAAAAAATCCCTTAAAATTAATCGTCAGTAAAAAATTTAATTCGATAAATTTAAGAATACTCATCACATCAGACCGACTACATTTTATGAAATGGAATCGTTATATCCTAGCCAGACATAAGTAAAAAGATTAAGAAAGAAAAAAAAATGGTGAAACAATAGCAAAAAATGAATTGATGTGGAACGGTTTTCTTTGGGGCTTACATTATGAAGAAAGAACAAAAACAAAAAAGAGTTAATATAATGAGTAAAGGGTAGTTAAAGTGATGGGAGGGTTAAATGTAAACAGAATTACAACAATGTGTCACAAAGCTCACAAAAGAAGGACCATCAATATAATATAATCATCGTGCCATAATACTAATGGCAACAATCAAAAATATAATATACTTATTAGAAATATATATATATATTAAAACAAATATATGTATACATACGCGCGTGCACACACACACAGACATATATATATATACAGTGTAACCCGGATATAAGAGAAACCCGGATATAAGAGAGATTTTCTCTGGTCCCAAATTAGAGCCTCTGTTAATGTATATATAATAGACCAGACCCGTATATAACAGAAACCCGGATATAAGATACTTCTCCGGTCCCGACAACTCTCTTATATCCGGGTTACACTGTATATATATATGTATATATATATATATATATATATATATATATATATATATATATATATATATATATATATAATAATAATAATAATAATAATAATAATAATAATAATAAAAAAGAAAAATTAATAAATGAAACATAAAAATATAATAAATAATTACAAATAATAACAAAAATAAAAAATATATTGCTAAAGATAATAAACAATATATATGATGTAGGCAAATACATATATATATATATGCTCCTGGAAAATTTATTTCGGTTGAGCTCACTGGGGAGGATGTGTGGGTTTGTAGACAGTGACTATTACGAGTTATAATGCAAGACTCTTCGGTAAATCGAATCGAGTTCTCTCAGTCACTGTGTGTTTATCTAAAAATAAATACGCTTAAATTCACCTTCTTCACTGCCGTGCGCCAACGGCTTCAGGGTAAAATTTCCGACTGACGCGAATTCAGCCGGTTTTCGATTCTAGCCAGAGGCAACCGGACATCTAGCCACACTGATGAGCTGTGTTACAGCGAAACAGTCTGTCTGTGGATGACAATATATATATATATATATATATATATATATATATATATATATATATATATATATATACACACACGTTTGTGTGTCTGTTGTTTGTGTGTGTGTGTGACAAGCGCATACAAATACATATGTCCATATATGCATATCTACGAACACATTTACACATATATGCGATATATAATAAAAACTGAATTCACAATTGAATTCGTGCAAAGTCAATGTTTTTAGGATAATTTGAACTCTGCTTTTATGTCGACACTTGAAAATAATCTCATTCCTTTGGTTCAACAGATGGCCAGAATTTTTGCATTTAATTATTAGGACTTTTTTCTGTAAGCATAAATTGCGTCTATTCCGAAAGTTGTTGTGAGTCTGTGATTGGCAGATGATATCCCATTTAATCTGAAGGTTAAAGCCTCTATCTGTAAGTCTCCAAAAATGTTTAGAGCGTGCAGTTTGGTACATTAACGAAGAATCAGAGAAGGAATGCCTGTGATTGTAGAACCCCTGCTTCCAACAAAAATACCGATCTGTATTTTTTATCATATTTCTGAATTACAAATACCTAATACTGGGTAGTTGGCTTTGCTTACAATTGCAAGAGTGCTTGTTATCAGGTATGTTACTGTCATAAAATGATTTTAATATTTTATTGTTATGTGAGTCAATAATATTATATGTTGTTTGCGCAGCAAGAACTAGTTTTTAGAATTTTTCTATTGAAAATTTATATTAAATGTTTATCGATTAAATTCAGAAAATACCTGCCAATATTTACATTAGCTAGTTTACAGAAAGCTGGGTTAAACCATATATATACATATATACATATATATATATATATATATATATATATATATATATATATATATATATATATATATATATGTATGACTGTATTATGGTGGACAGTTCTGATTTGAAATAGATTTCCTGTTTTCATTTATTAAACAGCGTCTGTTATATCTATTAAAATATGCATTCAAGAAATGCTAGTAAAGAAAATTTGTCCCCCACACGGGGTCGAACCTGCGTCCGCATTGGTAGGATAAACTCCCTATTTTAACCGCCACAGCAAGCAAGGTTTTGTTTATCCTATTTTAGAAAAGCGCAAATAAGAAGTCTCTCACTATAATGACATTTGAATAGAAATGTCGGATTAAAAATAAATCCGTGAATTTCTCTCTCTCTCTCTCTCTCTCTCTCTCTCTCTCTCTCTATATATATATATATATATATATATATATATATATATATATATATATATATATATCGAGAGATAGATAGATAGATAGATAGATATGGTGTTCCAAAGGTCGTGTCACCTCTACACAATACAATTTTCCATTTCGGATGGCTGACACAAACGCTCCTACATGCCTTCTCGGTGACTGAATTCAGTATATGTGCTCTGTATTACTGTACTAATTTTCTTCTATTGTTCTCATTACTTCCTGGTGACAAGACTTTCGGACCTCCCTGTGCGCATATATATATATATATATATATATATATATATATATATATATATATATATATATATATATATATATGCATATATATATGTGCATATATATGTGCATATATATATGCACATATATGCACATATATATATGCATATATATGCATACATATACATATGCACATGTATATGTATATATGTGCACATATATGTATATATATATGTGCATATATATGTGCATACACATTATGCAGATATATATGCATATTCATATATAAGTGCATATATATGTGCACATATATGCATATATTTGTACATATATATGCATGTACCTGTGCATATATATGCATATATATGTGCATATATATGCATATGCATATATATATATATGCATATATATATATATATATATATATATATATATATATATATATATATAGTGAGTAACCTATTTGAGTAGACATTCCGGTTTGTTTTAAGTGAATTTAATATCTACTTACTTATAGATCGACAAGTCTTACCAAAGCAAACATAATGCCCCAACAGGACTCGAACTTCGATTTCTAAGCCAGTAGACATTAATTTAAGTGTTAATTTTATGATGCTTGTCAAACATGTATAGTCGCTGTATGTATCGTTTATAATAATAATAATAATAATAATAATAATAATAAGAACAACAATAGTGTTTGTTTTGCACTGAGTCAACTGTGAAGAGATAGACATAAAGATCAAACTCACTCTACGACTGAATGCCCGAACGAGATCAGCTCAGTCAATCATTCTTAATAAACATGAATTTTTGTTGTGTATCAAACCAGACATGAATTCGAAACGCCCACGAAATCTGAACATGGATATTTCACTGTTCCTTGATGCATAATTTGCTATTTTGTTTCTTCTGTATTCGCACGTGATTCGTCGCGTGAATTCTTTCGAGGTTAATAATTGTTTATTAAAGTATAATGCCTTTTAATCCATAAAATGCCATGAACTGGCGCTCACTTTTAAGATTTTAAGTTGTTCACGCAGGGAAAATAATAAGATTTTTTCATTTGACAAATTTTCCAATTTTATGTATTTAAGGATGACACCAGGGGAGTTAAGATGAAAAGAACAATAACTTTGTTGTTGAAAAGGAATTTTTTCGAAATTGACTAGAGTGTGAAAACAATTAATCCTTATAATAAACCAGTACTGAAGTTTAACACGAAATCTTATGTGTCGAAAAAATTGACATTAGAAAATTACTCAAACTGTGTTCTAGTTCAACTCATTACCAATGATATTGACCGTCTGTCATGTTGAGTTATTTCCCCTCATGGCAATTATCAGGGCAATCAGAATTATTTGGCAGTGACCATTTCATCTCTAAGTAAGATGTGACAGATTGAAATGGATTGTACAACAGCAGCAGCAAAGAATAATCCCTGACATTACATTTTCTTAGGAAAGACATTGGATTGTTCCAGCCCATGAGCACCTAAGGTGAAACATAACAGACTATACTTGGTTTTATAGGTTAGGCTCTTTTATAACCGGGTATAATTTAGTCTAGACTAGTTTATACCCATACGTTTACACAGAAAGTATAAAATTATTTACAAAATATCTAGCTGAGAGCAATAAAAGCACGTACAAAATATTTAGACTGTTTACATTATTCGGACTATTGTCCTCATCTTTGTCACCATATTTATTACAACGTTTCGGCCGTTGTACGCTCCGGCATTCTTCAGGTGGTTGGAATGTCGAACTGAACCCTTTATTTCGTTCACTGGGGTAGACTTTTCTAGTTCCACGTGCCATGTCTAATGGATGTCAGTTATCAGTTATCTCCTGTTCCTGTTATCAGTTTATCTTTTATAAAGGCGTTAGATCCTCAAGGACACATGGCACAGTGGATAAAGGCGTTGGTTAGATCCAGCAAACGAATCTAACGCTCCGGCCTTCTTCAGGTGGTTGGAATATCGAACTGAACCCTTTATTTCGCTCGCTGGGGTAGACTTAAAGACACATGGCACAGTGGATAAAGGCGTTGGTTAGATCCAATGACAGGACCCAAAACGTTGTGAGTTCAATACCTGGTTAAGGCGGTGGGGAACTTGGAGAGGGGAATTGACAGGAGATAACTGACATCCATTAGACATGGCATGTGGAACTAGAAGAGTCTAACCCAGTGAGCGAAATAAAGGGTTCAGTTCGACATTCCAACCACCTTAAGAAGGCCGGAGCGTACAACGGCCGAAACGTTGTAATAAATATGGCGACAAAGATGAGGACAATAGTCCGAATAATGTAAATAATGTACATAATACCTCATCCCAGAAATATAGACATACAAAATATTTAGATGTTGGCCTTAAATAACCCATAGAAAAAGATATACCGCTAAACAAAATCAAGGAAGCCAATAACTTACTGACTCCATCGAAACTTTGAAGATGCTTAAAATTTTACTGCCGATAAATATCAGTGATAACATTACAGTTCGTAGCCCCGTTTTCTTTTGTGTTTGTTGCCCGTGAAGGAGAAAAGCTCTAGTCCAGTCACCGGGCCCATCCAACGTACCTTTACACTGATTACTGAAAAGTTACTCTTTATTTATCATGTTTCATGTACTTCAAGTAAATTATACGTTTCTTTTTGCGATAGTTTTCTTTCGTGTCTTCAACCAAATATTTTTAATATTCTGCGTCATTCTTCTGTTTACCAAGTACGAAAAATATGAAAAAAAAAAGATTTGGTTTGGTTTGTTTTACGGCATATCAAAACCTCAATGGGTTATTTAATGCCCACACGATTTTTATTGCTGGTAATATTTTTGTTTTTCAAATATGTATTGCTGGTATTAAAACCTATTTTTACACTTTCGTAGTGTTTTGACGCCAGTGTGAGGGTTAGCTATTTGCTCATAGTTGGGACCCTAACAGGTGCTATCACCCCGGGTCAGTGCAGACCTGGGAACACCAGCAATTAAGAGGTGGTTTCACGCTCCGCAAAACCTCCAGATCAGAGGACTCGTCGTTAGATGCATTTTATCGTCTTACCCAGGACGCGGATGTAGTTTATCGTCTTATCTAGGACGTTGATAAAATGAATAAACATTATTAAGGAGAGAGACACAATAAAAAAAAACAGGAATAAGGACAAAGTTAATGATTGACATTGCATTTAAATGTTTGAAGATCAAATTTGACCGGAAAGCAAGAGAGTTCCAGAAATCGAGAATTTGTAGAGAAGAAACTGTTAGTGTAGAACGTACTGTTACGTCTAGTCATTTTAACTGTAATAAGAGTTAGCCGCCAGTCTAGTACTGCGCTAAAAATTGTAAGGAGGACGTACCAAAGAGGAAAGCTTGTCATGAAAAAGAAATTATAGAAAAGGCGCAGTGAACCTACAATCAGTCGGTGGGTAAGTGATTGAAGCTGAGATGCCAGGTATGGCCCTATAACATTTCAGATTATCATCAGAAAATTACCATAAAATTCAGTAATGTTACAATGTCTTTCTGTTTTGAGCTTTTATCCTTCTCACAACCCATAGCAATCTCCATATGTATGAAATTAAGAGACAAATATCGGTATTATATATACCGTATTTTCCGGCTTACAAGACGCCCTTTTTCCTAAAAAATACCCTGTAACATACATGTGCTTCTTCCAAGACGAATGTAAGGCAACGCCCAGGCTCAAGTAAAACTAATTGGCTTGACTGACGTGAATTTATAAGTGGAGTCATTACATTATAATGTTAGCTATCTAATTCAACCTCTGTACTTAGCAGTTACAAGTATTTCTAAGACTATAAGACTTCCTGGAGCTGAGCCACAAGCTTAAACATTCTCTGTTTACTAGCAGCGGCGAGAACCTTTCTGCTCTTGACTGCTATGTCATTGCCATACAAACAAAATTGGACGAGTGATTTATATAAACAATATGTGGAACCAGTACGTGAAGGACGCATAGTGAATGTGTTGTCGTATTGGAATGATTTTTTTTCTTCGAAATTTCATTCCAATGTTAGGGTGCGTCTTGCAGCGTCTTGTACGCCGGAAAATACGGTATTTATATTATGGTGAACATATCTTGTGTTACTTAATAAAATCTCATATCACCCAACATGTTATTGTCAATATTTCTAATAAAATCAGATATTATAAGCTCACATGATATATTTATAATATCAATATAAGTTTATCCTGAAAACTTTATCATTTCACATATTTGCGTAAGTATTTGTGCAAGACAATGCCAATTACTTTGTATGTGTGTGTGTGCATGTTGCATGTGTCGTTGGTTGAATCACGCAATCGTGTGAATTGTCCCACATTATGTTTCTGTCATCCTAAGAATTTCTTTTTTTTGTGTATATATTGAACGCTTCTGAATGTCAGCTAATTACACGTTGAGTCTTTGATTGTAAAGCCGACACAAAAGATTAAAAAATTCATAGACTGATAGGTAGTAGATACGTAATTCTCTGAATCACTGGCGAAATAAATAAGAATTGAGAACACTTGGTATTTATTCTTCTGTGATTTGGATATCACCTTGCATGAGAACTGAGAGGCAGGTAAAAAGAGAAAAAAAAAATATATCTTTCTTTCTTTTTTTCTTTCTTTCTTTTTGTTTAGTTTTCCTTTTGGTCTTTGCTTTATACCTACTTTTTAGCTTTCTTTTTACTTTTCTTATTTTCTCTTTTCACTTTCTTTTTTTCAGTCTTTTTAATTCTTTCCTTTTTTCTCTCTTTTTCTCTAGCTTTTCATATTTTCTTTTTTGTGTCTTCTTTCTTTTTCATTTATTTCTTTTTACTTTTCCCTCTTAATCTTTCCTTTCCTACTCGTTTCTTGTTCTGTCATACTTCTTTCTTTTTTATAAGTTTGTTTGCTTTTTTTTATTAATCTCTGTGTATCTTTCGCTTTCACTCTGTGACAATTTTTTTCTATGAATCTGTTCGAATTCTCAGGGAATTACTTTGAAGTCAATTATTTTACATAATTCCATGCTTTTGGCAAATATAAAATATTTAAAATAATTTTAATGATACTGTCAATCATAAAAGCCATCTGTCTATCTATCTATGCAGAAATTGTGAATACATTTCATATGTGCAAAAATATATCCTCCCCCAGGCAGTATGACATGAGTCTTTCATTTTTTTAAAACAATCTTCAGAATCGTTTCCGTTGTCGCTATCACCTGCCTTGCTGAAACCTAAAGAATCTACTCACTCGGTCACTGTGAATGCGACAATTACACATTACATACTGGCACCTTCTTGACGACTGAATAACCCTACAAGAGAGTGTCTATTCATGCATATTCATATTAGTAATAGATTATCAAGTTATGACAAAACTGCGCAATCAGTTCAAAATATTTCAAGTGGCGGAATATTCCCCCCTCTTTCTTTTTATATATATATATATATATACATATAAAGATATATATATATATATATATATATATATATATATATATATATATATATATATATATATATATATATATTTCAGCTGTCAATATACCACATAACACCCTTGAGCGCTTAGTCGTGCAGCGGGTAGAATGGACATCAATGTGTTTTACTGGACTCAGCAGTTTTCAATCTGCTTGTCTGAATCATCTTCAACAAGCGAGAGCATGATCTAAAAGGTCATCCAATCTAACAGTGATCTCATTTCACAATCCTCATTCTTGCTCCATATGTAGCCTCCTTTGTAAATCGCTAGCGGGTCTTAAGTGCCACAAGGAAGAGTCCATTATATATATATATATATATATATATATATATATATATATATATATATATATGTAATGGACTCTCCCTCGTGGGACTTAAGACCCGCTAGCGATTTACAAAGGATATATATATATATATATATATATATATATATATATATATATATATATATATATATATATACTGCTATATATATATATATATATATATACTGCTGATGAGTCCCAAATATAGGACGAAACTGCCGTCCAGTGCTTTCTACATTCTGTTGAGGTTTAATTCAGACTCAATGAATTAGTTATATATATATATATATATATATATATATATATATATATATATATATATATATATATATATATATATATATATGTGTGTGTGTGTATGAGAGAGAGCCTAATTTTTTTTCTATCATCTCAGTACGCCAAAGTTGAAAGAAACTGCTTTGCTCAGAAATAAATCCTGTTGTTCATATGAACTGGGTACCTTTAAAATTATAAGTGCTTTGTCTAGTATTATTGAAGCATTTGTCTTTATCTTGATCTTACTGTGTTAGGCGTTCAATATTTCGTAGTGACATCAGTGAAACTCATTGAATGGTTGTGAGTTGATCATTGAAGCAGGATTACTAACATTTCATTTTGAACTTTGGTTTACAGATGGTGTTGGAATATACAGTGTATTCATTTGTTTTGTTTTTTTCGCAAATACATGTTTCACATATTTCAGTTTACAAATTTTCCATTGTTCTACTTCTGTTGTTTTGACCTAATTCCTTCGAGGGAGTGTTGTGTTTCTTTTCTTCCATACATTCTCTGCTTAGACTTTTTATTTGGCTTAATTTGGCTAACGACTTTCATATTTCGCAACCCAGAAGTTTATGAGGTATGTTGATTTTATTTAATATTTCATATATTAAAAGGTGTACGTGGTATATTTTATGATCGAAAGAAAGCTGTCGTATATTCTTTAAATCCTTACATCTTCTTTAAAGACTAGTAAAATTTGATAAAATACTTCATCACTTCCTGGGAGCTTATTTACAAGAATGTATGTGTCTATTAAACAGATAGATAGCTTTCTAATATAAGAATGTATATGTGTCTATTAAACGGATAGATAGCTTTCTAATATAAGAATGTATATGTGTCTATTAAACAGATAGCTTTCTATTATAAGAATGTATATGTGTCTATTAAACAGATAGATAGCTTTCTAATATAAGAATGTATATGTGTCTATTAAACAGATAGATAGCTTTCTAATATATGAATGCATGTGTGTCTATTAAACAGACAGATTTCTTGCCGTTCCGTTGGATATACTTCTGAACACAGCGACTTGTCTTCACATGTGTATTCACATGTTGAACGAAACGCTTGCTCCATTGACATAGCTTCTCATCTGATATAAAACAAGTTAAATCAGTTGAATAATATTTGTGTTTTCAGAATATCGACTTAATCAATTTTAATTCTTGGTATACTCTTTGTAAATGTTGCAAATAACTCAGCTGTATTTAAGTATATTCTACAAATATCTCGAAATATTTCAGCTATATTTATGGATACACTCCTTGAAAATCTTGCGAATGTCTCATATATATATTTAAGCATGCTATCTTTAAAATATCTTGTAAATATCACAACGATATTTAGGTATATTTTCTTGTATATCTTCGAAATATTTCAACTGAATTTAGCGATACTTTCCTAGGAAAACTCTTTTTATTATTTAAACTATAAGCTTATGTTCCTCGCAAATCTCTTTAATATCTCAACAATATTTAGCCACACGTACTTTGCAAAATTCATATATTTTAACTTAATTTAGGTAAATTGTCCTTACAAATGTTCTATTTCAACTAAATTTAGACATATGTTCCTTGCCATACTCTTAAATATCGCCACTATATTTAACCATACGTTCTTTGCAAACCTCGCAAATATTTGAACTACATGAGGTCTGTCTGAAAAGTAACGGGATTGGTGTCATAAACAACTTATTTAAATTCCAAACAACAGACTACAAGGTGTCTTCCTTAAAAGTAGTCGACTTCGAGTTTAATGCAGTTTTTCATGCTTTTCTACCACGATTCTAAGCACCACTAGAAGTATTCTTATTTGGGGCCCCATCAGTTCCGTCGTTACAGCTGTCTTGATGGCCTTCAAAATGGATGGAGAAAAGAAAAAATACACGGAGCAAGATCAGGTAAACAGAGAGTTTGTTCCAGTACGGCGATGTTCTTTTCGGTTAGAAACTGCAGAGTGCCCAGGGAGTTGTGAGCAGGCGCATTTATCCTGTTCCAACTTACGCATGTGAAAAAAAATGCAATGATTGCAGAAAGCAGTTATATACTCCCAAGGTATCATATTAGCTCACAAAGTACATCCAGTCCCGTTACTTTTCAGACATACATCGCATGTGGGAACATATTTCTTGAAAACCTCTCAAGTATGTCAACTCTATTTAGGCATATATTCTTTGCAAATATTTCAACTATATTTAGGAATGTTGTTCTTTGCAAATCTCACGAACAGTTCAATTATTTAGGCATGTGTTCTTTGCAAATCTCGCAAACATTTCAACTCTATTTAGGTATACAGACATTGAAAATTTTGCATATGACGGGAACCACTCTGTACCTAACGCGCCCGCTGGAATTAGTGTTGACTTTTTGTAATTCAATTAACGTTCGTTTTCGTCATTCACGTCTTTGTTTCCAGACACTAGATTAAACGATAAGGGCATCTAGGACAATTATTTTTTTCTTGTATCTCTGTATTCTTAATCATTCTAAATATCATGTTCATAGTGTGAGTGAGTGAATGAGTGAGAGAGAGAGAGAGAGAGAGAGAGAGAGTGCTCGGAACTTTGAAAATTATATATGGAGAGATATGTATGTGTTTATCTGATAATAAATAAAAGCGGTTTTATTTTCAGATATTACATGACGAAAGAAAATGGCTAGATTATTAAATGACTCTATACAATAAAAATAAAGTTTTAAAAAAAACTACAAGATAACAATAAAGATCCGTCTATCATATAAATCTATGTAGCAGATTAGTTAAAACTTGGTACCAAAATAGGCATGAAACGTATGTTGCCCTAAGACTTGTGTAAATGATGAGGACAAGTGGTAGATGAAAAATAAAATTCTCCTTTGAAAAGGAACCAGATCTTTCAGTCTTAGATATCAAATTTACCTACGGCAAACAAAATAAATAAACCAGTTAACACCATTCTAACATATACTCTTCTTCTATGTGCTGTGTCCTTTCTGGATATGGGCGATAATGTCTCTCCACCGTTTCCTGTCTTAGGGGTTAATGGGTAAAGAATGACTTGTAAATGGACAAGAATGGCATGTAAGCTACACTTTGCACCTTCTTCAGCTCATTTTTCTACTGACATGAAGTGGAGGGATTATATCGAATCAGTTGTTAGGTCTACTATTAGGAAAGTTGTTTCACCGAGTCGTGCTAGATAATTCTTCTCGTCAGAATCCATCTTGCACATTTATACATCTACCATTCGGCCGTGCATTGAACTTTGCTACCATATCTGGTCTGATGCTCCATCTCGAGTTTCTTGACAAAAAATTCAGAGAAGGTAATATAATCGCTCCTGACTTGGTATCTCGACCTCAGTCACTTTCTCGCCTAGGTGACGTGTCTTTTCTACAAATATTTTCATGGCAATCATTCTGAAGAGTTTCTCTCGACTGCGTGAATTTAAACGTGCTACTAGATTGGCAACTAGGTCTCACTGTTTTACTACTGAACTGCCTAGATGCAACCGTCTGTCCTATTCTAATAGATTCTTTTCTTGAGTCCTTTCCCTCACTTCTCCTTACTCATAAATATTGCGCTACAATCGACTAATTCAAATAAAAATGACGGAAAAATTATCAAATATGAAATTGGTATCGACTATTTGGAATATTCTCAAAATGGTTTTTTAAAAAGTAGAGGAATAAAGAAAAAAGAACTTGTCGAAATAGAAATCACAGCCGTCAATTGTTACGAGGAGATATACTGAGGAGATTTGCTCTCACTTGATATATATTGAGAAACACCAGGCAATACTAGGTGAGATCTTAACACGTACAACAATAATAAAAACAAAACTTTGAAATATGAAGCTAACAAATATGCTCATAATCATTGGCTAAAATGTTTGTATAGCGTTTCCCCCACAATGATCGGAGACAATAGAAGCAAATTTGGAGGAACCATGACCTGAATGACCTATAAAGCACAAATTGTGTGTGCATGTATTTACGCTAGACACTTTGAAGCTGAATAGGTTTGCAAGAGAAGAGATATTTCATCAAGGTATATTTTAGTGGGAAAGTGTGTAGGGAGAAGTGGATGTCTTTCGGAATAGAGCTATAAGTGAAAACAATCAGAATTCGTACATAATCTGAAGAATCAGTTTTTAATATTGAAAATCGTCACCACATCCTTTTATGCCCATTTCATTATTACTTTAGGCGAATTATAATCGTTCTACCTGAGAAAATGGCACACGACCTCAACATGTCGCATTGAAATAATAAAAGGTTTTGTTTTGAAAATTTGTAAAGAAATAGAACATAAACGCGAAGCGGAGACATTGGTTTCAGACTTGGTACCACAAGAGAGCCCGAAATGGCTGGAAGCAAAGATTTGATTGCAACAGTGAATCAATGAAGCCAGATCAAGAAGTTGTAGAAGGAAAACGGAAACTAGTTGGGATTCCAAGACAACCTTGTAAGAAACAAATAATAAAATACAGAGATATCTTCAAGAGAAGTAAAACGAGATCGGTAGTCGGTAGGAAGGAAGGAAGTTTAGGATAAAATGAAATTAAAATATCATTGATAGAAATAACAAATAAAGAATAACGAAATAAATCTATCTTTCTCTGTGTGCATTTATATGTCTGGCGTTATTTCACTTTCTCAGACCCACCCCCCAAGAAAAAGAATTCGACTGATACAAAACACGAATGAATGATGACATTTATTTTCAAGTTTTTTCATGAAATAATTTGATTTTTAAAAAACGGTTGGAAAATTTAAGACAAAAACAAAATAATTAAAAAATTATTTCAATTTATTAAAAATTAAAATTATATCTTTCAAGACTACACATTAACCTTCCTTGAATAAAATTAGGCGCTATTACAGTTTTGTATCAATCGAATTCTTTTTTATTTTTAATGCTCGATTTAGCCACAATTATTTTTTTTTATATATTTTATCAAATATATAAAATAACTCTTCATTTGATTTTAAAATAGAAGTAAAAAAGAAAAAAAAAACTTTTTTATATCTTCACTCCGTTAAGTCAAATTTGGTGGGGCGGAAGTGTAATAGCGTCTATGTCTGTAAACTAATGTGATGAGTAGAAATAATACGGAGATATTTTATTATGAGTATATCATCCTTTATCTCTATTTATTCATTAATTTTGCTTTTCTCGCGTCGTGCAAGACCATTCCTTCACCCCAACGCAACAATAGTGCTAATAATTTAAAACTTGTTTACTTCGTATGACCAACAGGATCCTTTTAGGATTTCAAGTGGTTTGAAGAGCAAAAAGACTCAGGAATGGTCAAACATTTCCTGTGCATATTCCTTATTTGCTATGACAAAAGACGCTGAGTAAAAACTCACCTTGTAAAATTAATATATATTTTTTTTTTTTGGTTGGTTTGTTGTTCGGGGTTTTATGGCATATCAACCACTATGGGTTATTTAATGCCAGATCCAGTTTCCACATATTTATTAAATATATATATTTTGTAAACGTAATTTACGGATAACGTTGGCAACATCATTGTTTCAAAAACGTATAGCTAGCAACATCATTGTTTCAAAAACGTATCCCTGGCAACATCATTGATTCAAAAACGTATAGTTGGCAACATCATTGTTTCAAAAACGTATAGCTGGCAATATCATTGTTTCAAAAACGTATAGCTGGCAATATCACTGTTTCAAAACGTATAGCTGGCAACATCATTGTTTTAAAAACGTATAGCTGGCAACACCATTGTTTCAAAAACGTATAGTTGGCAACATCATTGTTTCAAAAAAGTATAGCTGGCAATATCATTTTTTCAAAAACGTATAGCTGGCAACATCATTGTTTCAAAACGTATAAGCTGGAAACATCATTGTTTCAAAAAAGTATAGCTGGCAACATCATTGTTTCAAACACGTATAGCTAGCAACATCATTGTTTCAAAAACGTATAGCTGGCAACATCATTGTTTCAAAAACGTATAGTTGGCAACGACATTGTTTCAAAAAAGTATAGCTGACAACATCATTGTTTCAAAAAAGTATAGTTGGCAACATCATTGTTTCAAAAACGTATAGTTGGCAACGACATTGTTTCAAAAAAGTATAGCTGGCAACATCATTGTTTCAAAAACGTATAGTTGGCAACATCATTGTTTATTTATTCGGGGTGAGTTAGCGCAGAGGAAACTGCAAAAGCGAAACTATTCTGAACATAAGAATCGGCGCAATTACACTTTGGCACCCAGCCCCGTTGCTTCCTGTCATTCAGTAGTTCTGTTTGTTATTGTTAATTATAATATTTACATTAAAATATAAATGCCGAGAAACAAAATCAATGTTTGTAAAATGTATAAAATACCTTCATATTTGTCAAGTAAACTTAAATTTACTGTTTAATTAATAACAAATTCGAAAAACAAATCCAACTCCTTAACTAAAATTGTTGAAGTGTAGATATTTTCAAATTCATTGCATTCATTTGCCTCAAGTAAGGAGAAGAAAGAAGTAAAATCAAATGGCTTCAGGATTAAACAAACTTGATTAATAAAAGATTGATTATGACAAACGGAATTGATTTATGACCAGAAGCTGTCATTTTTTGGTAGGAGGAGAATATTTAAAAAATGATATAAATATTTTTGTAAACTTTTGTTGGATGAGTATTAAAATTTTAAGACATTTATCTAGATATGTTACATATACCATTTGATTTTCACCATTTCATATATTTTACATTACGTATATTTACAATACCTTATTTGGTGACGTGAGATGTTATGCTGATGGAGGGTGGTTATACTTATTGACATATATATCTTTTTCATATTAGATGTAGGGATTTTGCCAGAAGTTGTAATAAAGATATAATCTCAAACGAGAAACAAGATATTGTTTAATTATTTAGTGAAGAAAACGTTGGAAATTTCGAAACCGATGAAAATAGATCAAAGAACCATAAAGAATTAGAAAAGATTATCACGACAAGATCAAGGGATTACTGACTTTAATAATGTCACAAAAGAAGATTTGATGAAAATAAAAAAATGTAATAATGGAAAGAAAGCTGATTGAACAGAAAGAACTTATTTGAAGAAGCCGATATTGAGAATGTAACCAGAAGGAAAAGGGGTGGAATGTTAAGATGATATTAAGAAGATTGGCTAAAGATGGTCCGCGAGAGTCTCATTCGGGTGACGTGGCCTGACCACGCGTGGCGATGCTTGTCATTTCTAACCAGCTACATTTAGTATATATCCCTTTGATAAATTTATGAGATAGGCGAATAAATCCATGATTTTTTTAGTAATTAATGTAGAGCTACATTGGATGGTCCTGATGTTTCAGCTAGAGCTTAAATCCTTTATGGAAAGCACCAACAAAAACGAGTTAGAATACAATAAGGAGCGGGGGTCTGTCTATAATTTTGAGATGAGGTATTGTAACTATTTACACTATTTACAATGTCCGGACTACTGACATCATCTTTATTGTCATATTCACGGCGTTTCGGCCGTTGTACGCTCCGGACTTCGAATCGAATCCATTATTTCGTCCACCGGGGTAGATTGTTCTAGTTCTACGTGTCATGCCTTTTCATTTAATTTTAGTTATATCCCTTTAGCAAAAGTAACTATACACTCCAAGTTTTTGTTCACCTCTGCCCTGGCCAGGTATTGAACTCACAACTATTTGGCCCAATCAATAAAAGCGTTGTTGACGCAACCTAATAACTTGACCCAAAGAGTTGTGAGTTCAATACCTGGTCACATCAGTATAGTAGGCTGAATAAATACAGATCCATTCAAAATTGATGTTGGTGTCAAGAATACAGACAATTAAACAAAACGTTTTTGAGTTCTACGGTTCACAAGAAACTTGAAGGTGAAGACGTTATTCATAAAAGGCAATCCTCGCATTTTGAAACGCTTAGTTTTTCCCGAAGACACTAAATTAATTGTTTTCTCTCCCGTTCAATGAGATGATTTATCCTATAGAAATGGGATTTATATTAGAATCGAATCTCATTAAATCAAACAAAATCTCTAGGAAGCAATAGAAACCGCTCCTAATAATCGAAACAGTATGAAATAATGACAAAGGTGACAGAATATCAAAGAGTCCATATTGATATGCAAATAAGATCATTTATTTAAAGACATGAGATTGCATTCTTCAAGTATCAGTTTGTCTCGATAATTATATTTTACTTTGTATGATAAAACTTGGCACTAACCAAACAACTTATCAGTATTTTAATGCGAATATACAGGGTGACCCCAAAAAACGGGAACTTTTTAACAATCCAATAAAACAAAGAGTGATGGAAGAAAGATATTTAATTCATAGTAATTGAAACCTTAAAACATGCCATTTAAGAAACATTGATGGAATTTTCATTTTTTTAAAATTACGTCCTGTAGATGGCGTCCTCCTGTACGAATGCATTCTTGAAATCTGCTGTTGAGATTCCTCATTGACTGCTGCAACATCTCAGCTGGGATACTGTGAATTTCATTCTCGTTACTAAAATGGCAAAATGTTTACTTGCTCAAGGTCACTGTTTCGCAGTGTTGCCACTTGCTCATGTCTGGCAATACACACTTCAAAAATACCCGTTTTTTTGGGTCACATATATATATATATATATATATATATATATATATATATATATATATATATATATATATATCATTAACTTCACTATCTGTTTTTGTATGAATGTTTCATGTAATATAAATTGAACTGCACCACATACTTGATATTAAAAGAACTGAACCGACGTGCAACTTTCGGTTAATAAATGCGACATTCCTCTATTTATTAAACAATTTAGTTCATGCCACATCGACTGAAAAAAACACTACAACAAAAGAATTCTCCTATTACCATATTAGTAATAAAAAAACGCACACTCTTAAATTTAAAAAAGAATTCAACCTCAGCGTTGCGACCGCACGCTCCAAAATTTCTTACCGTTAACAATAACACATTTCTAAAAAAACATATTTCGGATCACATCTAATCTTTCGTTGTCCAGTTATTACCTGGATGTAAAAAACAAATCTATTTCCATACCTGATGATGTCTGTATGAACAAATGAAAGTACTTTTATAAAAAGATCTTATGCAACTGGACTTTATTAAAAACAGGGATCATAACATTCATCTAGAGGTTCGTGGGTTGATGTATCTTAATAAATTTGTTTGCGAAGATGTATTCTCGCCATTTTTATCTTTAACTTCACTATCTGCTTTTTGCATGAATGATTCATGTAATATAAATTGAACTGCACCACATACTTGATATATATATATATATATATATATATATATATATATATATAATGGACTCTCCCGTCGGTTTCGACGTATGAGGATCTGACAGCTTAGTTGATTCAATCATGTGCGATAACCTTAAGTGGCATTTAAGACCCGCTAGTGATTTACGAAGGAGGCCACATATGGAGCAAGATTGAGGATTGTGAGATGAGATAACTGTTAGATTGGGTGACCTTTTAGTTCTTGCTCTCACTTCTTGAAGATGATTCAGCCAAGCAGATTCAATACTGCTGAGTCCACTGAAACACGTTGATCTCCATTCTACCCGCTCCAAGGCTAACCGCTCAAGGGTGTTATGTGGTATATTGACAGCTGACAAGTTGCTTTTCAGCTTGTCTTTGTATCTCAGCTATGGAAGTCCTACATTCCTGTAGCCCTGATCTAACTGGCTGTACATTAGGATCTTGTGTATCCTGTCATCAGACATTCTCAAGACATGACCAGTCCACCGTAACTGAGACTGTATGAGGAAAGTCTCGATTCCTCCAATATTGCACCTGTTAAATCGATGTCTTGTCTTGAAGGACAACTCTACAGATAGCATACAGACAGCTCTTATGGAATACATCCAGCTGGCGTATATGGTACCTGTGTGGAATTCACGATTCTGAGTCGTACAAAAGGATGGCAAGGACAACAGCTCTGTAAACCCGAATTTTCGTATCTAGTCGGATACCCCACTCATCTCACAAGCGATGGCGAAGTTTGCCGAAAGCACTGGTACCCTTAGCAATTAGATGCATGATTTCATCATCTAAAGATCCACTGTAGTTGACTTTTCTACCAAGATAGGTGAAAGACTTTACGTAGTTCAAGGCTTTGTCTTCTACTTTCTATGGTATCTCTGGAAATTTGTAAACTAGTTGTTTTTGTTTCACATCACGAAATTGCTTCGGAGTAAGACAAAGTTGGTGCCGTACTTCAGTTTTCTCTATGCTAAGTAAGACCAAGGGCTTTACATGCATAAAAGAAACGATTTAATAGATGTTGAGCCTCCTCAAAGGATGTCGCAACAATAGAGTATCATCAGCAAACAACAAATCACGGATAATTTGTGTACGAAGGTTGGTCTTCGCTTTGAATTGCTGATGATTGAAGAGTCTACCATTTGTTCGAAACTGAAACTTGAAGCCGCTCTCTGTGTCTGCGAATGCATATTTCAGCATCACCGAGAAGAAAAGGGCAAAAAGGACAGGCCCCATGACACACCCTTGCTTGGTGCCGTTTGTGACATCAAAGTATTCTGACACCATACCATCAGACACGATATTAGATTTCATTCGTTCATGAAAGGAGATGATCACCTTTAGCATGTTTTCCTAAAGACTTGCTAAAAAGCTTCTCGATTCAGTGTCAAAGGCATTCGCCAAGTCCGCAAGCACCATGTACAACTCCTGGTTTTTCCCGCGAACCTTCTCTGCAACTTGACGAAGAGAAAATATCATGTCAATGGTGCCACGCCCCGACCGAAAACCACACTGCGATTCAGGATAGATGTCGTCAACAAGTTGTATAATGATGCTGTTTAGAATCAGTCTAGCTAGGATTTTGCCTGCATTCAAAGGAGTGATATCCCTCAATGATTATCACAGACACTTCTTATATCCTTGTTTTTATAGAGGTGTTTGATAGAGGCGTCTTTATAATCCTGTGGGACACAGCCTGCCTTCCATATCTCCACGAAAAGGACATCAACTTTTCTACCAACTTTTGGCACTATGCTTACACTTAAGTGGAAAGGGATCCTTAGGAGTAGGCGATTTTCCAGATGAGATTTGCTTGACGGAGTCACTTACCTCTTTATAGGTAGGTTCAAAAGACAACTCCGAAATTTCAGGATTTTGCACAGTTGATGTGACGGCTTCCTCATCAGTAACCGGAGGGTTGTTTAAAACAGTTTCCAAGTGCTCTTTCCAGCGATCCAAAATGCCTGAATTATCCGTCAAGAGAGTTTCACCATCTACTGTGGAGATTGGAGCAATACCACTTTTCTGAGAACCGAAAACGCTCTTGAGGCCAGCATCCTTTCTATCTGAAGCTTCTGGGAGTTCAGTGGCCTTTTCAGACCACCAATGCCCTTTCATGGCTCTGAGAGCTCGTTGAACCTGACTTTTGCATTTCTTGTAAACGATCTTCTTAGTAGACGAGTTCTTGTCCTCAATCCACGCTTTACGAGAAGAGTGCATTTGGTCTATAAGCTGCTAAATATCTGTATTATTGTCATCGAACCAGTTTTGGTGTTTTCGAAGTGCTAGTCTGAGAACCTCCAAGGATGCAGGATGTGTTGCATCCCGAAGAGCCTTCCAAGACCATTCGATATCATTGGTAATGTTTACAGAATAAAGTTCGGCATAAAGTTTGTTAGAAAGTTCAATTTTAGTTTAAGTCGATTTAAGAGGCAGTACGTTAATGCGCTTGGGCACTGTACATTTTATAATCCTTCGCTTTTGCAGATGCAGTGTAGACCTACTCCGAAGTAGAGCGTGATCTGACAGATAGCAAGTTGTGTGGAATGAACGCGTGATCTTAAAATCTTTTATGTCCCTTCTTTTGGTGTCGATCAGATGCCAGTCTTTCGACCGAGTGTGCATCCAGGTAGTCTTACCACAGCTGGGTTCCTGGTAGAAGGTATTTGTAATAGTAAGGTCAAATTCCTTGTAGATAGTGAGAAGGCATAATCTATTTAAATTCACACGACCAATACCATGGCGAGGTAAAACGCCATTCCAAGAATGATAATCATTAAAATCACCTGTAAGGATTAATTTATACTTATGCTGGTCTTTGGAGATGCATCCAGAAGGAGATCGTAAAAATCATCTTTTTCTTGCTCTGAACTACCTAAGGTTGGAACTTAGCAGCTAACCAGCGTTACACGGGTGTTGCACTCCAGTTCGAGGGTTAGTGTCATTATACGATCTAATACACCTTTAGGTAAGGAACGCAGTGAGCTAGCAAGGTCTGACTTGATGGCGAAGCCAACATCAGATTGGCGTGGCCTTTTCCCAGTCTTGCCAGCCCATAAAAAAACGTATCCACCTTTTTCTTCCTTAAGATAAGAATTGACTGCCAAAAGTGTTTCACTAATAGCCGCTATGTCGATGTTATACTTCTTCAACTCGAGAGAAACAAGAGCTGTTTTACGCTCTCTTGCAGAATAATTGTCCTGGAGAGTGCGAACATTCCAGGATCCAAAATGAAAATACTTATATTTCTTGTGATCTTTCTTGCTGTTTCGACTGCGTTACTGGATAATCAGACAGCGGCAATAGGCTGCCAAGTCTCTGTGTGAGCAAGCAATGTTTAAGACTCCTTTTATCGCGCCCTTCCCATAATAGGGAAAACAGTGTAGATCCCAAATAAGGCTGCTTTGTCAACAATGGAGGACATAGACATCACAATTGCCCATGGGTTTGTGAAAGAACGGCCATCGCCTACTGTGTATAGCTCCAACTAGAACCTTCCAGTAATATCCTTTACCTGACCCTGTTGCCTTCATTCTCTCGCCAAGTGAACTGTGTGGATAAGAATGAACGAATCAGGGTAAACCGCCAGAAAACCCACACAAGAGATTTGATTAAAATGGTCAGGCCTTGTGCAGAACCATCCACAGTTTTCGGAACTATTGATACACTCAGTCGGTGCAAATAAATGCCACAGACGAAGCAGACAATAGACCTCAGGCTTTTTGTGTAAGAGTTTCTATCTTCTAGACCAGTCGTGTCCTATAACACTAAAGAGCCTGGTCAGCCTTGGTAGGCACTATTTGCCCATAGCTGGGACCCTAACAGGAGATACCACCCCGGGTCAGGGCAAACCTGGGAACAACAGCAATTAAAAGGTGGTTCAACGCTCCTCAAATCCTCCAATCTGCCGATTAGAAGATTTGCCGAATGTAGTTTATCCTCATACCCAGGATATTATATATATATATATATATATATATATATATGTGTGTGTGTGTGTGTGTGTGTGTGTGTGTGTTTATTTAGGCAGCATTTTTTTTTATTGATGCATGTTTCATTAAATAATATAAACAAGTTTTGTCTATTTATTTTAAGTAAATTCCTTTCATATTGTCTGATAAGCTTAATAACATTATCATTGAAATATGAAAGAAAATCACCATATTGATACATGTTTTTTTAATCCTATCTAAGATTTCGGCTTACATAAGCCACTATCAAAGATGACAATTACATTTCAATTTATCAAACAATACGCGGACAAAACAATAATGATAGTCTGTTTTTGTTGCATGACAATTTCCAAGCAACCACAAACTTGTGTATACGAGACGCGGAAGCGAAAATCGCACCGCACTCATGACCACGCGAGAGTTAAAACGAGAAGTATTAAGTATGGGAAACCGTTCGTATAAATCAATGGCTTCTGTTATCAACTATAGGCATTTAAGAAAATTTGTAGTGATTTCATCTTTCAATGATAGTGTTATTAAGCTTATCAGACAATATGAAAGGAATTTACTTAAAATAAAAAGACAAAACTTGTCTATATTATTTAATGAAACATGCATCAATATATATATAAGCTGGAATTAGTATAATCTATTTCTTATGTAATTATATGCTAAAAATTGTACCAACGTTGGGTTAATACCAAATTTATTATTAAAATATTCTTTATACTATTTATTTTTTAACTATTTTCCTAATCGGTGTTGTTATTATCACAACAGTCCAAATATAGTGTCCCAGAAATTCAAACGGAAAAGATTCATGTACATAATATAATCTAACATGGTGTAAATTTTCATTAAAATCTGTTTTTATTTGTTAACCCATTAACGACTACCTTAAATTCAGTCATCGGCGATGGCGGCACCACTCGTATCCGAGCTTTTTCCATCCGGCGCCTCCATGATGCTTGAACCTGACATTGTTCAATCTCGTGCATTGATTGCATGGTAGGGCGGGTGATGGTCTTGGCTGCTAGACCTTGCTTTGTCTCTTCTTTTTTTTAAAACTTCCTTCTCATTCTTTTTCTTCTCCAAAGTGCAAAGACCGAAATGAATACCTCTTCTCCAGGATGGACTGTCGGCGGCTTCTGTTTGCTAGGTTTTAGAGCTGATTCCAGCTTGGAGGGAAGACTTCACTTGGTCTTTGAATATGCGTTTTGGGTCTCCATGATGTCGTTTTCCGTTGACAAGCTTATTGTAAAGGATGGCCCGCAGGAGTTTTGAAGTGGTCATTCGGGTGACATGTCCTGACCACGCGAGGCGATGAATGCAGATGGCGGTTTCAATGCTAATCATTTCTGAGCATTTGAGGACTTCGTTGTTGGTGCATCGGTCCTAATATTTGATTGTAAATACAGTATTAGCCATGACAATTAAAATTAAAATACGGTATTAAATAGAGAAATCTTAATCGGTATTAATTATCGATTCATAAAAAAGGCGATATTAATTATAAGTTTGTTATAACACATTAATTTTCACTATCCTATAGTGTAGTATGATTTGGTCAATAATTGTGGCTACCTAAATTTAATTATAAGACAGATAAAGACCAACTTTCCTCTCCCTATTTTTGGACTTGTGCCAGATTTTTTTGTATACTAGAAAAATAAATATTACTATCCAATTTATGGAACGGTTGACCATAATAGATTAAATTGTCCTGATTCAGGAACAATAATTATCTGGGACATTATTTACATTATTCGGACTATTGTCCTCATCTTTGTCGCCATATTTA
This sequence comes from Acanthosepion esculentum, assembly GCA_964036315.1. Taxonomy (NCBI): domain Eukaryota; kingdom Metazoa; phylum Mollusca; class Cephalopoda; order Sepiida; family Sepiidae; genus Acanthosepion; species Acanthosepion esculentum. The sequence continues at coordinate 49,982,836 of OZ038495.1, read as the reverse complement.
TTACAACGTTTCGGCCGTTGTACGCACCGTCCTTCTTCAATGTCGAACTGAACCCTTTATTTCGATCACAGTTCTCGTTCCACGTGCCATGTTTAATGGATGTCAGTTACCAGTTATCTCCTGTTAATTTCCCTCTGAAAGTTCTCCACTGCCTTAGCCGGGTTTTGAACTCACACTCTTTGGGTCCTGTCACTGGATCTAATTAACGCCTTTATCCACTGCGCCATGTATCCTTGGCACGTGGAACTAAAACAGTCTACCCCAGTGAACGAAATAAAGGGTTCAGTTAGACATTCCAACCACCTGAAAAATGCCGGAGCGTACAAAGGCCGAAACGTTGTAATAAATATGGCGACAAAGATGAGCACAATAGTCCGAATAACGTAAATAATGTATATAATACCTCATCTCAGAAATATAGACAATTATCTGTGATTTTATTCATTTATCGTTTTTAAGATGTTCGGTAACCTGAAAAAGTACAAAACTCTTGGGCGTTTTGTAAAAAGAATATAAAAAAAGCTTCTATATATACTATAAATAATAAAACATAGTTCTGCAATTATAATCGTCTCGGATTATTGTATAAGAGTATGAAAACTTTTAGAGATGCTTTTTTTAAAATTAATTTAATAAAAATTTGAATAAATGTCTTTCCTCAATCATCATCTTTTCTTTCTGGCAAATATTTATTTCTTCTTTATGGTAAATTAATTCCTCAAATAAAAACCATGTCAAAATGCCATGAAGTTTCGATAGATATGAATAATTCGGGACATAAGTGTATATTAGCTGTGTGCAAATGTTTTCAACTCCCTTAAAAAAATGAAACTGCTGAAAATCTATTCTTCATTGGGAACCTTTGTAGTATCGCCAATGGGTCCGTGGTTTGATTCCCATGTATTTATTATATAGAAGTATTTTCAAACCAAACGTCGGTTTCTTCATCTATCAGTTATTCATGGACTGGCGAGACACAGAATATCGATAGAATATAAATATTTTTTGTAATGATTCTTTAAAAAGGAACGGGAAGCTCTTTGTGCTTTCAGCGCCATTACGTGACAGACTGGAGACACTTTCAGTTATTCCATTGTCCAGATCTATTTTCAGAAATAAGAATAGATTAATGCATGTACTATGCATTTAGATGCCACTGAGGTCACATGTGAAGGAGGGATTAAGAAACACCTCACAGGCTTTAATTTTTTTTTCCTTTCGCTTTTTTTTCTCCATACAAGCATGAAATAAAACTGATAGCGACTTCTAGTCCAGTAAGTACTGATTATTGTTTATGACAAGGCTCAGGAATATTCTAGAGAGAAGTTTCCGTTAACTGTAGAAAATAAACTGTCATTCTTAAATGCAAGTCATAACAAAAGGCTCAATCTTTGTTCATTGAAGTCATGCTTTCCTGCGTGATTACTGAGAAAGAGTTTTAGATTTATTCCTTACAAAGAAAAGCTTATTAAACTTAGCTAAGATTCGACAGATATATCCAATATTTAATGCTTAAACGGCAGGAATAGTTGCACAGATGCGAACGGCGATAAAAAGCAAGTAAATTATTTTTTAAAGTGTAGTTTTTAAGCTTATTTTTACTTTAATTATATACAAAACTGAAAATTATATTTTATCTCTTTTCGATTCTAAAACCGAAGAAAACAAATAATTAAAAAAAAATGTTAGGTTGCTAAGTTTAATATTTCTTAAATATAAGACATTCCTTGAAAAAATTCCATTCAAAACTGAGCTATACTTTCTTTGCATCAAGTTGATACCGTTTTCCGCCTCTTTCTTTCTCGGAGAACTATACATTCACACGTAGAACTGTCTTTGTCTTTTTCCTCCAGCTTAATTTGCAGGCAAATTTTCCAGGAAATAACAACCTAATGAATCCTAGTAAATAGTAGCCTCCCAATTCCAAGTGTTGCCAATTAGTCATTTAGAATCAAATAAGTAAGGGGATTGTTGTGTTTTTTGTGTTGTGTTGCGGCATTCACCCTGGGTCGGTTAAGCCGGCTCCTTCCAAAGAATTCACCGCGTCCCGAACGAAGGCCGACCAAGCACGGTGATCCGTCGCCAATGATGAAACGAGCGACAGCCATTCCCGATTCCAACGGCGGATACCGTAGATTGTTGGACCCAGAATCAGCCCTGCATCTTGTTTCACCGTCCTGAGACAAGTCTTGAGCTGGCCGCCACATCGCCTCTTCCACCCCCGAAGAGGGACCGGATCGATGGCTTCTCTGATGAGCTCGCCTCGTTGACGACGGAGAGCGTGACCAAACCAGCGAAGACGCCTCGCGAGCAGAGCTTGCTGGAGGGAAGTTATTTGGCATCGCTCTCGGACCACCGCGTTTGACACGAAGTGTTGCCAGCGCACACGCAGGATACGACGCAGACAGTAGTGATCGAAAACCTCCAGCCTCCGAAGATCAGACGCTCTCATCGGCCAGGACTCACATCCGTAGAGGAGAATTATGCGGACGAGTAGACTCTAATTTTCGTGGCTAGCTTGATTTCGCGTCTAGACCACAGGCGGGTTTGTAGGCGGCAAAAAGCCAACCGGGCATTCGCGATGCGATTACTTATATCCTCCTTTCCTTGTCCTGTCGCAGTGACGATCGATCCTAGATACTTGAAGCGATCGACTTCTTCAAGAACTTCCCCACCTAGGACGATTGGCTGCTTTTCGGTAGGGAGAAATCCCGCCGTCAGTAGTTTTGTTTTTCCCGCGTTGATTTTCATGCCCAGCTGGGATGCAAAGCGTTGCATTTCGTCGATTTCTAACTGGATGTCAGCAAAGTTTTCGCCCAGAATCGCGATGTCGTCGGCGTAGTCCAGGTCCTCGAGTACAAATCCTTGACCCTCGGTGACTCCCGAGAAGCTCTCAAGAGCGTGTGATGTGATCCAATCCACAGCAAAATTGAACAGCGTGGATTGTTGTGAATATGGATTATCTCCCCTTTGATAATCCAAGCTATAAAGTCCGCTTGTCAAGTAGACGAGTAGTAAGATTCTTAATTGAATAAAAGATTACTAGACTGAATCTCTTGTCCTGCTTTCATTACAATTTATTCAATTAAGAATCTTGCTACTCGTCTACTTGACAAGCGGAAATGTACAGCTTTTATAGCTTGGATTATCAAAGGGGAGATAATCCATATTCACAACAGGGATCATTGGAAAAAGTTTAAAATCTTCAATTCCTTATATTCACTGATCTCCAGTGAAACGACAATTGTTGATGTCCGGCGTTAACTAGGACTAGGATAGTTAGCAATGACCAACCTTTCCCCACTTCCTCTTTGACCTTATGACACGATTATTGTATTCTTTACAATAATATATTGTTGATGTCCGGCGTTAGTTCAATGGGTTATAATTTAACGAAACGATTGCTCAAACAGGTAAATTGCATCCAATGAATTAAATACCATGTTCCAGATGAGATATGTATTGATACTCACATCAAATAGATTATGGGTCAAGGCCGGGTTTAAAATGAGAGTTCCAGAGAAGGGGGAGAAAATCGTTTCAATCTATTTCGACATTTCCACTTTGTGGCGCCCCTGGCATCAGAGATTATCCGTAATACTTTTCTGTGGAAAAAAAAAGTACTGTTGGGGGTGGGGGTGTTGAGCACGTTTACGTCACTTTGACTCTGCATGGGTTCTGACTGTGTCATGTAAGTAAAGCTTATTAAATATTTCAAATGCATTTACGTTGTTCTTGCTTTGTATCGTAATCGGGATTATTTTCTTATGCATAGCTATTTCGAGCTTATATAACACCTGGATTAAACTGGAAATTGCAAACACACGTTTCCTTGCGGCGCTTTGGAAACAGTTTTCATTATTTTTATTTTCTATAGCTGGGGAATAGAGAACAGTAATAAATTTAATGATAATTGTTTGCAGTCAAAAATTGATTTCTAATTCTATAAATTAAAAGAAAAAATACGTATATGATAAGATGAAAATCTCTTGTTATCCTCAGATATTAATTTTTAGATATTAAGGTAGGTACTTCCACGAGATCGCTAAAAAAAGAGCATAGCATGATGAAAAAGACGCCGAACTTGAGGAAAACACAATTTTATCGTGTAAATATTTATGTTATTATTAAGAGGAAAGATCAACATTTTTGCGGGTATTGTTTTACATTTTTTTAATCGTTCCTTGCAATTCCGAAACCTTGATCTTTTTTTGAATCAGCAAAATTGGCAGATAATCGATCATGGCAATCATTTTTTTCCATTTTATTAAAAAAAAGTAAAATCTCAGTTTGAAATTCTTTTAAAAATCAATTATCTTTTTTTCAAAACTTATTTTAAGAAAATTAGAAATTATTTTTATTTAAGATATTTTGAACCAGACTTAACTTAGCTTAGCTTCTGCGCCGAAAAGAGGTAATTTGAAAATAAAACAAAGGCGTTCATAAACTTCCGCGTCACTTAACAGGTGATGAATGACATATTGACGGATTACGTGAGGATAATTCCTTCTACGGAACGAGAGAAGTGGAGTTATTTACATTTAAGTGAACAAATTATTTACCTCGTTATTCTTAAGGAAAACTTTCAGCGCTCTATTTTTTTTTGTTTTTTGTACTTAGCTTTCACCTTTGCGTTTACGATGCTTTATGGAAAATATATTATAAAGGAATTAAAATAAAATTGTTCAGAGTGAGATTAAATTTCATAAGAAAGGTATCTAATTAATTTATAGGTACCTTTCTTATGAAATTTCATCAGAAGTGTACATAAAATACTATAATTTTATGTACATTTACTACATTTTACTGTGTTATTTGTATTTCCATTCATTTTATTATTAATTTTGATACTTCATTTATGGAAAAATATCCTAACTGAGATTAATATAAAATAAGATCATATAAATTTCATAAGATGATAGTGATATTTGTAGGTACACTTCTCAGTTGAAATTGAAAAATCAAATTAACTTCTCCACACGTGTTTCGCAAAAGTAAAGGCCTTAACAGCGGAGAACAATGCTTAACTCAAATAACGCAACTTAATTGTATTCTGGTTGGTCTTCCGTACTTTATAATTACAGCCCGATTATAAACACAAAATTACATTTCTTAATTACTGCGGGTCTTCTGATTAGTCAAAACGATACAATTTACAACGCGCTAAAAAAAAGATCTATCTCATAAGGACACTTACGAAAGCGGTTGCGGCTTTTAACTAATTTTATAATATTTTAACAAATGTAAAAATCTATTATAATTAAAGAAATAACAAATAATTGTTTTAAAAATTCATTTTTCATCCAAATATTTTTTTGCTTTCAGAAAACATTGTCCATATTCATAAAAACAACTAAAAGCATTTGAAATTAAATAATATTTTTGTTTTATTGAATTTATGTTACAATTCAGAGCTGATTTTCAGGTGGGGAAGATCCAATTATAAAAAAATAAACATGATTTGCATTCCTCAAAGCCTTGTGCTTTTAACTGTTGTAATCACTAAAATAGGAGTCGATCGAATTTCTAGAGTTTTCATAAAATTAGTTATGGGCGGTGGTAATAAATATAAAAAAATATTTCTGCCATGACTTTAATAAAAAAAAAACATATTTATAATAATTTCGATCATCTAAAAATTGTACATGTTATTTTACTAGTTCCGGTGATACAAATAGAAACAAGGTTATTTTAATCACAATTTGTTCTAAAAAGAAGGAAAAAAATTTAAAAATAATTAAAATAAACTTTGGTTTTTCCTCTTCATAATAACAAACGTTTAGACGATAAAATTTTGTTTTCGTCAAGTTTGGCGTCTTTTTCATCATGCTATGCCCTTTTTTAGCGATCTCGTGGAGGTACCTCTATTAAGGAAATATAGAAATCATGAAAATAAGTTGTTCATTTCTCTTTTTGAAAAATGGTCTCTTGAATGTACGTCTGTAATTCTCACGATTTCTGATACTTGGCCTTCAAGCATGACGTTTCTTATTTTCACATATACTCCTTATCTATTCTCGATCTTTGTCTGCTATCTTGACGGTAGCTCTCTTCGGTTATGTTGGTTTCCACATGCAATAATATCTGGTTAATCTTAGGATGAATGGTACCTAGGACATGAGGCACGCACACTGACAAACGCTTCTCTATCCAAAGTTCGAGCGAACATTTAAGGGAAAAAACTCAGTCTCTACGATATATAATTTCCACCCTTTACTTCGAAATGGCAGTATATTTTGTAAGCGATTATGCTGGCTCAGAAAGCGATTAACTAAAGGAAGCAGAAAATAGTTGCTCTTTAGAATTGGGCATGAGTGCATATATTTCCTAGTCGCGCATACACATATCACAACTCATCAAAAGGAATAAAATGGGTGCTAAGGAACAATATAAAATAAGAATTGCGATTTACTTTATGAAAAATAATTAAAAACAAAAATCCACTTCATTTTGTTTTGCATTTTTCGATTTATTTTTTTTTAAAAATAATTAAAAATAAGTGTTTTACTGAGTTATTTTCTAATGTCAATCTAATTCATTAAAAATAAATTTCTTTACGATTTACCTTATTAAGAATAATTAAAAGCGAAAACCGGGTTCATATTTTATATAATACATTTTCAAATGCCTTACTGAAGAAAAATATTCACTGATTAAGGATTTAATACTTAATAAATTACTTTTATTCGGTTATTAAAAAAGTTATGTTTTTCTGGTGCTGAGTTGTCTCGGTCCTGAGTTATCCCGGCGCTCAGTCGGCGGTGTTGAGTTGTCTATTACCATTCCTAGCTTACTCGATTCTGATATCTCCAATTCCTAGCTTACTCGATTCTGATATCTCCAATTCCTAGCTTACTCGATTCTGATATCTCCAATTCATAGCTTACTCGATTCCGATATCTCCAATTCATAGCTTACATCTCTTGCTGTTCAGCCTTACAATTTATAGTTATAATCCCTTCTCCTCGCTTTCTTTTTACTTTTACTATTTTTGGGAATTCCTAGTCTTATTTCCGTGTCTACAATCAGTACGGCGTAACTTACTTAATGAAATGGCAAATAAGAAAGAAAAGTTTAGCGACATACAGTTTATAGTTAATAACGACGTTGCGTGCAACGTTGAAAGTTTTGACATTGTATCAGCCAAAATAGATTGGAAAGTAATCAGGTTATGCAAAAGATACCCCTGAAATATAATGTATGTAGACCAATTTCGAAAAGTTGAGGTGAGAAAATTTAAGGGTTTTACGATGATGTCCGTAGCTTTATAGACAGAAAGAAAATAAATTACACCATTTTGATTAGTGATGCCAATGTAAAAATAAGAACATGAAAAGAGGAAGAATATCGCTTATTTAAAAAAAAATAAACCAAGGAAATGTTAGTCAAATTCTCAGATACTTAAAATAACAATTAGGAATACATATTTAAAAGCGAAGGAAATGGTCTTAGAAAATACAAATTGGGAAATAAAAAATCGAATTCACTTTATATCTGCTGACAATGACAGAAGTTTTAAAGATCTTACTCTCGTAAACAAAATTAATCTAAATAACAATCATAAAGTAACAGCTTGCGGTTTTGACGTTAAAATTGAGTGAAACAAAACGATTCTCACAAAGATAGATTGATTCTTCTGTTTTAACGGCATAGCATCGCAATCGGTTATTTAATGCAGAGAATTTTTTCTTGGTAAAGTTTAATCTTCATGTTTGAAAAAAACAAACCGAAAAACGCTGTATCAAAAAGACAGCGTTTATTTTGACACCACTATTACTCCATACTTCCTTCATTCCCTAGGCAATGTTTATTGTTTTAACATGCGAATTTTAATAAAACTCAAACATATGAAAGTGAATTTATACATTTTCCTTGTTCTCGAGAATTTACAACAAAAATATTAAACACTATTTATTAGATTCTTTATTTACGAGAATAATGTTATTAGTTACAAAATTATAAAAAATATGCAAAACAACTAATGCAATGAAATGAGTAACACTAGAGAAAATGGCTTACCTCCTGGACGAAAACCGATTCAGACGTGATTCGCGTGTAAAATATTCCCAAAAAGAAAATGGCGGCTTTACGAGTCGTATATAAACAGTTGTTAAATTATAAAAATATGTGAAACAATTTTATTTAAATCTTTATAAAGTTCGAATCTTTTGGTAATTAGTCGATGTTTTGTAAACCATTTCGAAGAATACATTTCGCGAACTCCGCCAATTGCTTTAGTCAAGGTGCTTACTGATCATTTTAAGATTTCTTTATTAGTTAGCACTTAGCTGGCAACAGATAATCTATTTTTATATTTTATAAATTTTTAGAAAAACTAGTAACAATTTTGAAAAAGAAAAACTAGTAACGATTTAAAAAAAATAAAAATTATGTTTTTTCACAAAAGAATAAGGAATAATTATTAGAATTTCCGGCCTAGGATTTCTATCATTTTAAGCATCATGGCAATTTTTAAAAATCAGTCTATATTTCTGAGATGAGGTGTTATGTACACTATTTACATTATTCGGACTATTGTCCTCATCTTTGTCACGTCTCGGCCGCTGCACGCTCCGGCCTTCTTCAGGTGGTTGGAATGTCGAACTGAACCCTTTATTTCGCTCGCTGGGGTAGAACAGTCTACAACGGCCGAAACGCTGTGATAAATATGGCAACAAAAATGAGAACAGTAGTCCGAATAATGTAAATAAATTTTTTTTTAATTGGAAATTAAAACAAAATGTAATCTGAGTATTTACACTATTTACATTTTTCGGACTGTTGTTCTCATTCTTGTCAAATTCACGGCGTTTTGGCCATTGTACGCTACGGGCTTCTTGAGGTGATTGCAACTTCAAACCGAACCAAGGACGATTGGCTCAGGGGATAAAAGCATTGGTTGAGGTAACCCAATGATTTCACCCAAAGATGTGTCAGTTCAACAATAGATGTGAGCAAATGATTTTTTATGAATGAAAAATGTTTTTATAGTTATTTATTTATAAAGGCCTAAATAATAAATATTGCATTATAACTGATACGCATATTTTGAAATTTAGTAGATCTTTATAAATTTGTGAATGTATTTCTTTATAAAATGGTAAATATCACATTGTCGTTTTCATAATCTTGTAAATAAACATTGCTAAATGAGGCTGGGTGGTAAACAGTAAAACTGGCGTCAACAGAATAATCGTTATTTTGACACACAGTTCTTTTTTTTGCGAACACGAAGGTTAAACTTTGCCAGGCTTGTAAACAATACTTCGGGTCGTTGGTTCCATAACACCAGAGACGGATAGGCAACGGGATTGGCCCTGATCTGTCATCTCGTCTGCAGTCGCTCTCTCACAGACGCGATGTTGCCTCGCTCTGCCTTTTTTGCAAGTACTTGCACGGTAATTGCTCCGATGAGCTGCGTTCGCTTGTCCCCAGGCCTGGTGAATTTAAACGCCCCACGAGGCTGGCATCCCGCTCCCACCCCTACACCGTGGAAACTGTTAGATGTAGACGTCTCTTCTACTCCAATAGCTTCATGTCTCGCACATCTCGCCTATGGAACTCCCTTCCCTATTACTGTTTCCCTGACAAATACAATCTCCAACGGTTTAAGTGTAGCGTCAATCGACATCTCCAGTTGCCTTGATCTATCCACTTCCCTTCTCCACATCCTTTCATTTTTCATTCCTATCTGCTCTCGCTCCGGATCTTCTGTGGCCCCCTTGCCTTGATCTTTCACCACATCCCCTCCCTTGCCACTCCTATCTGCTCTTCCTCCAACCCTTCTTTAACCCCTTGCGTGATAGTGGCCTCCAGCCTTGCTTGGGGTGATACGATTAAAAAAAAAAAAAAAAAAAAAAAAACTTCTGTTGTGCCTTTAGAACGGAGTTAATTTAATTTGTGGTATAGACCAACCTTCTCACAAGTAGGTTAGGATAATCTCTACTTTTATCTTGAAAAGATCCTCTAGACCGGTTATATTATAAAGTCGTTGACGCGTAGAGGCAAGATCGCTACAATCAATTGGAATATGTTTTACGGTATTCTTCTTGACATTCTGTGCCTTCAGGAGGATGAATTTTTTTATTGAGAAATGCGTGAGTGATATAGGTGTGTCCTTTTCTGATTCTTGATAGAATGAGTTCTTCCTTCCGAGAATGTCCGAGACCATGATGCTCTTCTCTTATGGCAATAAGTTAAAGGATAACGTCACCGAATTTCAAGTAAAAATCAAGGAAACACTTCAGTCTCTGTGGAATAACGCAAATAAACTAAAAGTCATGGACCGTAACTATAATTTAGGAAGCAGCCTGAGATAACAGGGAAAGCAAGCATAAATGTAAATTGCAAAAACGAAATACTCAAAGCCAACGTTAGAAGTGATTAAAAAGATAAAAATATGGTTTTAAGTTGATAAACCTGAAAACATAGAATGGAACAAACTAATCAACAAAAATATGACATCCTCACACAGATACACACAAAACTAGACTTGGAACTGGAACAGCGTAGAGGGAGATATCAGGACATAAAACAGCTTCATACATATTTTATCCGCACTCCACAAAGATAAACAGTAGTTGTTAGATTGAAAGAAACATGGAAGTTACTAAATGTGGAAGAGACTCAGCAGAATTGAGAATTACTACACAGACCTCAACGCGTCGACAATAAAAAAAAAATACTATCAACAGTCTCTCAGTATGATACTAGTGACGTTTTTGAAGTAACAGACAAAATAATATTAGCGCTTAAAAAGCTAAAACGTAGAAAAAATTTTCCCAACCATTTAATTCGAAATATTTAAATAAAAAAGGCGATCCTTGAACTTATATTACAATTAATTACAAATATCTGCATTACACAAACAGCGGAAAGGAAAAGAAAAAATACTCTGAATATTTTCATACAATTAATATTATCTGTTATTCAGTACTAGGCGAAAAGGGTACGGTAACATACCTTATAAAACATCCAGGAAAATAATTATATAACAGATTAGCATAAATTTTCACAGGGTTTACATCAATGCTTCCAAACGTGAGGTGCATGCCCCGAGGTGGTGTATGGTAATATTTTTGTGGGGCATGCTTAGGATGTGAACCGTTAGGCATACGATACCAACAGAATAAGGGGGCAATTCGAGAATGAGTTATTAACAGTGAATTGTTTTCTAGTGAGTCTGAGTGAAAGTGTTAATGGTAATTCGTGTTAATACATCATTCAGTTTTGTGCTATGCGTGATACAGGCTTAGGCGATCATGTATCTTTCGATACATGACTGACGAGGCAGATTTTTTTCTCCGCAGTATGTTGTCATTTCTTTGCCATTTGCGAGGAGGTACGGTGGAGTAATGAATAACGGCTCGGATTGAGGAATCGGAGAGCCGAGTCCGGGTTCCAGTCGAATCCATTAAATTAACTTACGTGCTAATACCCTTGGGAAAGGTATGATTCTTCTTCTACTCCCCTCCAGCTATGGGTAAATAACAGGACAGACCTGGAACTGGTCTACCATGGAAAGAAATGGCAACCTGCTGCAGGAAAAATCTGCTCGTCATTCATGTATCGAAAGATACATGATCGCCAAAGCGAGTATCACGCATGGCACATAACTGACTGCGTCGATACATACGATGTGTATACAATAAACATACATACAAATATTCCGTGTGTATGTACTTAAGTGACATACATGTAAGAATTAAATATTACAGGGATACACCAGAATTTTAGAAATACCAAAGTGGGGCATGTCCCCAAATCAGTTGGGTACCACTGGTTTACAGAAAATAAACGGATCTCAAAACTCTAGGTAAATAATAATCCTACTTTATAAGACGATTATAACATTTTGAGCTTCTATCTCCCCATCATATTAATATCGAATTTATAGGATTTATTTTAAAATATTTACAAATTGACTAACAAACACCTCTGATGAAAATCAACCACGTGGGCAGGTATATTTGAGCAAGGTTATTCAAAATTAAATCATCTACAAACAGTAAATCATAAACTAATATAACTATTAATAATTGATGGGCATATTGGTTACATCTATCTATCTATGTATCTATCTCTCTCTCTCTCTCTCTCTCTATATATATATATATATATATATATATATATATATATATATCAGACCACGGGACGTTTCGGGAACAAGCAGCAAGATCTCCGATATGAAAAGGTTAACAACATCGTTCAATCAATGTATTGTAATGTAAACAATGGTGTGAAAGAAACAGACGATGACAACAAACGATGCTCAAGCGAAAGTTTATAGAAATCAGAAAGACAAAATTTATTTTGCATAAAAATCCCGACGGAAAATATTACACGAAAAAAGTGGGGTTGCACTAATAATGTTTTTTTTATGGTACTATGGAAATTTTTCCCAGCCATTTAACTCGAAATATTTAAATAAAAAAGGCGATCCTTGATCTTACAATTAATTACAAATATCTGCATTACACAAACAGCGGAAAAGAAAAAATACTCTGAATATTTTCATACTGTTAATTAATTAATATTACATGTTATTAATTAAAATTATAACAGATTCAAACGCCGTTTAGGTTAGGGGTCTTGAAAAACGGGTTATAAAATTTGATTTAACCCTTAAGATATATGCTTACAACAAAATGCATTCACTTCGATGAACAGAAAAAACCGTTCCGACTTTTGCTACAATTCCGTTGTCGTGACGACGCTGGACTTCTTCCTGTTTGAAGTATCAGTGAGTTGAAGGGTGATGCCGTAGCCATTCGGTGTACTCTCTCTGCTGATCTCTGTCGGAACTCTCTCTTTCTCTCTCTCTCTTTGTCTGCTTCTCTCTCCTCACTGTTGCCCCTCTGACGCTTTTCTCCTCTCTCTATTTACCAACCTTTCCCACAAGGCAAGATGTGACACAAGGCCAGTTTTTAACGTGGGCTGTTCCGAGCCCGTAGGCTCCGGCAAAACTTGCTCCTAGATCCCGTATACGCATAGCCTCGTCTGGGTTCCTCTCCGCTCGGATGCGGAGTGTTCGACAAAAGTGGAAATGAAAGGGAATGCCTCCTGCTAGTCCTCTCCCCCCGAAAACGTCCGAAATCAATGCTTTTATGCATGTCTAAGGCGTGGCTGAGCCCAGACGAGTCACGAGAGGACGATATATGGACAAAGCAAACAAAATAAAAACTCCTTTTTTAAATTACCGCGGATCTTTAAAAAAGAAGAAAAAAGCACACTGTAATAAAAAAAAAGTCTGACATATTTGACACTTGTGCATTATTTTTTTTTTTAATTTTAAAATAAAATACAGTGCATCAATAAAATAAATTGACATACATAAAGACAAAAAATATTTTTATTATTTTTAAATTTAATTTACAACATATATTTTGTATGTTAGAAATAAATACGGTTTTAAAATACCTCACAATAATGTCCGTAACATTTAAAGAAACTCTGAAATACAGAGAAAAGAAAACGTGAGGATGCATAAAATAACAATTATAAATACATTTTCAAGACCAAATGATTGAGAAATACAAACTCTACATAAATCCAAATGTGTTCATTTTATAATTGCTGACAAAGCTAACAATATAATCATTATAAATAAAGTTAATTCAGAAAGCGATTAAAGAAAGCTAGCGTACAGAGTCAAATCTGATTTTATAATTGAGAAAAACAATGTTTTCTTAGAACGAATAGTTGTAATAAAGTCAGAGCGAAAATCAACTAATTTCAAGTAAAAATCAAGAATATATTCCAGGCTTTGTAGAACAAGAACATAACATAGAATATATGAACAGTAACTATGATTAAGGAAGCAGCAAAAATAGCAAGAAGAACAATTAGAAATAACAAAATTAAAAACAAACACATTGTAACTGATAAAAATGGTGAAATATGGACGTAAAAATCTAAGACAGACAGAACTAAAAATGTCAGAAATTAAACTGTAATCCGACCAGGTATGTTTTTGGTAATAAGAATCCTACTCCAGGCAGTCTCTTAACACAGCCACTTAGTTGAAATGAAGCGCCGTCAAAGCATTCGTTCAGCAAGGGGAAAAAAACAACAGTTGACAACAATGGCTACGCAATATCTCAAACCCACCAATCTCATTGCAAGCTTCCAATTTGCATAATTTCACGTCACACAAACAAATTAATCAACAAAATACTGAGACACGAAAAAAGAAAGATGAGTAAAAGCAATCAGAAAACGGAAACCTTTTCTATTTCTACCCCAGTAAGCACAGATCAGTGGTTAGTGCATCTAAACAGAACATGAAAGGTTTTGATTTTGCACTTTCGGCCATTCGTTTTATTACTAACAAAATCCAAGCCATTAAGTGTGGGAGACAAACTCCACACATATTTAAAGGGCAAAAACTTCCTAATTGCTAACTTTGTCACCTTCAAGACACTAAGTGCTCATTTAACAGTTTCAATCTATATATTACATGAAGTCAAGACAACAACGTCAGATGGGTTTCTTAGCAGTGCGCAAAACACATTTAAACCGTTCGTTCCTTCGCTAATGTGTAAATAGCAGCAAGAGTAGACGCTCTCTTAGCTGAAAAATCTGGCTAATTCCCTGATCTAATTTACAAATAACATTAGCAATGATATTCGCTTTTCAGGAGAAAATGGCTACATTTATGTATCTATCTTGGCCAGTTCATATCTATCTATCTATCTATCTATCTATCTATCTATCTATCTATCTATCTATCTATCTATCTATCTATTGATAGCTACCTCCAAAACCAGACAGCAGGACAACAAGGGAGAAGAAATCGTCGTCTGAGCAGATATGTGTTGTATGTTTAAAAGCTGGAGCATATTTCTATATAACATATATTTTGTATCGTATATATTATTTTAGGTAGAGTCGTAAATAATTTCCGCTTAAAAAAAAAGATAAAAATACAATTACATTTTATTCATCATATATTCACTATTATTTGCCACTTATCTGGCAACTCTTTTATATCTTTTGAGTAAGAGTTCGCAGGTTTTGATAAAAAAAACACTTTCGTCGATCCATTGGATCTGTTTTCCATTAGAGAATAATTTCCGTATCAAAGCAGAAGAAGGTAATAACCGTTTGATGCAAGGTTGGAGTAATGTTGTGGGTAGAGTATTACACACCAAATGATATCAAATATTTTCCTTGCGTTATTCTTGTAATATGTCATGGTGGAAAATAGCATCTTTCCTGTTGATATGCATAAGGCAACGTTCAGCATGTTTTATAGACAGGTTGCAAATGTTGGGCTTATAAATGTGCATTTAGTGTTTCGTTGCATTTATAAGAAGTCTAAATAAATAATACCCCGATGATCCCAGCACAGGCACATTACATTTCTTCCATTGACCTTAGCTTTTGCACCATTTGTAGACATTTATACTTGTCAGTCTATCGCCCTTTTCATTTAACATTGTCGTCTGTAACCCGTTTTTCGTCACTTGCTACATAAGTAACCGCTAGTTAGGATGATACACTCGTCGTTACAATTGACTCCCCAAAACAGAAATTAATTATGACTTAACTTAATGACATGAAACATACGATATCGTATTGTAATCTATATACGAAAAATACCAATGTCAGTGTGTCACTGTATCAGACTTTTTTTCAGTTAAAGAGACACAACTCTCAATAGCTCAACTATATATTAAATTGTAAAATCAGTGTGTCACTGTATCACACTTTTTCAGTTAAAGGGACACATCTCTGAATAGCTCATCTTCTCCTATATAATAAATGCAAACGTCAGTGTGTCACACTTTTTCAACTTTACCCCTAGAGGCTGTAGCCTAACATATGATACCATTTTGGAATCAGGCCGATTCCGTGTGTAAATTAAAAACATTGAGAGCCGGGTCTGGCTCGGCAATCCTGAATTTTGGATTCCCAAGTTTTCATTGCTGCAATTGTTTTCGGCGATTTTTTACGTGATCTTTGCGACAATTTTTGTACGATAACAATTTTTATAACATAGAAATAAATTTGGGAATAATCGATATTAATTGGAAAATTCAGCGAAAGTCACCCATGAAATAAAAATAATTTTTTAACGCAAAGTAAGGACCTACGTACATCAAATTGTCTTTAAATTAAGTGGAGGCAGAAGAATTATCGTTGAACTTTTAAAAGGTAAGCTTAAATATTAATGCAGTATTTAAACGCAGAGATGAATTTTGAGTTCTGTAGTTTATTGTCCTTATCCCATCTACCCCCTACTTATTGTGATGAAAGCCCAATCAAGATCACTGCACAGGAGCAAGCCCTCTAATAGGGAAGCTATTTGAAAGTGAAACTCTTATTTTAAACTGAGAAAGTATTCACTCAGAGATGTTTACATAAAATGGCTAATGTTGTTGCAAGAGAATTACAGTATTTTATAACATAACTTTTATAACATTATCTTCTTCTTCTTCTTCTTCTTCTTCTTCTTCTTCTTCTTATTATTATTATTATTATTATTATTATTATTATATACTTCATCTGTCAGCAAAGATATTTTGATTATGGCGACATATATCTGCTTATATAACGTATATAATCATATAACTACGATTATTTTCCACCTTCTCTAGTGTTCGCCCTTTTAAAATAAACTGACTCACTAGTAGATATTATCACAAACTGCACTTGGGAAATCTATTTAATTCTTCCTAAAACATGATTACATGTCTACAAATTTAAAACAGTTATTTCACTTACAAACTTTGAGTATAAACATTTAATATCCCGACTTTAAAAAAAGAACTCGATCATTCACTCATAATGCATTTTGTATCTAAATTTTTTTCAATATATAATTGTTACTTTCCGAGGATTCTTCCTGACTAATTTTCTAAGCTTTGCAGTTTATACCGCAGTGTTGTAGCCGATGAAAATTTTGGGAGAAACTCAATAATAATAATAATAATAATAATAATAATAATAATAATGACAAGGACTGCGTCGGCGCTGCAATCAAAGGAGCCGAGGAGTGTAGAAAACAGAGCAAGGGAAGAGTTCCAACAGTCGCAACCAGTAGCTGCACTGCAACGGGCATTACGACATTAGTACTCAAAAATGAGAACAGCAGACTATTATATGAACACTTCAGAGGGTAAACAGGTAATTATAGACACATCTAAATGGACATGGCTACATAAAAGAGGTGGAGTAATTGATATCGGCTCAAATAAAGGAATCGGAGAGCCGAGTTCGAATTCCAGTCGAATCCAATATATTCACTTACGTGCTAAAACCATTGGGAAAGGGTATTAGCACGTAAAAACTAGGTACCAAAGAGGAAAGCTCATCAGAAATATTATCATGAAAATATTTATAAAAAAAGCAAAGGGAAGGAAGCTATGTTACGGCGGTGGGAAAGTGACTGAAGCCGGGGTACCAGGTCATGATCGATAACATTTCAGCAGCTCGGATTGAGAAATCGGAGAGCCGAGTTCGAATTCTAGTCGAATCCATTATATTCACTTACGTGCTAATACCCTTGGGAGAAGTATGAGTCCTCTTCTTCTCCCGCCCGCTATGGATTCTATAGCCTTGGATGGCAACTCGTCTACCGCAGAAAGAAATGGCAACGTACTGCGGGAAAAAATCTGCCTCGTCAGTCATGTATCGAATCGCATGGCACATAACTGACTGACTATATAAAAGTAACCACAAGAGAAAAATTGATCGTTTTAATGGCGGTGTAAAACAAAGGCATAAGAACAAACAATGTAAATACCAAGATAATTATAACTTACGAGACAGGAAAACAGAGCATGTAGAATGTGTGGAAATAAAGATGAGACAGAGAACCAAATAATTAGTGAATGTAGTAAGTTGGCACAGGAATAATACAAGAGGAAATCTGACTGGATAGGAGAGATGATCCAGGGGGAATTGCGCAAGCAATTATATTTTGACCCTACTGGCCAATTGTACATATACAGATCAGAATCTATCCTAGAGAGGGAAACACATATGTTGGCATAGAATTGACATAGAATTGACGGTTAAATATAGCAATTTCAGCTGTAAAATAATGAGAGCTATTTGCTAATCCAGTACTACGCTTAAATTCAGCAGGTCAACGTACCAAAGAAGAACGCACGGTAGAACCATTATGAATATTCAAGAGAAGCTTAGTTCATTATACAAGCAAAAAATGGAAAATCCAATTTTTCTACAATGTATCTTAGTTCGAAACACACTCAGCACACATACACACATATTTACGAAGAAAACCAAAAATATATTTCATGTAAATGTGAGTTTGCCATATTTTGCGTATTGGTTTATAGATATAGTTCTTGCAAAATCACGGTTTTTCTAACCCATTGTGGTCGTATGATATTACTAATATTAACCGCTTTCTTATAAGGAAACATTCGATGTTCCTTGACCGAGCAGCCAGTATTACTGTCGGTTGAAATTTCTAAAATCTTTCTTCGAAATCATTTTTCAGGAAATTAAGTTTTTCAAGTCCATTGTTACCGCCCTTTTCAGTATTGATGGGAGTTTCTTTCCTTACCTTTTGTTCGAAGTTGTGTGGAAGATCAACATATTGGTTATGCCATTATTTTCTTTCTAGTTACATTTGATATCCATTTTTGTTGTTGCTGCTTTTGTTGAATCTTCTCAAGTGATGTGGTGTCTGTTATTTGATACAGTCCTTTATTTGTGATTCTGTAGCGCCAGTCTAAAAGATTCAAAGAAGGGTGGTCCTTTCTAAGACCTGCAGGCTTGATTTTCTCAAAGCCACTTTTAACGATTGATCAGAGAGAGTGGCTCTATAGAGCTGAGATTTCATATATTTCTCAATGGGTTTGACACCATACGTGGCTTCTATATGAAAGTTTCGATCTGACGGGACTCTTTAAGAGTATGACTTTCTCGATTACTGTTTTAGTTTTGTAACAATTTGCTGTGTTGGGCAAAACTAACCCAAGCGTTATCTATTTTGTTTAGTTTTCTTATTCCCTATACTAAACTTGTTACGACTGATCCATGCACCGAGGTATTTTAAATGTTTTAGTATTTACCATTTGCCCATCCTGAATGTTTATGATGGATTCATTGCATGTGTCATCACTGTTTCATTCCAAAATACGTATGTTGTAGCAATGGGTGTGTCTAGGGCAAGATAGCCAGAAGGGGCCACCAATCTCCAGGCTGGTTTTGAAATCAGAGCTTTACTTCATCTAGACTGGCTTACACCCAAGGAAAGATAACTCAGTCTGCTCCGCAATTCTACCCACAGATGAATGAATATGGGTTCATACCATTTCCAAGGGCATTAGTTTGAAGTGAGTGAAACAAAATTCACCGGAATTTGAAATTGGTTGCCTGAGTTCTGTTTCAACGCCGATAACTATTACGTTGCACGCACATCAACATACAGATACGCTTAGATACACACTAACCTGCGCATGTATACAGGCACTGAAAAAAAAACATACAATCGCCTTCACGTGCTAGGAATAAAGGGATCAATACCTGTCCGTCCATCGAAGCATTGTAGTTGGCATCAGTTGTACTACGTTTTCGGGCGAGACATGGCATAAATAGAGAAAACCCGACACTGGGGCTACCAATCTCAGAGCAGCATCACCTTATTGCACTAGAAGGAGAGCATCTCCTTAACATCTCTGTGACCTGGAATGGGGAATTGTCAGCTGTCTTTGCCCGCGCTTACGAGGGCGTGACGGCACATTAAACCGAACTTGTGTTGTATTTTCATTCATTGGTTTTAAGCTGATAAATACTGGAATCAGAGTTCTTGTCTTCGAAAAAGACATGACACAAAATCGTAAAATGTTCTCGGTCCTGGAAATTCCAACTGTGGCCTAAAATATCTCCCCTACTTTAAATAACAATTTTGTTGATTATGGTATAAGGTCTCGTGAACTGGGCAATTTTTGCCTCTCTTCATCATAACCTCTTTGATGACCGACATTAAACTTGACCCTGTGTCACGTTTCCCCACATAAGAAGGGGATTTGATACCAACACCCACATTCTATGAGAAAGGAAATCGTGCAGGCGCTCACATTATTATTTAGATATGATACAATACAATTCCCATAAATTAGTGTCGACACATATGGTACGAATTACTGCAATGAGGAGTTATCATTATTGACATTATTTTCATGTGTACTATTGTACTCGACTTTGTTGCTTTGTTATCATCACTTTTAACCGCATCTGTAACACAATAGAAAAAGCTGCAGGGAGTGCAGTCAAACATGACAAGCATAGAAGCACTCATCTTTAGGCAGGTCTAGGTTTCTCCATAAATAATTGTCCAACGGTACAGTAGCCTAGTGGATTAAAGCTTTGCTGAAATAGTAATTGTCAGTTCAATCCCTAGCTGTACCAGTACCCGGTGCAACAAAGGCGACCAGTATAAAAAAAAAGAGTTAGTCGAGATATTCCTAGACATGGGCAGTGAAACGAGAACATCTTACTCCCGTAGATTAAATAGAGGGTTCAGTTCGGAAATTCCTGTATGGACTCGATATTAAACAGAGAACACAACAGCTGAAATGTAATGATGACAACAACAAATATGAAAATATCATCATTATTTACCAAAATGTTTTGGGAGTCAGCATGTAAATAATGTACGAATATATACATTTTGAAATTGACTTCAGCGTGTTTAAATAGGCGTGTTGCTATGGTAAAGATTTTGTTGTTTTTTTTCAGTTGCTTTGATAATGCTCGCTGAGAAAGAAAAGTCAACAAGAAAAAATGTATATATTGATGTAACTTTTCCCTGATTCACAAGAACATTTGATACATATATTTGGGCAAAAGTTCATGTTTTTAAATCGATTTCACTCCAAGCAAGGCAGTAAGACACAAGAGGTTACTTGGTGTGGAAGAATTAGGAACAGGGACATTACTAACGAGTGGGTAGAGAAAGGAGTAATCAGGAGGAGAGTAGATAGCGATTGATATTGCATTTAAATTTTTGGTGATTAAAGTTGGCTGGAAAGCATGGACCTGGAAGAGAGTTCCACAAAAGTAAAAGAAACTGTTAACATGGTTACATCTAGCCAGCTCAACTTTAAATTGATGAGATCTCGACGCCAGTCTAAAACTCCGCTTAAATTTTTTAAAAAATCTAGGCACCATAGCGAAGAGATCATTCGAACAATTATGACTATTTAATTTTGGTAAAACAAAAAGCCTGTAATTTATCAGAAATCATAATAAGTTACCTACTCTTTCCTGAGTTTAATCGCGTAATGCTTATGTGGTCAGGGATGAACGACTCTGCCAAATTTTGAGGCCGTGTGGACTTGCAGGCTATTCAAAAATCAAACAGAAAAGAACGGTCAGCTAGATATAAATCAAAGAAAAAAATATCAAATTTAATTAAAAACAAATTACGGAATATTTTCGTTTATTATCGTAAACAAAAGCAAAATAAAACCAGTATAGCGTTTGCATTTAAGTCTACGCCTCAGTCTAAACAGATGTTCAAATTTCTTTATTTTATTTTTGCTTGATACCCTATGAAGGACGCATCACCTGTTTGTCATCTCTGATAATTCAACATCTTCCATTTGGGTGCCTTTGCTACCAAATTCCTCGTTTTGGCTTCGTCGCTTCGAATGACATTTCTCTGCGTTCACCTTTGTTTCTACCGCAAAATATGTCGAAAAAAGCTTCCCTGGCTACGGACTGGCGTATCTCCTTACACATTTTGCATGATTCTTTATTAATATACATTCTATGTGATTTTGTTCTAAGTTGTAGCTGGCACTTTTAGTGTTAATGACGCATTACATAATTTTATAAGGGTTTTTCCATGATTCTTACAGGACCTGTCACGTGGAAAGCGGACTCGTCCTCGGGTTAGCGCGAGTTATATTTCAGGTTGAAAGCGGTGTTCACATTACCGACCATTTAAATGCCGTAGACCAGCCACGTAGGCGGGCATTGGCAGTGAGATCCCATAGCCGCAGATTCTCTGTTGGAGTTTACTTCTTCATGACGACATCTGTAGGGGTGTGCTACTCTTCCGAAGAAGCTCTCTGACAGTATGGTTTGTCCGCTCCTGGTCTCACTGCATATGGTTATTGTATTTTTTTTGTTTTTTTTTGTCTATTATGATATTTGTTAATCACTGAACTTCATTTAGTTAATGACACAAGGGTCACTAATTACCTTATCTATTCCGTCTGTAAACTCAGCTCCCGCTACGCTAGAAATCAAGTGAAATTTGACAATTTGTTGATACACTAGTGCATAGATTCTGGAGTAAAACTTCTAATTATGATAGTTAATAACTATAATATTAGATAAATGAATAAATAATTGTCTTAAAAATACTTAAATTATTTTTCGCTATCTTCTTCAATTTGAAACTATATAAGAGTATTTATCATATACATTGGATATTGCTGTCATATCTACTTTAGTGCATTCGCTATGTATTAAGAGATAAAATTCTCGATTAAATGAAAAAAAAATGCCATGCGTGATACACACCTAGGCGATCATGTATCTTTCGATACACAACTGACGAGGCAGATTTTTCCCCGCAGTAGGTTGCCATTTCTTTCTGCGATAGAACAGTTGTCATCCAAGGCTATAGAACACGGTCTGTTCTGTCATTTACCCATAGCTGGATGTGGGGAGAAGAAGAGGACTCATACTTTTCCCAAGGGCATTAGCACGTAAGTGAATGTAATGGATTCGACTGCAATTCGAACTCAGCTCTCCGATTTCTCAATCCGAGCCGCTATCCATTACTCCATCCAAAGAAGAGCCTGAAATGTTCTCGATTCTGAGCTGGCATCCCGGCTTCAGACACGTGCCCACCGCCGTAGCTTTTTCTATAAACATTTTCATGATAATTTTTCATGATAAGCTTTCCTCTTTAGTACCTAGATTTTAGGAATTTAAGCATAGTACATGACTGATTGGCAGCTAAGTACCATAATTTTACAGTTGAAATAGCTAACTGTAACTATAAGTTCTCTGCTAACAATTTCTTTTCCCGCGCTTCCCGGTTGTGAAACTCTCTCCCGGCCTTTTGTTTTCCTGTCAACTTCGGTCTTCAAAAGTTTAAATGCATTGTCAACGCTTGCTTTTTATCCTGTTCTTTTATTCTTATTACTTTTCTGTTTTCCTTTTTCTCATTATTTCACACTCAGTAACTCCCTTGTGTCTTTGTGGCTTTATTGCTTTTCTTGGAGTGAAATGTTTAAAAAAATTATATATCACGTTGTACGTTGTTCACCCTACAGCTGAATACGAAATGGCTTCGCGAGTACTTCCGCTAGCATTTTATTTTCTTGTTTAACTCCGACAAGCAATCAAATCACACCACCGATCATAGGACGTTTTTTTACGTGGTAACTCAGCAAAAATGATCATGCCCTCCCACCGCTTCTACACCGTAAACAAAGAGGCACCATATAGGGAATGAATCCCATAAGTCCGATTAAGTGTATCTTTATAGATATACATGCATAGGTATATACTTACTTTTTTCTGTCTTTCTCTCACACTGTCTCCTGGATATACCTAATAAAATGTCTACCGCCTTTTATTTCGTTTTTTGTTCGTCTTTTTTACGCATTTAATTTTGTATGTGTTTTCCTTTTTGCAAGCCTGTAATAATCTCATCTACTTCCCTTTTTTTCTTTTCCTATGTATACTTGTTTTTACCACGTTTCTATTCTCTCAATAAGGAGAGGTCGATTTTGATACCATAGGATTGCACTCTGTTTGAAAGCTAGGATTTCATAACATAAATAACGACACAAAATATATTTTTCCAACTCATTACCATTTGTTGAGGAAATGAGTTTATGGATTAATTTTAGGTTCAAAATCTTAACGTTGGAATTTAATTCCGGTGATCAGTAAAAGCCTAATAGCACAGTCTTATAAAATTTATAATTTACTGAAGCTTTACTAGTTGTATATGGAGAAGTTGCATGGTACAAGCACATTATTACTAAATCATTGTGTCATCAAATAAGATCTTCAAAAAGAAATTATACTGAATAATTTAGATGTAATATGTTATACAGTGCATTAGTGTTAGTGCGACTTTCAATAAACAATGCAAATTTAAAACAATATGTTTTATAATTTGTGCCAAGCAGTATTATGATATTATATACACTTTTATCTATTTTTTGGTTTTTATTAATTATGGTCTAACAAATGTTATTCCTTGAGTAACCATTTTTGTAATCTTTTACCACTTTTTACAGTTTTTACTTATCGAATACAGTAAAAAATATTTATTTTGCTTGTGGTGATTCATAATTAGAATTCTTTTGAATATTTTCTATTCTTTGTATCTAATGCAAAAGATGTCAAAGTTATTTGGATGTATTCTTGAAAGAGTAAAATTCTGGTGTTAGTTTGTAAGCAAAAGTCTGTGGAAATTAGGTATGTCTGTACATTTTGTCAGATGATGTTTAAACTAAATCCTAAAAAACTGATAAAAGCTATAAAGCTACTTATTGGTGTTAGTACTTATCAAATCAAGCAGCAGATTTTACACCGAGTGCAATGTTGAAATAGAGAAAAATCAACCTGCTCTAATGGGCATAAGTTTTATTGTTTTGTTTCATTTCGGAAGTACAGATCGTGGATTTAATTACTGATACTTGCAAAGTATTTGTAGCAGTCTTTAAATGACAATATTCCGCCACAAGTAAAAATAGAAAAAACCTTTCCTTTCTTTTACCACCCAAATCTATATGATAATTAGTGTTCATTTAACTTGAAAATGATAATAGGACTTTTAATTCCCAAGACAACAGATGTGAAAATTTGACTACTACAAAACCCAAAAAAGTTTTCATTCAAAATTGTAGCGTTGGAATTTAATTCCAGTGATCATTAAAAGCCTAATAGAACAGTCTTATAAAATTGATAATTCACTGAAGCTTTACAAATTGTATATAGACAAGTTGCACGACACAAGTACATTATTACTAAATCATTGTGCCATCAAATAAGACCTTCATTTACTTCAAAGGGAAATTATATTGAATAATTTAGATGTATTATGATATATAGTGCAGTAGTTTTAATGTGATTTTCAATATACAATACAAATTTAAATTTTTAGGAAAATTTGGGATAATCATAATTAAGTAATTCATCGAGTCTAGAATAAACCTCAACAGAATACAGAACACACTGGACGGCCGTTTCATTCTATATTTTGGTATCATCAGCAGTGCGCATCCACTACCGAGAATTCAAACCCGAACAGTTACGATATCAGGCAAACGTCATACCAACTGTACCAACGGGCCACGGTGACGAAGGGGTAAAGAATTAGACTTGATATAGCATTCTGCTTACAGTTGGTATGACATTTGCCTGATATCGTAATGATGAGCCCCAAATATAGGACGAGACGACCATCCTGTGCTTTCAGCGTTCTGTTAAGGCCTCTCTCAACACTCGATGAATTACTTAATTACAATTATAAATTTAAAGCATTTTATTTTATAATTTGTGCCAAGCAATATTATGGTATTATATAGACTTTTATTTATTTTGTGTTTTCATTAATTATGATGTAACAAATGATCCTACAAATGATCTAACAAATCTTATTCATTGAGTAGCCTTTTTATAATCTTTTACCATTTTTTTACACATTTTTTATTTGTTGAATACAGGAAAAAAATTCCATATTTTCTTTGTGGTGATTCATAATTAGAATTCTGTTTTGTATATATTTTCCATTCAATGTATCTAATACAAAAGATATTAACTTTATTTGGATTTATTATTGAAATAGCAAAAGTTTGAATTCAGTTTGTATGCAAAAATCTGCAGAAATTAGGTAGTTCCGTATATTTTTCAGAGGATGTTTAAAAGTAAATGCTCAAAAATTGGTAAAAGCTATCAATGTAAATTTTAGTGTCAGTACTTGCCATATCAATTGTCAACTTTCACATGGAGTGCAATGTTGATTTTAAAATGTTAAAATATAAAAAAACCTGCCCTATTGCCTCAACTGTATATAAAATATTATGATATTTGTCTGTGTCTTTTATAGACGGATTTATCAATACAAAAAATGTTTTTGTGCAGACGCACTGAACACAGTTTCTCTCTTTTTCAGATCCAGCATAAAAACTCTTCATCTTCATATAAAAATATGCAATTGTTCTTTCCTTTTTCTCTCTTTTCTTTCTTAGGCATTAAGAAACGCGTTGGAAATCGTATGCATTTGCCTGCACACTTTTCAATGTTCCGTAGTCAGATGTGTGAAATTGAATTTATGTATCAGTTATTACTGGCCACTCGAGCCCTTATCTTTGCTCTTCCTTTTGGCCATCGTAAATGAGAACAGTCCAGCTGAAGTCCAGGTGCAATACGCTTACTATCTAGATGAGCACCGGCTTTTGTACAGTCCACTTTTCGCTAGATTTCCAAAGTACTTGCCTGAAACATTGCGTAAATGTCGTTCATCGGTTGTTCTGTCGTTCGGACGAAGTGAATTCTTCTTATCCGCTCCCTGGGGCTGAGAAATGATGGCTGAGGTTTACAGCTGGGTTTGGGTCAGGAAATGGAGGGGGAAGGAATAAATGGTAGGCATTAAAATTGAGAAAGGAGGGGGGGACAATGGTTGCGTGAGGTTATGAGTCGATTGCTTGATAGACGTATGTATCTATTGAAGGAATTGACCTTAAGAAGACGAGTAAACAAATGAGACTGGCGAAAGGAAATAAATACAGGGTCAACGCGAAACGAGGGAAGTAGGCCTGAACTACAGGATATTTAGTTTTTTGTTTGTTTTCATATGACTCAATCTTAAAATTGTAAGGAGGAAAGCAAGTATCACAGACATTCTTGTGCGGGCAGTTTTCCTTCATTTTTTCCCTATGTACTGCATCCCTTCATGACATAGGCGTTCATAGTTCTCCACAACTTTCTATCACGTGTGGCTCTTAACAATTTATCTCCTTTCGCTAAGGCTCCCTCTTCCGTCATTCACGCAAGCTCGTCAGATAAGTGACTCGCTGCATTCTACCGGGTGTAACATAAAAATTGTCCAAATCGTCTAGCAGTATGGGATAATTGTCCCTCCCACAAAATGTTTAATATCTAAAAAACACTAAACTAATTGAGTTTCTTTTTTCCACGTTTTCAGATATGACGTTAGCAATCTTGACAACATTTGTCGTAAGAATCACTGAAAACCCCCTTGAGTTATTCAGCCAGAAAGAGAACAGATTAAAATCATTTTGTGTCAGACCCATTATGTCTTCTCAACTGAGCAATAGTGAGAGGAAAAAGATCATTCAGGCCTTCAGTAATGGTACCAACATCCATACTCTGTCTTCCATTCAAAAACCATCAAGAGAACGGCGAATAAGTTTAAAAAAGATGGCTCGGAAAACTGGATCAGGAGGTCACAACAAGAGGGATTATCATTTCAACTTAGAGCTAAATACATTCTTATTGTTCAAAGTAGTGTACAATCGTGTTATAAAAACCTCGGAGAATTCCAGTAAGATATCTTTAATCATTTCTAAGATACACCGGTTCAAATCTTAATCTAACACTTGAACAATTTTGCTGTTGCACGATTTGGGCAATTTTCCTGTTACACCAATTTTCTCTCTTGCTCTCAAAAATGAATCTCGTGGACTGGCGCTACAAAATCACAAACAAAGATATGTACCAAATAACAGAAACCATATCACTTGAAGATTTTCAAAAAAGGCGGCAACAACTAAAATGGATAGAACATGTAACTTCAAAAGAAAATAATGACATAAGGTGCTAACGTTATACACTACTTAAAAAGGGTCACAAGGGAAATCTCCATCAATATTTTAAAGAATGATAACAGGTAACTTCTTCCTTTTTATGTACCGTGTCCCTTCCGGACGTAGAAGATGATGGCTCCCCCACAATTTCCTGTCCTTTGTAGCTCTTAACAGGTTTCGTCTTTTTGTTTTCTCTCCTAAATCCTTTCCTTTACTCAAGATAAGTAGGTTCTGCATTGTTTTTTTCTGTCCCTCTTGCCTTCAATCTGTCCTGTGGGTATCATATTTTCAAAGCGTACTTTCCTCATTATGTACCATAGAAATTTCAACTCTCTCTTCCTGGTGTTGCGTATAAGTTTCCTTTTAGTTTTGTATTGGGTTGGTGCATAATTATCAGGCGTTTTTTAATGAATATTTGTTATGGAAAAAGAAATATAACAATTCAACAATAATATTTTAAATGATTATTCCAGGGCATATAATTATCAACACGCATTTTTATAACCTGAAAATAAAATATTTTTATTAAAAAAGTAAACAAAACAGCAATTTTTTATTAACAAATAACTCACCTACAAAAACGCCTGATAAATTATACATCAACCCAATATCTATTTTCATGAAGAATTGTCTTAATAGAAAAATTTTATATATTTCAAGCGATAGTAGCACTGGCTGTTCGGTCAATGAATACCAAATATTTCCATATAACAAAACCGCTAATATTGCCATTAGCATAACTATACTAAGAATCAGAATGAGACAGTTGAAATTTTCTTGAGACTTGATGTAGAAAGAAGGTTCGGAAAATTTGGGACTAGCAGAATATATTGAAAGCAAGAGGAACAGAAGGGAATATCGAGTAACATTTTTAACGAGCTCGTGTAACTGACTGACAGAACAGGGGGTGCGGGATAGTAAAAAGATAAACATTGCCAAGAGCTACAAAATATAAGAAGTTCTGGAGATCCATAACTGCCCACGTCCTGCCAAAATCGAAATATCACCGACAGGTCATGTCTGACAAGAGCAACAATGGCCAAAGTGATTCTTAACGGCAGAAAATTATTCCACTGTTATTTAAACAGGACCACTTCGCACACACTGGAACACAGTCTAAAGCCCAGACATAGACCTCGCAAGAAATATTGTACTATAATATCTACTACCTCTTAAGATGCACATACTCTATGACTAGCGGCTCGTTTCCGAATACGGCTATCTGCTAATGTGGCTTTGTTGCAGGTGCATGTTCAGGCACGTTTGTGTATGGTCAACACATACAGAGCCAAACTGTGGTTTATACTACAGCTATGCATTACTTACTGTTTCTGGTAGAGAGCGCATAATCTGGCAGGGCAATTATTCTGAAAAAAAGGCAATTTTCGATGACAAAAAATTTGTCAAAACTCAAGGTATTGTTTCTGTCATGTCTCAGTGGTACCCCGCATATTAGAAAAGTTTCCCCAAACTGAAATTATCAAAATGTCACATCCTTAAGAAATCGACAAGAGGAAGATTCGAATCCCGATCTGATGGACAGAAAGTTAAAGTAAAGTTCTAATCACTCGGCCAGGCGCCGACAACACAACAGGTTAAAAAGGATATCGTGTTTCATAGCGCGTTGCAATTGTATTTTTGATCAGTATACATACAGGGTGTGGCAGAAACACCTCCCACATATACATTTCGGAATTAACTGTTACTGTCTTGCCATTATGTGGGAGATATTCTGGGAAGTATATGTGGCAGGTATTTCTGCCCCACCCATATATATATATATATATATATATATATATATATATATATATATATATATATATATATATATATATATACATATATATATATATATATATATATATACATATATATATATATATATATATATATATATATATATATATATATATATATATAGTTGTATATTTAGGCAGCAATCCTTCTTTTATGCAAGTTTCATTAAAAACGACAGACAAGGTACTACGGTTAAATTTTTTATTTAATTTTTTTGTCCAGCAAAGAAAGCTCTTGTTTGTACACAAGATAAATTAAATAAAAAACTTAAACGTAGTACCTTGTCTGTCGTTTTTAATGAAACATGCATATATATATATATATATATATATATATATATATATATATATATATATATATATATATATATATATATATGGGGCGGCATATATAAGTATATATATATATATAAGAGTGGACATTGAAGTTAACACCCAGAAGCGACAGTCTGTTTCATGTTTAAATGCAAGCCTTTAAACACGAAAAAATGTCCACTCCTATATTTTCATAAGCTCAATCTCGGATATTGAGCACATTAACCCATAAATATAGCATACCTTTAAACTATATTTCACACACAGACTTATATATATATATATATATATATATATATATATAATAAATTTTATTTATTAATCCGAGATATTTTTATTACGGTATTTCTAGTGGATTCCACTATTTGAACGCATAAACGGAGCGTCTACTCAAATATGGGTATCTACTAAAAACAACATTTAAGCAATATATATATATATATATATATATATATATATATATATATATATATATATATAGATAGATAGATAGATAGATATCATCAATATTCATCTGTGCTGCTTATTTAAGATGTTGAGATGGCGGATACACGTATTGAGATTTGGCAATACGAAGGAAATGAAAAAATATCTGAATATTCTGCCTAAACTCGTTTAACTGTTTTTAGGGTTGTAACTTGTCATTTGAAAAAAAAGCACCGATGAAATCGATGAATATTATGTGTCCATTTTGTTGCTTTAAATCTGGGAAAGACCTGACCGCCAGAAATCGAACTTTTCAGAAGAGATCGGGTCATCAATAATAATAATAATAATAATAATAATAATAATAATAATATATATATATATATATATATATATATATACATATATATATATATATATATATATATATATATATATATATATATATATATATACATATATATATATATACATATATATATTTAAATAGTTTGAAAACGCAGGTTTTATAATGAACCCCAATAAATACAAACACAGCTTTCCATAAGCTTAAAAAGTACAAGTGTTTCTTAATGAACTAGAGAAATGCATGTATGCCTTCAATTGGATATTTGCAAATCTCTTGAAAATCCATCGTATATTGACACTCCATAAGAAGTGTGTACACTTTTGAAATAGTAATGATCAGAAACAAGAAGTGGGCCGTGGTGAATCCGCAGAAACTTTGCGGAAAGAAGGAAGATGTTTGGCGAAATTTCAAGCAAATCATCCACTTAATGGCAAACTGTCGAGCAATTAATTCAGACCTCTCCTGTGAACAGTTGGATAGAATTTATTCCTGTTTGAAGAGAAATACCTTTTTTTTTTGCCAATCGAGGAGGAGTTCTGAAACATGACAAATCTCGACTTGATATTTCCTCGAATAAGCACCTCCTTCTGCGCTTATCCGTGGAGTGATCTTATTGACATATGAACCAATTGGGACATTTATTATCTTTTATAACTCGCAATGATTTTGTTTATTGTTTTTTTTTTAGAAATTATTAAATCAAAGCAATACATTCTGAAGCAAGAGCAGCAAAATATTTTTCACAAAGATGTATGAACCTTCAAAATATATTGTTATTCTTAAACTTTTACAACAAATTCTCGCGACGGATACATGCACCCGTCCTGTGTATGACGATAAACTATATCCACGTCCTGGGTAAGACGAAAAACTACACCCGACAGTAAGGCCTTTCATCAGGATGTTTTGAGGAGCATGGAACCACCTCTTAATTGTTGGTGTCCCCAGATCCACCCTGACCTGCGGTAGTAGCACCTCTCAGGGTCCTAGCTATGGGCAAATAGTTAACCCCCCAAAAGGGTTCAAAACAATATGAAAGTATAAAAATAGGTTTAATACCAGGAATACGTTTTGAAAAAACTATTACCAGTAGTACATTTTTGTAAACGAAAATATCACCAGCAATAGATTTTTGAAAACAAAAATATTATCAGCAATAAATTTTTGAAAACAATTATTAGTAGCAATACATTTTTGGAAAAAAAACTATTAGCAGCAATAAAAATCTTGTCCGCATTAAATAACCCATTGACGTTGATATGCCGTAAAACAAAACAAAACAAATCAATGATACATGAACTTACATGGGACAACAGAAAAATGTATTGGAGCCCAAAACCGATGATGGGGACATTTCTTGAATTAAAATATCAATTAGCCTTTGAAAAGAAATTATGCCAAGTAAAATTGATTTTATGAATAGCATCAAATTAACTTTAAGGATAAACTTTCAAATCAAATCTTGTGCACATTCATACTTAGTTAAAACAAAATGTGAGCGGCTTATTCTATGGCGTGTGCATTAAAAATGCAGAATGCTTATTCTAAGATATGCTTTTTTTAAAAATTTGGGCGCATATTTTAGGTGGGGGACATATATTTAAAAAAACTGCGTGACACTTATTCTACGGGCTCTTATTTTAAAATGTAGATCACTTATTTTGGGAGGGCTTATTTTAAATTGTGTGACGCTTATTCAATGTGGCGCCTATTTAAAAATTATATATTCCTTTATGTTATGATATATTCTCAATTAGCAGAAACAACTTGTACACTTTTCTTGTATATATATTTACTTTTAATCATTTCTTTCGCAGTTTATTTCGCTATTATATGAAGAAGTAAATAGCATTGTGAAATAACTGCTTTGATAAATGACATGAATGGACAAGTATGCTATTGAAACTATCAACTTGTTCTTTTCTTTTGTCCTTTTGTTGCGTTCCGTGTTGCCATTGTCTTCCGTTCTTCATACCCCAGAGCCACATGATTATTTTTGTTATTCGCTTCATTATACAAGAGGTACAGACGTAGCATTTTACCACGTGCTGCCTAGCCTTTCTCGGGAATCTGATTGGGGGCTTTTTCGACTTATCAAAGTTCTTGCGGCTGTTTTCTCTCTCCATGCCGCTTTGGTCTTATATCAAATACAACGGCAATCTATCACTGTCCTACTCCACAAGCATAAAATCTTCTGACCTGTAGTTTGCCATGAATTATTCACACTAAACATTCTGTAACACTTTTCAGTAAGAACTTTATCAATGTTGCTTAAATGCAAAACAGAACTAAGTATTTGGTAATGAAAAAATAGGAGTGATATAATAGTTTGCAGTTGGTATCTACCAGTATCCAATAATAAATTACGCGTGAGTTGTTTATTTATAGGTTACTACGTGTTTTCAAAAGGTATTCGGAAACCAGCATACTGTCGTACCCTGATCTGGTTCTTTCAGTCTCGTTGCTCCACACTCAAAATGTCGTCATCCCAACGGGTGGGACGGTGGGTAATTTTTTCCTAAGCCTATTCTGTTATTCGGTTCTTTTTTGTTTCAAATTATACGGAGATCCCGGCGTCCTGTATATTCCGAGTCAAAATAATTGTGCGACATTGGATACTGGTGCTAGGTATTAGTGTACGTCTGGAATCTCAGAATAATTGATACCTTCACCTCACATAACACGAGGATGAGTTACTGAGATTCATTCTCGAAAAACTTTTGAA
Source organism: Acanthosepion esculentum (assembly GCA_964036315.1). Taxonomy (NCBI): domain Eukaryota; kingdom Metazoa; phylum Mollusca; class Cephalopoda; order Sepiida; family Sepiidae; genus Acanthosepion; species Acanthosepion esculentum. The sequence continues at coordinate 49,949,440 of OZ038495.1, read as the reverse complement.
GGTTGCCCGATTAACAATTAATCCGCTTAATACTAAATTCTTTCTTTTTTCCTTCATCCTTGCTTTCTTTCTATCCTTTTCTCTTTTTCTCTTTCACTCTCTCACTATATATATATATATATATATATATATATATATATATATATATATTTTGAACGATAAAAATTAGACACACTGTGTTGTAGATTAATATTCTTATGCTTTTATTATTATTATTTCATTTATATTCCTCGACTAGTTTCGACCAACATGGCCATATATATATATATATATATATATATATATATATATATATATATATAGAGAGAGAGAGAGAGAGAGAGAGAGAGAGAAAGCATCAATTCGATCTTCAGACTAAGGATCTTGTGCTGATTCCTATGACCGCACTGTTTATATATATATATATATATATATATATATATATATATATATATGTATAAACACTCTATTTTCAATATTTTGGCACTCTTCACTATTTTAAACTATATACATATCAAAGAATATATATATATAAATATATATATATTAAGAATATAATTATGTATAGATGTAGATACATATATATATATATATATATATATATATATATATATATATATGTCTATGTAAATTATTTTCAGATTGAGTGTATCATATCAGTAAAGTAACAAAATGGATGAAAAACAAGTAGAAAAACTCTTCTTAGCCGACGCGTTTCGTCCTCTGAGGAACTTTATCAAGACAATGTAGGATTTATTTTGTTGCACATGTATATATGCAAAAGTGCTAATGTCATTGATTCCTCAGGTGGTTGATATATATATATATATATATATATATATATATATATATATATATATATGTGTGTGTATATATATATATATATATATTTATATATATATATATATTTATTTAATGAGTGCTTAAGCACGTTCTTGCCTGACTTGCTACCCAAATCTGGATTTTAGTTACATCAGAATACTGATGTTGAGAAGTGACTAGTTTGTGTGTGTGTCTCTGTGTGTCGACATTAATGTTGTAACTTGTAGGAAAAAGAAAATGCAGCTCTTCCTATCGTCTAAAGCAATTGCATCAAAATAGAGATTAATAAAGCATATATATATATATATATATATATATATATATATATATATATATATATATATATATATGCGATGGCTCTTATAAGTATTAAAGAGTCAATGAACGTTCGTTCTTCTACTTTAGATTATGATAATGATTTTCCCCAAACTTAGTGGCTTTCTGACTCCTTATGGTTGCCACTCCCTAATTTTTCCGTGTTCGAACGCCTCAAGTGCTTAAGAGGATGGGTACATTCAAATCTCAAAAGCTGAAGCGTACATACAGCAATATTGATTTAACTGCATTTTATGAATTGAAATCTTTAAAACTGTGTCCGAATAGATTATGCAATTTTAGGTTAACGCTTAAGGACAAATTGTTTTGGAAGATATCCAAACAGAGTGTTGGTCTGTATGAAAATGCCAAGCAGAGCGAAAGTTGAATCTATGAATAGCACAAGATCAAGAATAGACCTGCGGGTCATTACAAGAGCGAGGAAGTCACTTCTTCAGTTGTGACCTGCTCATTTATGAACCCATTTTAAAGGAATTAAATTATTCAGTCAGCCCTTGTGTAGCTCTCGTCCACCTGAGACCAAGTCAGATATGTAAGTCCAGTCAAGTCTAGAGTAAAAACGATCATTGACTAAATACTAAATACTCTAAACTAGATGCCTTATATGCAATTAAATTTTCAAGGTTAAGTTTGGCGAATGTCTGAAATAAATTTAAGAAAAAAATAGTAGTTCAGAAGAATCAAGATCAAAACATTTTATTTGATCGTCAATTGACGCAATTAAAGATATTTATTCAAGGGTATCAAAGATCTTTACAGTCACATATTCAATTGAATGTGGGAAAATTGATATCTGAATCCAAATTCTGCTAATGATTTAGAAAAAGAAAAAAATATTCAGGGTGAACAGACGCGGAGCAGCGGAAAGCATGTTTGTTTTGAAGACGGCTACTGCTACACTGGTTTCGATATTTTATTTTTCATATTTTACAGGTGAACTGCTGTGAAGTATTTATTTTCTTTTTAAGTATTTCACCCCAAGCAAGGCAGGAGTACTACTAGCACGAAAGGGGTTACAGAGAGTGAAATAAAGAGTAAAGAGGGGTGTTTGAGGAATGGATAAAGAGAAGGACAGGGATGAAGATCAAGCCATCAGAAGATGTTGATTGACATTACATTTAATTTTTTGAAGATTATAGTTATTAGGAAGCAACTAAGAGGAAGAGAGTTCTACTGTTTGGAAGTACGAGAGGAGAAGCTGTTGGAGTAGAAGAGGTGGTTACATTTAACTATTTCCACAGTAAAAGGGTGGGACCGAGATGCCAACCTAGTAGCACGGTTAAATTCATGCAGTTGGGACACCAGTGAAAATAGCACGTCAGAGCAGTTGCCATGAAAATATTTGCAGAAAAGACAGAAAGAAGCCGCATCACGTCTGTG
>OZ038495.1:49886923-49941923 GCA_964036315.1 Acanthosepion esculentum | reverse complement strand
CAACTGCGCCCCACATATAATAATCAAGGTAGTTGTAGTCTGGGTAGTTAGGTGAACAGATATAAGGAGTTATGTGGCTGCAGAAATTGTCTGCCATCCATGACTGGGTTTTCCTGCTTGTGCGGCATGGTACAGAGTCCGCTTGCCAGACATAGGGACTTTCAGTAGCCACCTGCTTGACCCAGGGAAGCATTAAACCCCCAAGGCACCTTCGTGTTGAGTCTGGGGCCACGTGAAAAGATAAATGGAGGCATAATGTCGTCATCACTAGCGATCACTCCAAACACATTCGTAATCACAATTAGACTCATCCAACTCTTTGTAAATTCTCTGCACTCAAACACTCTGAAATTTTCGTATTGGAGCTTGCGGTACAAATGCCAAGCAGTACAGCATGGCGTTTACAAATTTCTGGCGGAGTAAATTGCGTCACGGTGGTCTTTTCCCACAGATGTTGAATCTATATTTAACAAAGCTAAGAAAGACTACTAAACAGCCCTAAAAGATTCCCAGCAACACTCACATAATCACCACAGAACACAAAAAAGGCAAACAGGAAAAGAAATGTCATATGGTTCAACCCACCGTACAGCAAAAACGTAAAAATAAACGTAGGAAAAATATTCTGCAAACTTTTACACAAACACTTCCCGGAATCAAGCAACCTACACAAAATATTCAACAAAAACACAGTAAAGATCAGCTACAGTTGCACCGAGAACATGGCACAAATAATAAAAAAAAGCACAACAGGAAAATTATTAACAAACCACACGAACAAATTAAAACCACGTGCAACTGCAGAATAAAAATCGAATGTCCCTTAAACGGTAATTGTTTACAAAATAACGTAATCTACCAAACCACGATAAAACCAGCAGATAATGAAGAAAAAGTATAAATAGGACTAACTGAAGGACCCTGGAAACAAAGAAATTATATACACAAAACATCTTTCACAAATAGTAAATATGCGAACAGCACAATGCTTTCTAAGTATATCTGGGAAATAAAAAAACAAAACACAACCCACACCCAAAATATCTAGGAAAATAAGGAAAAACTCATCAGCCTACAACAACCTATCAAAAACTTGCAAACTTTGCTTGGAGGAAAAAATAGCTATCATTACCTCCCCAGACCAAAATAAATTATTAAATAAAAGATCCGAGCTAAACTCAAAATGCAGACATGAAAAGAAATTTTTACTACGTAACTTAAAAATCGAAAACTGAAAAAATAAATAAATACATAAACAAACAAAATGACAATAAAATAAGCAAAATAAATTAATCCAAACAAATTACCAAATCACACCTGTTAGAACAGACGAAATAGAATAAAAAATAAGGAACAAAATCAATAAATAAAGTAAATAATAAACAAAATATTAGACTATAAAAAATCAAAACAAAAAGTCGGACGAAAATAGCTATAACTGTTATATAACGATATAAAAGATGAATAAAAATAATATACTGCGTTACTTAAAAATCGAAAACCAAAAAGAGAAAATATACAGTGTAATAAATAAATAACGACAAGTATAATAAATTGATCTAAATACATCCAAATATATAAATAAACTAACAACCGATACCGATAAACTAGCCGTTTAGAAAAAACAAATAAAGATAATCAATCCAAATAAATAAATTAAAAACTGTTCCCGCCAAAAAATAATAGTCAGAACAAACCACAACAACCAACCACAAAATTCAACAAATAGCTTTATCTTCCCAAACAAAAACAAAACTGTTAAATAAGCTATATAAACAAATTTTTATTACGTTAATAAAAACACCGATCAAAATAAAAATAATAAATAAATAATATATAAGATAAAAAATAAAAACAAAAATAAATAAAAACAAGCAAAATAATTTGACCCAAATAAATAAATAAACGACTTTCAGTAAAATAGCCGCCATGATAGACCACCCACAATAAGCTATATAAACAAATATTTACTACGTTAATAAAAACACCGATCAAAATAAATAAAAAATAAATAAATAAAAATAAAATAAATATAAAGGATAAAAAACAAAAATAAAATTAAATAAAAACAAGCAAAATAATTTGACACAAATAAATAAATAAACAAATAAACGACTTCCGGTAAAACACCTGCCAAAAATGACTACCCACATTGCACCACTGACCCGTATATATAAATAGCTGAGAAAAATAACAGCACTCGTGGCCCGATGATTGCTAGGGTGTGTTTGCTCATTGGACCCCCTTTTTTTTCTGCCCCCTTTTCTTTTTCCTTCAGTTTAACTCCCCATCCCTTCCCTCTTTAGGTGCTCAGTGATTTCAGTTCTCTGGAGGATACGGGACGCCTTTCGTTTCGAGTGTGAGCTTTTTCGTATGGTTGAGTCTGAATCAGTGCGTGTTTGTGTGAGTGGTTGGGATGGATAAATGTTTGTTCTATATTGTTATAGTCCCGTGTCGATTTCGCCTAGTTAATTGATTTTACTGTCACATTTAGGATTTGTGGGTTTTTTTATTACTAACATAATTTTGTTTAGTTTCTTGTACATATATTTAGTCATATTGTATATATTCATTCGGGGATTATATATTGTTTAAAATTTTTACTCCCGCCCCCCCCAGACTTTATTGTACATATGGGGTTATTTAGGACTTTCATAGAGACCATGAGGTATTTTGGTGGATGTAGCATGAAAGGTAAGTATGAATGTGGCGTTTTGGTGGAAGGAATATTGTTTTGTATGTTTGGGTCAGTGCTCGGGACTAGCTAAGTTTAAGATTATGACAAGTGATGAACTTCCTCTTCCCCAATCCCCCCTTTTTGGCCTTGTGCCGTATTTACTGTATATCACGGTAATAAATATTGTGGCCCGATGATTGCATCTAGCATGAAACAGACTGTCGCCTCTAAGTGTTGACTTCTATGTTCACTTTTATATTTACACACGCTCTATCTCTAATATTGAGCACTTTATCCCATAAATATAGCACACTTTAAGACTATATTTCTTCATATATATATATATATATATATATATATATATATTTCTAAAGAATTTATTTTTGATCCGATACTCTTATTACGTTATTATAGTGGGTATTTCGTATTTAAACTACACCCCATAGATTGTATTGAATGAACAAAAGTAAAACATAAAAGCAACGCCAATGATCATCTTTTCTATCCTTGAATCCTATTCTTTTATTGTCCCTTTAACTCAGTAAGTTTTTTTCTCAGTTTCCTTCACTCTATTGCCTTCTATCCACAGTAACAATTTGCGTTCGTAGTGTCTTCCTTGCCTTGCTTCGGTTCAACAAAGTCTGATTCAAGTTACTCATTTTTATGATCGAAGAATCAAGTATAAGTAGAATTCCAGGAACTAGAATCAAAGTTTATGCATTTTCTTTCATGTACAGATGGAAGATAAACGTGTTTTACTAAGTATAATTAAAGAGTTGTCTAATTCAATAACATCACCAGTTTAAATTATGACCAGCCTCGTTTTGATTTTTTGTTCTGCAATCGGCGTGTTCTTCTGATTTTTAATCCACAAAAGAAAATGCAAAAGCGAAATTTATATGGTTGTTTGATCTTTAGCTTTCTTTTTCTTTTTTTTTTTTTTATAGATTTTTCAGATAATCTATTATAAAGTTTCTCCGTGTCATATGAAAAAGATGAAAATGAACAAGAGTCAATTAACTTCTTTTCAGTCCGCTTTCACAATATGAATTCAATTCAATAACTAAGAGATGAGGGCGTCTATTTATTAAAATCTCCCGACAAGAAAAATATTTTCTGTTTATTTAAAACAATTAACTTTCCATATAAAAGCAATAATATCTTGTTCATACCTACTAATATCCAATTTAGAAAAAAAGATTTCCACTTTCAAGTCAATAGCTTCAAATTTAGAAAAATTAGGACAATTGGATTTCAATTTAAAAAATGAATTTCATTAAATTTCAAATGAAGTCACTAGTTTTCAATTTACAAACAACCAATTCTAATCCAGAAGATGGACATTTCTGCATCAACCTAACTACCTGGAAATGATTCACATATCTAATATTAAGGAAAGTCTGCCTAATGTAATGATGTATTAATCCAATTCTTTTCTTGAGAGTTTACACGCTTAGCACAGTTTGTTTTCCATTTTTATTAGATTATGCCTTTCTTTTTTCGGGATCACCATCAGCTATCTTTTCCCGTTCTCAATACTTATGTCCATGATCTGAAATATACGCCCTTTCGACGACGCCTTGAGCTATGGGAAAATCTAAAACGTAATCCGATAACACTGGTGTGTCACTGTTTGGTAGACATTCATGGCACGATGCTTTCGTTGAAGTCGTGAAAATGAGCAATTGCGATATTGAATACGAATAGATACTTTCCGGGTATTTCATCTTTGGTTTTGATTCTTTTCACTGATTTCCCTTGCGTACATCATATATAAGTGTAAGTATATATGTGTGTTTTTCCGTTCTTATGACAGCGTGATGATATCGTCTCAAAGGAATCTCACACGTTCTCTGCTGGTTTGAGTCTTATCCGTCATTAATTTCAGCTCTCGCCTTTCCACTACGTCTCACCAGTTGAAGTGCGACAAGAGGGTCTGAAAAGCCTTCTGGACCTCATTCGATCCCGTCATCGATCTGTCTCAAACTGTATTCTTTTCTGCTATGAAGCGCTCGGTTTCCGTCCTCTTATCAACCTTGTGAAGTGGTTCGAAAGCATTGCATTTGCGCCTTATTCAGCTTCAGTTTTGTTTTTCCATAACGCCATACCGGTTTAAATGTAGCAGGAACGTACTCAACAGTTTTACTATCCCCACTAGACAGGAAATATGTTTCAAGCTTTCGAGAATATTAAGTCAACCTTACATACTTCTAACAGCTTATTTTGTTTAAAAATCGCGTTGTTAAACAATTTCAAAGTTTTACTAAACTCTTGTCGCTTCCTTCCCTGATGATAAACTTAAGGAAATCAAACAATATTTCTTGTACTTTTTTTCCGAAATGAATCTCAAACAATTTCTGAAGGAATTTCCTTCTTGTCTGAGAAGGATTATTCGAATCTTGGCAAAGTGGAGCATTAGAATTAATCAACATAAAATGTTTGTCGTTTTTAATAGTATTTGCTCCCTAAATTAAATACACAAATTCGAAGAAAGGTGGTAAAATTTACAGACTAAGCAATTTTTAACCATTGATTTGAGAAAGCAGTTGTATGCAGTTTACAGTTTAGATCTTTGTGGACAAGTTTTGCACAATGGCTATGAAAGTCTCATTATTTCGTAGTTCTCGTCAATTTCCTATCGCATGTAGCACTAAGCAACTCTAGGTTCGTTACATTCACTCTCTGTCACTGCACCTGATACCCATACAAGCTCGTTAGACAAATTTTCTTGTTCTATAACTTTTAATGTCTTGTGAGTTTTAAATTCTCCAAAGCCTCTTTCCTTTTCCCCCAAAATTTCAACTGTTTCTTTCTGATTATAAGCATGCATTTCCATTTATATTGCTATGCTCAAATTGCGTTTAAATAATGGAAAGAAGATATCACTGCAATGTTATCTAATTCCTTAGTGAGAACCGAAAGAATATAAAGCAAAAAAACAACGTCTACGAATTGGGAAAACAAAGAAAAAAAAAACGAAAACAATAACCTTTCATAGGTCACTCCGACCGTATAATTATTGTACCTCCACTGAACAAGAGATACAATTTTTTTCCGTATGTATACTCAGATCCTCTAGTTGAAAAAATATATGTTCGACTGGCATCTGAAAAGTATCATATTAAATCTAGCAACCGATAAATTGCTAACTCTCAAAGAGGATCCTTCTTTTGCGCGTCTATTGGGACTCAAGTTAACTGAAGATCCCAAGTGTAACATACGACTCATCACTAAAGATGTCCGAAAAATGGTCGGTTCCTTATACCGATACAGAAGATAACTAACTCCATCTGCCAGGCTTTACCTTTTCAAGAAGCAGATCAAACCGGAAATTGAATATTGCCGCCATATCTGGGTCGGAGCTTACCAGTCCTCACATCCCAAAATTATCTTCCACTCTAAAATTCTTTTCCAACAGACGCAATATCGCAAGCCTATCATTACTCTTTCCTTATTTCCATGGCAAATGTTCCGACGAGCTACACTGCCTAATTCTACCAATTCAGAAAGTAGAACGATTCTCACAGGTTCGAACCATTCTCATTCCTTAGATTTGAAGTGGTTAAGTTTGTAGTGTTAGAAGGTGCATCTACACCAGAGTTTGTTCCACAAAGTTGTGGCCCTTGGGTTGATTTCTGAGTGGAAAACTTTTCCTACAAATATGTAGGGAATGATTGTGATTCAACCGTGTGTCAGTGTGTCTGGGGTGTAAAGATCTGAGCTAGTGGCACTTATAGAATGGAGGTGAACATTTGCAATTGAAGTAACGATAGAGTATGGATTAGCTTGCGACCTTACGTCTTTGAGAAAGGGGTGTAGGTCGGGAAATACGTTATCCACCACTAAGCCCTCGTAAACACTGAAATGTGAAGATTCTGCAGCTCCAGCACTTCCTTGAATTCTGAGTGGGGCAGGAACTGTATATCATTGCATGACATTTCGGTAGACAATTTGCGGAAAAACCACTTGGATGCATATCAGTTCAAAACGTTAGCACGTTGTTGGCTACATTCTAGTATATCAGAAGTACATTAACTGCAACAGAATGATGTTCACTGAAGAGAGTATTTGGGAATTCGAACTCGGAGAGCCAAGTTCGATCTCCAGCCGATTCTATTACATTTCACTTACTCGCCAATAAATCTGAGAATGATATGAATTCCTTTCCTTCCACCAGCTATGGGTTAAATATTAGGACTTTTATGTGGAAAAGTTATTCACCCGCAAGAAAACAGTTTTTCCTACAATCGAAAATATGTTTTGCTTTCAATAACAAATAAAGGGTTGATAAACCATAAAAATAAATCAACCAAATAATCAACCAATGCAGAATAGTACATTGCTTATCATCTTTGTTCGCCTTCATTTCAAACTGAAGTCAAAGTGAAGCAACCTGCCCAGAAAACCATCATGGTCAGCTGCCCCCAAATCAAGGATATTCTCAGTAAAATTCAATTCTTAGAGGCTAACATTAGCGTTCAGCTGTCTGAAAGACGCCTATCCTGAGTTTCTGTTGGATCAGATGATGCCATGATTTTCCTGGATAGCTCAGTTTCGGTTATTCCCCTTTAGTAACGCAACTCTCCAAGTTTTTGTTCCCCCTTTGCTGTGACAAGATATTGAATTCTTTGTGTCAACTGGGTTACTTCAACCAACGCTTTTATCCACTATGCCCTCTGGAACTAGAACAATATACCTGAGTGGGTTAAATAAAGGGTTCGTTTCGACATTCCAACGTATATCACCTGAAGAAGTCCGGAATTTACAACAGCCGAAACGTCGGGAATATGAAAATAAAGCTGAAGACAACAGTCCGAATAAAGTAAGTAGTGTAAAAAGATCCTTGTATTTTGATTGTTATTTTAAGCTCTTCAAAGATACATTACAATCTGCATGGATTATTATTATTATTATTATTATTATTATTATTATTTTGTTGTTGCTGTTTTAAAAACAATCCTAAAATATCTATGAATTGACGGACAAAGGGTCTTTTTTCATTCTTAAATTCCAATTATAGAAGTCTTGGACTGCAGTCAATGAAGCGAAGAAAACCTTACACCCGAAAGTAACGGTTCCTGTGCAGCAAACAGTGAAGCTGTACGAATAGCAAGTGAAACTCTTTTGATCTTGGCCAAAATTAATATGAGACACGCGTGTCCACCAGCCATTAGTTGCTTTCTTCGATTCTGCTAGCGAGAGAAGCAGAGCCAAATCACACCGGGCAAAAATAACTTCAATCTTTACAATTAGTTCGCTTGTAGCTGTTTACACCCCGGGCAGTTCCGCCTCCCACCGTCACATCCCAAACACAGAAATTATAGATTTTTCTGCCCTTCTTTTAGAATTATTTATAATGCAAATCTTCATTTTTTTCTACGGATTTTACAAGAATAAGTTGTAGATTTCGAGAAAAGATCTCTTCAGCTTGGATTTATTCTGAGTGAGCTTTCTGTCTTAGCATTCATCAAATCATCTGAAGGAATAAAATGTAAGAATAATATCAAGTTGTATCTATGATTTTCATAAAATATTACAGGTGATTTCAATGTATGGTCTGTAGTAAGGGTCATAATAAATGAACTGCAAAATGCATGGTCGGGATTTCGACCGGTTAAAATGCCTCGTAAATAAAGCTAGCTTGAAAAGAACTATTTCTTATCAGCTTGACATGTATAAAATCCAAAATATCAAAGAATTAATATTTCCGTTAAAACTCGAAACGGTTTGGAATGACAGCAGGTTTTTTTTATCATTCTAGCCTATGGAACTTTCTTTCAGCCTCCCTGTCAACTAAAATCTACAAAAACTTACAACTTACATGCTTGGGTTGAAATAATCCAAAACAAATTTCACTTCCAGGATGAAAATCTTTAATGTTCCCCTACTGGTGTTGGCTCGCTTATAGCTGATGAGCTCAAGACGTAATTCGTATGTTCTGTCATCGTAGGTTGTTTTTAAAAATAGAAAGAGGATAACGTTTACGAAAATTTGGATTTCAAATATATCTCTCTCTCTACTAAATATTTTTTGCGTTTTAATCCAAATAGGGAGTTAACTGCCGCCATCTTTTTTCTGCAAGAAGACTGCGATATCCAATCGCGGTAGAGGACGACACTACAAGAATTGCTAGTTTTATTTAAACTGTCCTTGTACCCTTTTCAGTAGCGCTGTTATTGCACGTAACTGTAAGCAGTTCTCCAAAGAGTACAATATTTCCTAGACGATCAATTCCTATGGTTAAGACTTAAATTACCCAGCGGAACGCTATCTTATGACTTTCACTAAATTGATTAAAATTTTTAAAAAGTTGTGACGGAGAAATGAATTTTATCAATAATCATTACTTATTGAAAACTGTCTGAATACCAATTATGATAGGCCTTGTTTTTTACCATGTCAGATTTTATAATGTAAGTCGACGTTTACATTATAAACTGGGTTTGGATTTATTTTGTTTTACGGCCTATCGACCTCAATGGGTTATTTAATGCCGACAATATTTTTAGAATAGATTTGTACGAATAGAATATGTATTCTTTGTAAGAAATCAGTTTGTAGGAGATCAGATTTCAGATTTCAATCATGCATTTTTGTAAAGATGGTTTGAAAAAGAGTCTGGTTTCATTGATGTGTTTTTTTTTTTCAGATATGCAGCTTCTACAAAAGTTGTTTTGGTTGACATTGTTATTTGGTTTATATTTCTTGGTAAAGTCTCACTGTTTTAAGAAATAATATTAAGTCATCCATTTTTGCTTTTTTGAAGATCTGATATATGTTTTTTATTTTACAGTTTTTGGCATACTGGTTGATCTTCTTTGTTGAGTAAGTACGAGTGAGTTATCTTCGTGTAGCCAATGCTTAAGCAGGCCAGTACTACTTCTTCCTTTCGAGTCGATTTCTGTGCTCCTAGTTTGGACTGAATTGCGAAGAGTTTATTGTGTGGGTTATCTTTGCAGCACCGTTGCCATTTGAATATACTTGTTTATTACCTCCTTAAAATCAGTGTATCGGATGTTGGTCCTTGTGTCTACAACGATATGTAAAGCTTATTTGGCTACTACGTCTCAACTCCGATGTGGATAGGTATGATAACCTGGTAGGATATACTTAAATTTATAAGAACAATATATCTTGCGAGTTTCGACTTATTATATCTATCCTTATAGATGTATCTTAATATCATCGATACACGAACAAATTATCTTATTATTTTAAATGTTACTATACATTCTTTTATCTTCGATACCGTTCATCAGCCTTCATTATTGAAAACATTACGGATACTCAATTTATTACTAGTGCCGTTATACACCGGTACAAGGAACGCGATATTTATGCTCAGAATGTTGCCAGAAAGAGCAATACAAATGCAGAATGACATGTACCTGTGTTTTATAGATTACGCAAAAACGTTCGATAAAGATCTGGTAGAGCTGCTCAGCATCCTTTACATATTTAGGAAAGATACTAGAACAATAAAGAAATAAAATGCTTACCAAGAAATAAAAAATTAAAAAATTAAAAATACTTTTGACCCATTTTTTAACAGGAAAGTTGAAAAGGCATTTAAGAATACATAAAAAAAGTTGAAACCTAACCTGAACAAAATAAACTATGAAATTTCCATAAATATTCTTAAATGCCTATAGTTGATAACAGAAGCCATTGATTTATACCAACGGCTTCCCATACTTAACACTTCTCGTTTTCACTCTCGCGTGACAATGTGTGACGTCACGATCTGTGGTGCGATTTTCGCTTCCGCGTCTCGTATACACGATTTTGTCATTGCTTGGAAATCTTTCATGTAACAAAAAACAGACTATCATTGTTGTTTTGTCTGTGTATTGTTTAATATATTATAATGTAATTGTCATCTTTGATAATGGCTTATGTAATCCGAAAGCTTAGATAGGATTAAAAAAAAACATGTATCAATATGGTGTTTTTCGTTCATCTTACTATAATAATGATATTTAGCTTATCAGACGATATGAAAGGAATTTACTTAAAATAAATAGACAAAACTTGTTTATATTATTTAATGAAACATGCAGCAATGAAAAAATGCTGCCTAAATACACACACTCACACAATATATATATATATATATATATATATATATATATATATATTTATATATTATAAATTAACTGATTTATATATATATATATATATATATATATATATATATATATATATATATATATATATATATATACCCACTTTCTAACTTGTGTGAAGTAAAGCAAGGCTTAAATGTTTTGTGAGCAAAAACTAACAGCAAACCGACAGAAAATGAATTCAACAGATATGCAAAAATAGAAAAGGGCGTTAGATCAGGATGTTTCTTCTCACTGGATTTATTCAACCTATACCGCAAGCCAATTCTGAGAGAATCAGAAGTCCTAGATGGCAGAGTGTTGATAGCAGACACGGAAAGGAAACTACAAAAGTTCCTAAAGAAGGTAGGGAAAGAAAGCGAGAAGAAAGAACTAAACATAAAATACAAGAAGACAGAATTCATGGTTATCAGAAAAAGGATGTGTCCAAAATACAAATTACAAATCGGGGTTACTAAAATCAAGCAAGTATAAAAATTAAATATCTGGGAAATGTTCTAACGGAATGTGCGACACTGAAATCGGAAGACGTATTGGGATAGACAATTAAAAGACATAAAATTAAAGTATTAAAAGACATAAAATCTCGTTAGAAACAAAGAAATTACGTGATATATGTCCTATATTGCAATGAATGTTGGATTATCTCCTCAAAGGTGAAGAAGAGACCTGAAGCAGCAGAAATGTGTTTCTACAGAAAGATTCTGAGGATAACATGGATCAAACATGTGAGCAACGACGATGTTTTAGAGAAAATGTAAACAAAAATCAAACTTATCCTTAACAACAGAAAGCAACAGTTGGAATTTCTGCGTCACGTAATGAGGAAGGAGAGCTTGAAAAATCTGATACTCACATGACAGACAAATTGAGGGAAAGAAGAACAGAGGAAATCAGAGCGTAACTTACTGGATGGTCTTGAGTAAATGAATTGTAGAACAGAGTTTGGGAGATATAACAAAAAGACAAACGTTATCAAGATCTACAACGGAGAGGAGGATGTGGAGTGCCATGATCTACTACGTCCCGATGAAACACAGCACATAAAAGAAGAAGAGAAGATAGAGCGCATTAGGAAAAGTGGAGATAATTACTGTAGGTCTATAGCATTAACGAAATACCCGTAAGGGGATTAGGTGTGAACATGGGGTCAATAAGGTATCATGATTTTTAAATAATAATTCTTTACATCCCGAATATAGATTACAAAAACAAACATAGTTGTGGTAGTATATTATAACGTTTGTAAGTATGATGTAAAACCTGTCATGGGAGCTTTATTTTAGACTAGTATATTCAAAGGATCTAAATTCTACCTAAATAAGAGATAAATGGTTTGTAAATAATAATTCTTTACATACCGAATATAGATTATAACAACATACATAGTCGTGGTAGTATATTGTTGTAACCCAGTGAAGGTTACTGAATAGAATAATCACACGAAGGTTGGTAATGAACGATAAAATTTAGGATACAAGCAACACATATAAGATTCGGCAGCGGCGCGTAGAAAAAGTATTCCACTGCTAGAAGTAAGTCAAGTGAATACCAACTGCAGGATACTGACCAACCACCCCAAGCGTTCAGATGTGGCACAAGACCGAATTTAATGTAGGGTATCTGAACCCGTAGGCTCGGCCAAAAATTCCACGTAGACCATAAAGGGGTTAGGTAGCTGTTTCCCGAGGCAAGACTCTGCCCTTCGACATAGCCTCGAATGGGGATCATCTCTGCTCGGAGGCAGAGAGTTTGACTGGCACCGCTAGAGACGAATCTCTGACTGCAGACCAACATACAGTATTTACTACTGTATTTATGTGGATGGGGACATATCCATTATCGTCCGTAGGTATGCTACAACATATATTATAACGTTATAAAGTACGATATAAAACCTGAACAGGGAGCTTTATGATAAACTAGTATATTCAAAGATCTAAATACTACATAAATAAAAGATAATGAATGTTAAATAATAATTCCTTACAAAATGAATGGGGATTGCCATAAGAGGCATACAGTTGAATCATAACATTTTTATCTACTAAGGAAAAACAGATAATCTCAGCTGCTGCATCTTAAAACTAATTCCTGCAAATGCATAAATCGCAGATTAATAAATAAGTTACCTCTGAATACAGGTAAAAAATATTATGTCTTAGACCACATCGTCGTGGTGTAATGATCTTGCAGATCATTGGTAGAGAATTCGATCCTCACTGAGTGTTGGAGTTTTGTGCCAAAACCTATACTGAATGAATAGCAACAATGACACAAGAGTCTAGAATCGTATATATGTAGTCACACGAAGGTGTGCGGAAGAGTTTTCGGTTAACTCCCGCTGATTTTGTTTAGCGTTTTTAGATATATAGTTTGTATTTCATAAAATGTATTGTTGATAATTTTTTTAAAGGTATTTAGTGCTGAAATCTTTTGTACACAATTTATACTGTCAATATAAAGGTATGCTTTTAGATATATAGTTTGTAGATCATAAAATGTATTGTTGATAATTTTTTAAAGGTATTTAATGCTGAAATCTTTTGTACACAATTTATACTGTCAATATAAAGATATGCTTTTAGATATATAGTTTGTAGATCATAAAATGTATTGTTGATCATTTTTAACGCATTGTTTGTAATTTCATTGCAAAAAACTTATTTCTGATAATCGTATTATAAAAATGTATTTTCATTTTATTTTAGTGTTGTATTGTCTATTTACAATAAAAATGTACTGTTGATTTTGGTTTGAGGGTTCACTATTTGCTCATAGCTAGTACCCTAACATGTGCTACCACCTGGGATTAGAGCAGACCTGAGAACAACAGCAGTTACGATGTGGTTCTACGTTCCTCAAAACCTCCATTCTCCTGATCAGAGACCTTGTTGCCGAAGGGTTTTCGGTACGACGCCTTCAGAAAATCTGATCAAATATTTAAATCTTTTATATCATTTCTTGGTCGGAAAGAGAAACTTTCACTATGCCTTTGTGTATAAGTCAATTGCATTTTTAGGTTAATCTTAGAATTTCGGTCAAGAAATCTGGATTTTACTACCCTGTCAACAAATATGGAATTAGCACACCAAGAGCATGTTCACTTTGGCGTTTCATTTGGCAGTACATAAACCAGTAAAAAAATAAGATTCAGAACATTGCTTATTTAATAGCTGATCAGTCTGGCCTTATAAAAATATTCATTCAATAAATCTGATTATATTGGTTTTATAAAATATTAATTCAATAAATCTGACTAAATTATTTAAATTAATAGCTTCCTTTTTCATAAGTCATAGAGTGGAAAATCTTATGGGATTTCTCAAGAAAATTAAAATTAATACTTAATTGCCCTTCTTCCATCTTTTATGAAAGACTTAATTCTTTAAGGGATGGACTTCACTTATTTAAAGTAATATTCTTTATCAAAGTGGTTCCAACTTCCCTGAATGATGGTCTTTGGTGGTTGGAACCTTCTCATAGACCATTTATCTTAATTTACACCATAGATTTTCAATTCTATTTATATCTAGATTGTTCTCGTTCCATGCCTTTGATTTTATATACCTTTCCCGAAGAAAAAGTTTTTTAATACGCTTTGCTTTGTGACTTCATCATCACCAAATCAATTTCCTATCGATGGAATGAAGAGAATTATCCAGCATTTCAATGCACGCATAAGTATTGATTGTTGAGATAAGGATTCTCATCTCCCCTGGTCCTTTAACTGTCATGCAATCCCATAGCATGAATGACTTGGAACTGTTTCCTTCAGGCACACATTTCCATATTTTTCACCTGAACAGCATTAGACTGCCATCATCACCTTGGCCAATAAGGATTAATGATTAAATATCATTATCATGCGATGATTATTGTATATTCTTCCTGTGCATATCTGATTCCATGACAATGCGCCATATTTTATGACATCCGCATTTTTAGAAATTGTTATAAAAAAAATTCCCGATCCAGCTTTCAGAAATTCGTACGAAGTGTTCCAAAGGAATTTTTTTTACTGATTAATGTTAGAGCAATTCGCATTAAAACACAAAAATTAGCAAGCATATATTATATATTAGCAAGAATATCATTTTTCCATTCAAATACAAGTTAATTCTTTTTTTAAAAATCATTTTCATGTCACAAACAACGGGGTTTATATTCTTTTTACCCATTGTGCACGGGTGTCAAGCCAAAATTATTATTACCCATATATTTTCGAAAAAGATACCTCAAAACTATTAAATTCTCGACTTATACACGAGTATATCATGTTAAATTCAGTAAGTAAAGCAAAACGAAAGGATTAACCATCAAGCTTAATAAGACAAACAAAATAACTTGGACCGATTTTAAATGCAAATTAAGTTTAAGCGTCTAATGATTTTTTTCTTTTTCTTTCACATTTAAAACTTAAGTCTTTGGCAATTTCAACCATGGAAAGATTAACAATCAAACAACGTATTAAAGCTATCGAAGCCTATTACGAAAATGGACGTTCAAACAGAATTTGAATGAGAAGTTCTCACGTCGTACCATCTCTCGAAACAGCGAAGTCAATTGGCCTCCACGATCGTGCGACTTGACGCCTTTAGATTTCTTCCCTTGGGGTCATCTCAATAGCAAGGTCTACGCAACAAACCAACAACAATCCAACAGCTGAAGGATGAGATAATAAGGCATATTGGTGAGATCGAGGAGCAACTATGCAGAGACGTCATCAACAATTTTGACCATCGAGTGGAGGAGTGCCGCCGAAGCCTTGCCGGACATTTGGGCGATATTATGTTTCACACATAATTGCCATGACTGAAATAACATGATCCAATAGGGAAATAAATAAATTTTCAGCAATAACACTGATTTATTTACTGCTGACTTTGATCCGTCTTAATGAAACACCCTTTATGTGGACGTTAGCAAAAGACACAGACGAAATGTCAACATCAGGTAAATAAAGAAATGTAAATTTCTGAGAAGGCTTATAACAAACAAGGAAAAATGTAACATTGAAACGAAAAGGCGCATTGGAACATATAAAAATAGTGATAACCAGCTACGTAAAATCAATCCTATATGACAGTGAAAGCTTGGAAATTTTCTCACAGATGAGGAGGAGACATGTGCCAAGATTCATGTGGATCTACCGACGCATTCTGGGTCGATGCGCAACGAGGAAGTCTTAAGGAAAGTGGGAACAAAAAGGAAATTGCACTCAGAATCAGAAAAAATAGACAATTGAGATTTTCGGGAAGCATATCGAGAAAGGAACTTGATACAATACAGACAATTATACTTAGAATCAGAGAGAAAGACAGTTGAAATTTCTAGGACACACGAGTAAATAGTGCTTGTAGAATTCGATAATCACATAGTATACTGAAGACAAAAGAGGCAAACATCGAGTAACCTATCTAACAAGATTGTCTAAATGAATAACATAACTAGTAGAGATAGTAAGGAGACAAAGGATAGGACGTTATGGAGAGCCATGATCACGCAGCATAATAGAAGAAAGTTATCGAAACTCAACAGCTGCCTTCTCGAAGTGCTATACTTTAAAAGTGTCCGCCTGTAAACATTGACATTAGATTACTGATGCCAATAACATTTTCCATATAATTTTGTAAGAGATAAAAGCGAATAGTTATGTTCTTGATTAGAGAAAATATTGATTTTCTAATGGATATTTTGATCAGGAAACGATCAACTGAATGTCAAGCACTTTGAACTTGTCAGAGAAAAATATACAGTCAGATGAAAATAGATGAAAAGTCAGTAATTTGTTGGGGGAACGCTGGAGTAATGGATAGCAGCTCGGAATCAGGATTCGGAGAGTTGACTTTGAATTCCAGTCCAGATCGTTGCATTGGCACGTGCACAACTCCTTGATAAAGGTATGAATCCAATTATCCCCCTCCCTGTTAGCAGGTTCTCTAGCCAAGCGTGGTGATTACGGCTACTGCCCAGAAGACGTCAATCAGTGTGGGGTTCGTCCAAGAAATGAGAAGGCCATGGATCTGGATTTGGGATCTTCCATCCCTGTTTTTTTTTTATTACAGTATTTTATCATAAGCAACATCATCCAGAAATTGAATACACAAAAAATGTATACCGACGTGTATCTTGCTAATCATTCCTCACTAGGACAGGAGGATACAACGGTGGGTCGCATAAAGATTGAACTCGGTATTTTCGTACTATTTAAAAACTTTATTAAGCTTATTTTTTATCCGATTTTCTTCAAACATGCCGCAAAAGATGGCCATCATGCAAAAAAATGAGACGGTGTGGTTTTAGTCCTGTTCGCTTCCCTGCGTGGAATGAAAGACCACGAAAACCTGATCAAAAAGCCAGCTTTTCGGCCATAAGTCCCTTGCTTTTCATCCATTGCTTTTCAAATATGCCATGTACATTATAGATTATTTCAGTTAAATGAACGAAACCTTTGCCATTTAGCTAATAGTTTCTTCATATTATTGCACCCTACATTAGCATTCGAACAACCTTTGATGCAAAGATTGTTTGAGAAGGATTACTGAAGCGTTAAAAGGAAAAGAATTTCCGATGAACCTCTTATTAACTCCATCTTTACAGTAAACGTGCGAATAAGGAGGGGGGTTCATTCGTTTGCACTTGCAGTTGAATCAAGCTCTGACGCTTCATCCCTGTTTTTGTTTCATTATTAGATTTTTGAACAATGCTATACTATTTGAAATTTATTACGTCCGTGGGAAATTTATTCAATATTTAAAATATTGAAACAATTTAACCCCGAGCAACGACAACGCAAGAAGTTTTTATCGATGGAAATCCTTTATTAAGAACAATCAAACGCTTGAGAAAGACATAAGGTAAAAAAAGATGAGGCGAAGGAGTAGCTTAGTATACCAACGGATGATGCGTGCAAGCGGGGACGCAGGGAAACATTTCTAGACAGTCGGGTGCAGTTATACAATTGCAGTCATGTACACCCAAGCAACGGATATTTTTTTTTTAAACCTACAGGATTCATTCGCATCAAGTTTTAGTTTTTTAATCATTGATCTGGGAATATTTTGGATGGAGCTGGTACTTTAGACATTCCTGGAGGAGTGCCATACATAACATCCATATAATGTCTCGATCTGATAAGGCTGTTTAAGAATGTAACTCGAGTTCTTAGATTAATGTTTTCGTTTTGTAGCATCCTGCGGTTTTGGACAAAATGACCGCTAGCGCCGACAGTTCTATGTTCAATTTTCTTATCTGTTTTGCCAAATTTATTATAATTGATACAATATGGAAACTTCAATGTGGTGTAATGGTTAGCATGCTGGTCCGGCTAAACAAATACGGCTGAACAGGAAGTACTGTTCTCTCTGGGTGCCCCATGTTTCTCATATCTAAGCTTTGATTTAAAAAAATCTACGTACACAGTGATAATTGGTGTGTTTAGTTTTTATGATTCCACATTCTTTATTTTTAGGATAGATTCAATGCATAATTTTGGAAAGGTTTATGCGACGACCTGTTTCTTATTAAAAATGTCGATGTTTTTTCAAGTTTGATTTTTCATACGGTTCTATTTCAACACAAAATAAATGATTAGTTCAGGTCGAGGGTTGGCAAAGATATGTTTAATCGTAATTATGACATGGTTAAAATGTACTTTAGAAGATAAACTTAGCAATATTATTATCGACTAAACCATATGTTCTATAGATGCAAAGATTGACTGACAAACACACGTGCCAAAGAACATAATGCGTCCACGTGACACCATGATTAGCTACCTATTGTATCCGACTATATATATATATATATATATATATATATATATATATATATATATATATAGCCTAATACTGCACTCTTCTCTTTCACAGATTCCGTCTTTTCATTTACTGAGTTCGTAAAAATATTGGACACAGTTCACTATCGTAATAACGAAACTGTCACCTGTCGTCGCCACTGCAAGGAAAATGCACACAGATTTATGTTACGTACGCCATATTACACACAGGTTTATACTACGTAACTTTAGATAAGGAAATTCTGGGAAGAAGCATATCACGTGCGCAATACTTATTGAACGTTTTTTAGGATATTATAGTAGCATAAATTTAACCTAAATTGAACATTTATTGAATTAATTATCCGGTTCGAATCGACTAAAAATAAGAATTTATATAGTTTACGTTTATGTTATGAAACAAAGTTTATAGATTACTAACCGAGTTATCCGGTGTTGCCCTGGTGAACATGGCTGCAATTGTATAACTGCACACCCTGTATACTCGCACCATCTAGAAATGTATGCCTGCGTCCCCGCTTGCTTACATCATCCGTTGGTATATTAAGCGACTCTCCACCACTCATATTTTTTGCGGTATGTTCTTCTCAAGTGAAGATTGTTCTTAATAAAGGAATTCCATCGATAAAATCTTTTTGTGTGGTTGTTGCACGGGGTTAAATTGTTTCAATGTTTTAGATATTCATTAAATTTCCTATGGCCGTAAATTTCAAATAGTATGACATTGTTCATATATCTAATAATGAAACAAAAACAGAGATGAAGAGTCAGAGCTTGATTCTACTGCAAACGCATGAACGCCCCCTCCCTCCTCCGCACTGTTACTGTAAATATGGGGTTGATAAGAGGTTCTTCGGGAAGTTTTCCCTTTTAACGCTTCAATAATCCTTATCAAACAATGTTTGCATCAAAGGTTGTTCAAATGCCAATTTAGGATGGAATCATATGAAGTAACTATAGGCTAAATGGCAAAAGTCGATTTTGGACTTCGTTTGTTGCAGATTTCGTCCACTTAACTGAAATAATCTAAACCAAACATTCACGCAAGACAATTTGTGTGTCATATGTAATTTACATGGCAAATTTGGAAAGCATCGGATTAAAACCAGGGAGTTATGGCCGAAAACGGACGTTTTGATCAGTTTTTCGTACACAGGTAAGCGAGCAGGACTAAATCCGTACTATGTTATTTCTTGCATGATGGCAATTTTTTTGCGACACGTTTGAAGAACATTCCATAAAAAATGAGGAAGTTATTCAAGTTTTTATTTGAAGTAGTAAGAATAACCCGATTTTTTCACAGTTTTTTTGCAGTATTTGTGTGTCGCCAATGTCGCATGAAAACTAGCAAGCACGTCACATAAACCTCGTAACATGAGATATATTTTGCATTAAATGCAAAGAACATCCGCTCATCCAGTAAAATAAATTGTTCGCCTTAGTGTTTTGCAAAAGTCGTACCCGCCTTCAGTTTTATCGATTTTTCTGCCAAGTCCGGAGTGGGCTGGAGATTGAAAAGTTCTCATTGACCTAATTTGGTAAATTTTCTGCATGTGTGTACAATTTCATCGAAATCAGTCGAGAAATGTGAACGTGCATAAGTAGCATGCGCACAGACAGACACACTCAGACACACTCAGACATCTGTTTTTATAAATATACAAGTAGAGCAAATGAACGAGCATGTTCAGACAAAAATATAAGAAGTGTTTCGAAGACTAAGAAAAACTCTATTGTAAATAAACATGCATTCCAATAGCTAATGGCTATTACTGTAAATCAAAAAAATGCTGCCTGAAACAAAACACACTCGAAGGCAGTGAAGATGGCGTTATTTTGGGGGAAGAAGGACAATATGACTCTGTGGTCAACAACGATATAGACGACACTTACTAGACTAACAATATAGATGAAACTGTTACGACATTTATCTGTGTTACGGTTAGGAGTAAAGAAACCTAAAATGGACTTATTGTATATAGGGGGATATATTTTAAACAAATGCAGTGCTTGATCATCGATTAAAATCCTTCGTTGGATATTTAACGGGACCATGGACAATAACTTACTACAGACAATAGATCCCCGAATATTGCGATACGCTTTATACAGGAATAATTTAAGCTTTTTTAGCGGTAGCCTATAGTGATGTTGTTTAATTATCTCGTTTCACAGAATTCATGACAAATATGGTCTTGTTTCATATCAACTGAAGCTTAGGGAATAATCTTAAGTCAGATCAATCTACGAGGAATGTTGGTAATATGTAACTTAGTACAACCGGTTGCATGGTCCCCATTAGGCTTTCTGGAGGTTGGCTAGTCAACAAGAGGAATTAAAAACAAAACCTCTCAAAGGGTGAATGGATTCTCTTGCAGAGTCAACAGCCGTCTAGTACTGGACTCCATAGATATGTAGATGAATATCTAGATATATGAATATCTAGATATATGTACATAGATATCTAGACTGGATTCCATAGATAACACGGCATCATTTGGCGGAGTTTTTTTTTAAACTGACGCCAACAATGAGCATCAATTTCCCCGCCCCCAATGGAATCAAAGTAACGTGCGTGATGAATTCGAGCCTTCAAGTTGGACATAGTCTATAATTTTACGTGGAGAGGGATGGTTTTCTCCATGTCTACTCGCTGAAGACACGCTACGTACGAATGAATGCTTCTCCGGCTTCCAACCGAGGTATGTAGATGTAACTGGTCAAGTGCTCAGTTGCACTGGGACCTAACGGCCACACACGGTCATAGGTCTGGTGATGATAAATGATGATAAATTAATGTTAATATCTGTATATAATATGCTTTGTGACATTGTCCAATTTATCGATTTTCATTATCTTGCATATGTTAAGTTATTAAAATAATTATACTTTCTTTAGAAATTCTTTTGTAGATATTTGTTTTTAAAAATTCCTGGCAGGATGAAATAATACTGTTTAAAAAGGTAATGAAATGGTATTACAAAAGTTGCACTCAATAGAAAATAATGGCAGAAATGAAATAAAGAAATAACAATTGGAAATCTTTGTCAGTTTTATTTGGGAACCATTCATCAGAGGCGATTGTCTTTGTTAATGTCCGGAAGACAACACCGTGTCAGATATCTGTGATTCTTTGAATTAAAACACTTTTGCGCGCCGACTGCCAAAAACTAAATCTTGTTATTCTCAGAATATATTCTCCCTTTTATTTTGCCCTAAAGCTTCCATTTATTTACCTTTTTGTTTTTTTCTATTTTTATTTTCATAGTTCTCTCTTTTCTATCATTTTCTTTTCTATTTTTTCTTTTGTCCTTCTCTTTATTTCCTTTGTTCATTTCTATTTTTCGTTAGTTTTTCGTTTCCTTCTTCCATTTCTTTATTTGTTTTCTTTAGATATTTGTCTGGTTCTTTTCTTTCGGTTTTAATTTAACTTTATCTTTCCTTTGTTCGTTATCTTGTTTTTTTTATCTTTTTTTGTCTCTTAAAAAAAAATAAATAAAGATTCTTAAAATTCTTTTAAGAATCCTTATTTTTTTATTTATTTTCTTTACTTTTCGTCTCATACCTTTTCTTTCTTTATCTTTTCTCTATTTTTTCTTTTTTCTTTTTTCTTTCTTTATCTTTTCTCTCTTTATTTTTTCTTTCTTTATCTTTTCTTTCTTCATCTTTTCTTTTCTCTTTCTTTATCTTTTCTTTTTTTATATTTTCTTTCGATTTTTCTTTATCTTTATTTCTTAGTTTATATTTACGTTTTTTCAGAACTTGTTTTAAATTTCTTTCTTTCTTTTGTTCTGTTCTTTTATCGTTTCTTTTTCCTTTGTTTCCTTTCTTTATTCTTTTCTTCCCTTTATAGTTTTCTTTATATATATTTATATATCTTTTATATTTATTTATTTTCTCCATTTTTTCTTTCTATTTTCCTTTTGATTTAAACATACTTTTTCCTTCTTTTCCGTTCTTTTTCTTTTCTTTTTTTTTTGTTCGACATCTTTGCTTCCTTTATTTATTTTTCCTTCTGTTCTGTTCAATTTAAAATTTCGTTTTCTTTGTTTTGTTTTGTTTTGTTCTTTCTTTCCTCTTTTTTTATTTGACTCTTATTTCTTTTTATTTTGTTTTTTACTTTCTTTTTTCTTTTCTTTCACTTGTTTTTCATTTCGTTTTCATTCT
Organism: Acanthosepion esculentum; assembly: GCA_964036315.1. Classification (NCBI taxonomy): domain Eukaryota; kingdom Metazoa; phylum Mollusca; class Cephalopoda; order Sepiida; family Sepiidae; genus Acanthosepion; species Acanthosepion esculentum. Next base: position 49,919,152 of record OZ038495.1, on the reverse strand, counting down.
TTTTTTTCTTTTCCCATTTTCTTTTTATTTTACTTCTTTCGTTAGTTTCTTTGTATAATTTTCATTTTCTTTTTCCTCTTCTATCTTACTCGTTTTCTTATTCAATATTTTTCATTCCTTTGATTGCTTATTTTTCTTTCTTTGGTTGGAGAGAATACTTGTTGTGGTTACGGCCAAATAAGACAGAGAATGACAAAATCTTAAATATGAAATCCCCCCCCACCCCGTTTTGGCAACATTCATTTTACAAGTAGATGCATAGTCCACTGTCATGATATATCAATGGACGCAAATTATACGGCAGGATGTTTCAGACAATAACAGGTTTGTTTGTGGAAGCAGAATCAGGAATACCTAGATCAGCATTTCTCATCTGTTGCACCCTGAGGAACTAACGTACCCTGAAATGTAGCCAAGTGCGCCTAAGTTAACTGAAGAGTAATTTATGAATTATTTTTCGAAAAACCTAGAGACACACGGCTTCCATGTCTAAGATAACTCTTTGTTATTTGGTATTTTAAACTCGATGCTAAATTCTTTAATCTTTAAGAAGGAATAGATAATCCTTTCCTTTTTGCTTTCCTCAAGCGATTTGAATTACTCATTATCAGCGTCTCTGAAAATTACAGATTCTTCATAAATCCGTTTAAATGAAAACTGTACAGCTAATCTTCTTTGGGAACGCTGAAGTAAAATTTCAGATTTCATGATTAACTTATTAAAGTTTCAGATTTCATGATTAATGTGGCCTAGAACTGAGAAATGTGAGAAAGCAAGGCATTTTAAATATGAAAAAACAGATGAAACCTGAAATAAACACATTATTCACATTAAATATAAACTAACTTTTTATTTCACTCTTTAATTGGATACCCACCCTACATGGATGCTCGGGGCCGTTGCATCCCCTACCCACTCTTTCTGCACGCTACTAGAGATGAGTTAAAACTTTACCACATAACGATTTTATTTTCTCTTGAATTTGTTTTGCTGAAGGAAGGCTTATAGGACTGGAAGATGTTTATCGAAGATTAGCAACCCTGGTGAGTTGTTGGCAGCAAAGATCTAACAGGATGGCTTAACCAGAATCCAGTAAGTCATAGCAGAAGATAGTTGCTATGGTCCACAAGGTGCCAGGAGAATCATCCTACTTCCGTTTTCGAAAATAGTTTGACTTTGTTTTGCTTTCGAGCCGTGTATTAGGTAAGCGAAGCTAAGTGAGATTTCAATCCCTGATCAGGCGATTAAGAACATCGCTGTCGGTGTCCAAGTGAGTATTCACCACGGCAGTGAGAAGAACGTCGAATTTTGTGTGGGGTACCAAGTTAGACTCGAACTCACAACTCAACAAGTACTGGGTATGACGATAAACTACATCCGGCAGCAAGGTCTCTGATCGGGTGATTGGAGATTTTGAGGAGTGTGGAACCACCTCTTAATTACTGCTGTTTCCAGGTTAACCCTGACTCAGAGAGGTAGCACCTGTTAGGACCCCACATATGGGGAAATAGCCAAGACCCTCACAAAAAACAAAAAAAAAACAATACAAAACAACACTTTGAAACCATAAAAATACTTTTTATATTAATATATATATATATATATATATATATATATATATATATGTATATATATATATGTATGTATATATATATATATATATATATATGTATATATATATATATATATATATATATATATATATATATATATATATATATATATACTCAAAATAAATGGTCAAACAAACTAGGCTCGCTAACTATTAATTAATTCACACCGAAATCCATTCAGAGTGCGACCTATCAAAAAGATAACAGTCAATACTTTTAAACTTGTTAATCAATCGATGGTATTGATGCAGTTATTGAACCAGCGCGTGAGTTTGGTTGTTTGATTTTTCAATATCTCATCCCTTCTTCGATAATTTAATATCGAAATTAGTCTTTATAAAAATTATTTGAGTCTGCAAGCACCTACTTGGGGATAGGTAAATACTGATCGTTTACATTGGAGTCTATAAGTACTTACTTAGTTCGGGATTAAGTAAATAGTGTTTGTTATATTTAGTCTACACGGGATGGGCAAACATTTGTCGTTTATATTTGAAACTATCCGAGCTCACTGGTTTCGCCGATAGGTAAATACTGGTCATTCTATTTACGCTTACATGCATTTACTTGGGTCAAGTATAGGTAAGTTACTGATGGCTTATATTAGAGTTTATTTCGTAGGTGGCCGTTTCTTCTCTCCTTTTTAGGCGCAGTTTTAAAACTTCTGGAATAAATTGAGTTACTGTATTCTAGGTGAATTCGACAGGATACACAAACATGGGTAAGGGCGTATATATACCTCCTGATTTTTAAAGTAGGCATATATATATATATATATATATATATATATATATATATATATATATATATATATATATATATATATGTATGTATACGACTGCGAATATATATATATATATATATATATATATATATATATATATATATATATATATATATATATATTCGACTGCGTATATATGCGTACATACATATATGTTAGGTCATCCCATAAGTTCTGTCCGAATTGTAACTTTTTGTTAAAATTAACCAAATTTAAAGAGTATTTTATAAAGACTAATGGAGCTGAATATTATTTTTATGTTTAGATGCATTTAATCTGATGAAAGTTTATTTCAGAGAACAATAAAATTAAATTTTGTTTGATTAAAACCCTGCTAACATGGAAGTACCAAAGAATCATTTGAGGCACATAATGCTTTATGAGTTCAAGAAAGGAAACTCAGCAGCCGAAGCGGCTAGAAACATTCACTCAGTTTATGGAGAGGAATATGTGAATGAAAGAACTTGCAGAAGATGGTTTGCAAAATTCAGAGGTGGAGATTTCACCCTTGAAGATGAAGATCGAACCGGACGTCCAGTTGAGTTTGATGAAAAGCTTCTTGGAGCAGCCCTTGAAGAAAGTCCTGCTTTATCAGTTGAGGAATTGGCAGTGGTTCTCAGTTCAAACCATACAACTGTTCATCATCATCTCCAACAACTTGGAAAAGTTCCTAAACTTGGAAAATGGGTGCCTCATGAATTGTCTGAAAACAACCTCAAATCCTGAGTTGACATCTGCTCTTCTCTCCATTCTCGCAAACTGGTTTCACCTTTTTTGGATAGACTTGTGACTGGCGACGAAAAATGGATCTTTTATCGAAATGTTAAGCGTCGTAGACAGTGGCTTGGTAAAGGGGAAGGACCCCAGCCACAGCCGAGAAGGGAACTTCATGGGCAAAAGTTTCTTCTTTCAATCTGGTGGGATTGCCAAGGAATAATCCACTTTGCATTCTTACCACCTAATGCAACAATTAATGCTCAAATATACTGTCAGCAATTAGAGCGTTTGACCCAAGCTTTGAGGACAAAAAGACCTGCTCTAGTGAATCGAAATCGAGTGATGTTTCATCAGGAAAATGCGCGACCACACACAGCAAGTATCACGTCACAAAAGATCGAAGAACTTGGTTGGGAGAAAATTCCTCATCCACCTTATTCTCCCGACCTTGCTCCTTCAGACTACCATTTGTTTCGTAGCTTACAGAATCATTTGTAAGAAACACCTTTTGTAACACAGGAAGAGGTTAAAACTGACATTTGTGAGTTCTTCGAATCAAAGCCAAAAGAATTTTACAGTAATGTAATTAATAAGCTTGTTAATAGATGGAAGGAATCATAGATAATCAGGGAAAATACATTGTTGATTGAATCTGTAATTAAATGTAACATTTGGTCACTTGTTTTCATTATTCAAAATTCGGACAGAACTTATGGGTTGACCTGATATATATATATATATATATATATATATATATATATATATATATATATATATATATATATATATATATATATATATAAATACATACATACATACATATACGGACACTCAGTTAAATGCACATACATATTTGAAGGCCAGTGTGCATAACATATATATATATATATATATATATATATATATATATATATATATATATATATGGCCGGCTATTGTTTGTTTTCTGCCAAGGCTGCTAGCCAAACCCTTTCTTTCCCAGAAGCCTGTTCAATCCACATACTGAACAGGATAAGATTGTAATAAAAGGGAACAATCATCGTTGGAATCGGTTTCACAGAGCACCGGTTTGTGGGAAGAAGCTGTTCGAGTGGAACTTACTTCTCACTAATGGAATGCGGAGTGAATGTGGGTGGTTTTCTACTGTCTAAGTGGCATGGCGTTATTTGGCTCGAAAATTTTAATTGGGAAGCCTAAAGGATTTAGTTCGTCCGAGCACATTCCGTAGAAGTAGCGACAGAGCAGCGAGACGTTTGACAAATCCAGGCTATTGGAGGGAGATTGGAGTGTGGAGAATAATCCGTCACCTGCAAGGGTTCGGCGACGCTTTTGTGCTACTAATCATAGTGATCTCCGTCAAAACACCAGCCGTTTTGCAAGCCACAACTTAAATGAAATTAGCACGGAAAATGCCTAATAATTCATCAGTTGTCAAATCGACACATCTATTTTGCGTCATAACAACTGTATATATAAACTGAAACTGAAAGTAATTTCTTTTAAAGAAATATACCAATAAAATGCTGGCAGCGTGACGATTGGTGCCGGTAAGTGAACATGCGCAACCCTCGAGAAGGAAATTTATTTCATATCGAGATGAGATTGATTTCTGCCCTAATGGTCAGCTTAGTATTGATACAATCTGCAAGAGATTATGGAGTACAGCTGAACATCGACAATGAATTACATATTAAAAGTACATGAATCTTCCCGGCATGCTTTTCTACGTAATGCTTTTCGTCTTTTCTTCCAGAACAGTGTCCGTCGACAGACGAGAATGTTAGCGATTTCAAAGTCACAGGCCTGCGTACATACGCACACATAACACACGTAACACAGACACACACGAAAACATAACACGCACACACATACAAACATTACATACGAAAGTGTGTGTGTAGTGCTAATAATATGTGTGCGTGTATGTCTGTGTACGAGGATATATATTTAAATAACAGTATGACGCTTACAATCATAGGCACACTCGAATGCACCCACACAATAATATAGTAAACGATAGTATTTACGTGTGTGTGTATATTAAGTACTGTATGTGTCTGTATTAAGTTCTCTGTGTGTGTACTTGTCTATATATTCTCTTAATCTCTTAATATATATATATATATATATATATATATATAGTTTTAAGTTGTGCTATATTTATGGGATAAAGTGCTCAATATAGATTGATCGTATGTAAATATAAATATAAAAGTGAACAGTGAAGTCAACGCTCAGAGACGACAGGCTGTTTCAAGCTAGACGCAATCGTCAGGCTGCGGCTAGCATGAAACAGCCTGTCGCCTCTGAGTGTTGACTTCAATGTTCACTTATATATATATATATATATATATATATATATATATATATATATATTGAGAGTTTATACAAAATATGACTGTATGTATGTATGTATGTATGTATGTATGTATATATATATATATATATATATATATATATATATATATATATATATATATATATATATATATATTTATCTAATGGATTAAATCCGACAAATATTTTAATATATTTCGGTTTATACATTATTTTTATGACTTATTTGAGTAATTGCTCTGGTTTTAATTAAAGAATATTTACTGGTCTGAATACTCAAGAAATGTTTCAGAAAATATGCATCCTCCGACAGGAATCTAACCTATATCCCATGGGGAAACTGTCATTTAGCCTGACGTGCTGCTAACCGATTCAGCCACAGGTGACTTACAGTTTAGCAAAGGTCAAATTACTGCTTATAAACAGACACATTCGACGATCTTTCTCGACACTTCATTTCTGCTTCGAAATGACGGTTTCTATTCTCGTCGGAAGAAGCATATTTTCTGTGTAAGTTCTCGAATATTCAGGCCAGTAAATGTAATTCACACTGTTTAATTAAAAATAGAGCATTTACTCACAGAAGTTTTATCTATAAAATTAACGTATAAACAGAATATATATATATATATTGATTCTATCTATCGATAGAATACAGCTGCCGCTCTTATTATTTTGAGGGGTGGACGGTTCCTACTAACATTGTTTGTTTTCGTTTTGTCTTTGGTTGACAGTTTGAGTTTCTTGTCGGGGTTCATATCCCCTGCCCATCATTTCATGTTTCATTCAATTTATATATATATATACATATATATATATATATATATATATATATATATATATATATATATATATATATATATATGAACATTTAAAATTTTTAATTCATGGGGTGTTTTGTAGGACCCTTGTGTATATGTGTTATTGTGGTGTGTGAAGGGTTGAAAGGTGATGGATGAGTTCTTGTGGTGAATGTGTAATTGTAATGAATGAATGGGTCATGATTGTGGTTAACTAGGAATACGATAGCTAGTGAAACACCAGCATTTTCCCCTTTTCCTTTTCTTCCTTGTGTCACAATTTTGTATTTTTTGCAAAATAAATATATTGTGATTTCTGCACCACTTCAACCTCTTCTGAATGTTACGAGTGGAGAGAAGAGGTTTCCTTACCGCGGTTCTTCCATGATATGCAGACTTATGGAGCTCACGACGAACAGTTTTAGTAGAAACTGGACTATTCAGATGATTATTCAACTCAGCAGTCACTTTGGCCGCAGTAGTCCGATGATTTTTTGCCACATTGCGTTTCAATGCACGTCGGTCCCTGTCAGTACGTTTGCAAGTCAGGCCCGAATTGGTACGGTTGCTAGAGGTTTTACCCTGTTTCTCGAATTGTGTCATAGTTCTTGATATGGTAGCGATTGAAAAACCAAACATTTCAGCAACCTTAGTGATCGAGGCTCCTGCCATGCGAGCTCCAACAATTTGCCCATTTTCGAACTCAGAGAGGTCACGCATTTAGCTTAAATTTTACTTAAATCTAAAAATAAATAAGACAAAGACAGTAAATTAGATAAATAAACGTATTTACAACAGATATAACCTGCAATTACGAAGTTTTAGTTAAAGTTCTTAATATAATAAGTCTTTGAAATAGGGAGTGGAATTTGCACCTGTCCCAATTATTTTTGTCCAACCCCTGTGTGTATATATATATATATATATATATATGTATATATATATATATATATATATATATATATATATATATATATATATATATATCATGTTTATTTTAATAACAATACTCGACTGGTATTAAAAAAAAATCCCAGATGGTGCAATTTGCAAACTAAAATATATTTAAACAAACTGGTATCGTGGGGAAAAATTTCGATAAAAAAAGAAAAGACTAAAACATCCGAGTAGATCGAAAGAAAATCGCCCAACACCGCAATGCCTAGCTAAATGAAAAAAAAAACGCAATCAAGTAGAATAAGAAAAGTGCTTAATACACAAAGTAGTGCAAAGTATAAAAAATCCTTCTGAGCCAGAAAATACCTATCTAGGTTTCACCTAAATGGATCTTCAGAGCGAACTGAGGATCCATTTAGATGAAAAAAAGGAAGGTAGTTTCTGGATCTCTAGGATTATATATATATATATATATATATATATATATATATATATATATATATATATATATATATATATATATATATATATATGTATATATATATATATGTATATATGCACACACAATTGCAGTTTACGTCAGAATTACCTCCCATATAATGGTAAAATATTACTTAAATGAAGACAGTATGGCCACTAATGTCTTACCATTATGTGGGAGGTATTTCTGCTACATCCTTTATAAGCACAAGAAAAATGATTTTATATTTGAATTGAAATACATGTTCGTTTTACTTCTACCAATAAATATATTTATACGCGTACGTTCGAATGTGAACAGATATATGTGTATGTGTAACTGTCCGCACACACTCATATATACATGCACGCACACTTGTACATACATACATACACACATACATAAATATATATATATATATATATTTATATATCATGATATATCTGGGGATTGACATAGCGAGAGAAAGTAAAAGAGGGAACCGGTCTGAAACTTTATTTCGATTAAGCATTCTTGACAATGTGCAGACTTGAATTCTCATCGCCAACCCCGCCTTTCAAAGGCGTCGGGCCGATATCCATTCGGATGTAAGAAATAATAATTTAATATCAGATCATAACCAAATTTCTTAATGCGCCAAGATAATGCGTTCGATAATCTGTCATAAGCCTAATGCTTGCTAGTCCATCACAACCGCTGAGCGACCGGGACCGCCTTCGTTTATCCAACCTTGCATATATGTCATTGTCAATAAGGAAATAAATTGTCTCTCGCTGTGGAATTATCAGTATAATTTCACCAGAACTTAATTGAACTTTTCCTGTAAACAAATGCGATTGGTTGACTGGGTGTGGAATTTCTACCAGTAGCTGTGAAATGAAATCAAATATTTGTACTAGTATATAGCGCTCTTTTATTTTTTCTAACAGTTAACTTCCCGTTTTCCAAGTCAGTGAATGCCTCAGTGTTGGAAGTGAATGAACCAGTAGCGTTCAGAATTTGAAGTAACAACCTCGAGGCAAGAATCATTATGAAGGCGCATTGGAATAGCGAACTATACTCTATAAAGCCCAAACATTTTCACTGCAAACAAAGAAAAAGCATGCTGAACTGTTATGTAATATCAATTATCTTATATCGTAGTGAATGCTGGGTGCTTACCTCAAAATGAAAAGACGACTTGAGGCAACACAAATTTGGTTCTACAGAAGGGCGCTGAGAATACTACGAACAGAACATGTAATTAATGAGGCAGTTTTAAGGCAAACGGTAACGTAAAGGACACGAGTCTTAGAATAAAAAAAGCGACAGTTGAAATCTCCAGGACACATATTGAGAAAAGTCGGATTTGAAAACTTAAACACTCACAAGATATATTGAAGGCAATTCAAACAAAGAGAAACAACGAGTAAACTCCCTAAAAATCGATAGCAGAAGAGGCTACAAGGTAGAGTAAGGGATAAGCATTGCTTAGAGCTAAGATAGATATAAAATTGTGAAGAGCCATGGCAACCACGTTCTGAAAGGCCATAGCGCATAAAAGAAAAGGCAGACCCCTTATCTTTATTTGATGCAAGGCTTTGGTTATCTGAGAGCATTTTTATGTTATTCATCGATTTTATCAATGTTTTTTGCCGAGATCTTCTTCAGTTTTTTCTCGGAGTATATCACATCCAGAAATTCTAAGATTTACCTATTATATATAGATCTCTTTGACATAAACCGATCACATATATGAGCGTTTGATGTTAATGTGAAAACTATTGGGGCTTGACGGAAAAAATAATCTTAAAATAAAATCAGTGTGTATCATTATTTTTTAATCCCAAAAGACAAAACATTTATTATTTGCGAACAGAATCATTCGCCCCCACAGAATATTTGCATATTTTCTAAGGAAATGCGAATATTTGCGAGTACTTACTGAATTTACCATAAATAGTTGATTCTGTGTTTAGTTTTGGGTAATTCGTGAAGTTTTTAGAAGTTTTGAACTATTATATTCACAGTTATAGATTTTTCTAAAATTGGTGCAGTGAAAAATTATTCATCACCTTACTGAAATCATGAAATAATATTGCTCTATTTCAATTGTTATGTTTTTTCTTAATTTGTCATTTAATATAAACACCCTTGAAAATAGTATTGAGCTATTAACTATAACATTTTAAAAGGTAATGAAGAAGACAATGTGTGAGTGCCAAGTACCGCGATAACTCATTCATTCTGAAACCATAGCGAAGATGGCTGAACTTGACAAGAATCTCCGAATGAAGTTAGTTGATGTATACAAATAAGGGGATGGCTATACAACACTCTCCAAGCGTTTAAATACTCCTAGATCAACAATTCGTAGCATTATCAAGAAGTAAAATGTGGCTCATTGTGTTGAGAATTAATTAAGGACTGGCAGAGAATGAAAACGAAAATTGGTAGTGATGCCTTGAAGAATCCTCACTTAACGACATTGTCCTTGATGTAAAGACTCCCTTGGGAGTAAATATTGGATCTTTATTTTATGGTCGGATGAATCCAAACTAGAATTATATGGTCACTTGAATTCCCGGTATGTATGTAGAAAAGTGAATGAAGCTAACAAACCAAAAAATACCCTCCTTACAATTAAGCACGGTGGTGGGTGCATTCTGCTCTGGGAATGTTTGGCTGCTTCTGGACTAGGAGAACTAGTGAGAGTAGAGGGTATCACGAATAAAATCAGTATTTGGCTATTCATAAAAATAATATAAAACGAAGTGCACAAAATCTGTTTTGGGTCGTCACTGATGTTCTAACATGACAATGACCCGAAACACGGCACGAATTGTTACAAAATACTTAGATAACAGCAAAATTAAGGTATTGGAGTCCCCCGAACAAAGTCCTTGACCTAAAACCCCATTGAAAATTTATGGGTATATTTGAAGAAAAAAGTAAGAGAAAGATGTCCTTCAAATTTGGAGGAATTAGAAGCTATTGCCAAGGAATAATGAAGCAATACCTATCAGTGTGTGTAGGGATCTATTAAGAAAGTATCAAAAATGATTAAAGGCAGTTATCAAGAATAAAGCTTAAACAACTGACTATTGAGGCAAGAGGGCCAAAGATTTTGTCCTATATTATCTGTTTTGTTTTTGTTTTTGTATCATTGTTTAACATTAAAATAATGTCCTTGTGCACATTCTTTCAAATCCATAAATCCATTATTTCATCGTTTGTAGAAAAGTCACATGAAGTTTTCTTTAATATTTGAGGTATTACAGTTTATTTGTAATTATAGAAGTGGGGAATGTACAATCATGTACATAACTATATATATATATATATATATATATATATATATATATATATATATATATATATATATATATATATATATATATATATATATATATATATATAAAGTGAACATTGAAGTCAACACTCAGAGGTGAAAGTCTGTTTCATGCTAGACGGACTGACGATTTCATCTAGCAGGAAACAGCCTGTCGCCTCTGAGTGTTGACTTCAATGTTCTCTTGTTTATTTATATTTACATGCGCTCTATCTCTGATATCAGCACTTTATCCCATAAATATAGTACATTTTAAAACTATATTTCTGTATATGTATGTATGTATATATATATATATATATATATATATATATATATATATATATATATATATATATATATATATATATATATATATATAGTCGTTCGCAGACAGTCTATTTTGCTGTATTACAGCTCATCGGTGTGACTAGACATGCGATTGCTTCAAGTCGGGATCGAAACCCGACCGATCTGACATCAGTCGGAAACTCTCGTCCCTAGGAACAAGTGGAATTTTTAACTCATTATATACAAGATATATGCATTACCAGATGGCTCAAAACTTGCTTTACAAAGTTTACTCGATTAACAGGTGGAGATCATTCATTATCACCTCTAGATCGTTTGAAGATAGAAACAGTATGAACAATATGGTATGGTGATCCAAAACTCCATATTTCGATGTCTTCCCTGATTATATCTGTATATGTTGCTTTATCAGTTTCGTGTTTATTATCACTATATCATTCAGTTTTATTCTCTGTCCTAATATATCTCTGTTTATATATAAATTATCTGACAAAGGAGAAAAAGTTTATTTGTGAAGTATTTCATCCTTCAGAAATTCATTGGACTAAATTTCTTATGTTGGTACGACTACACATGCGCACGAATGTTGGTGCTGGGAATTTTAGAATTTTTTAGAATTCTTTTTTTTTTATATCATAGTCGAATTCATTTAGAGTCATTTTATTTTTTTTTCGATCATTTTTTATAGTAGTTATCCTACACTGTAATAATAAAAGATCAGCCAGGCATGGTGAAATGTAAGTGCCAAGGGAGCAATTTATTGTGGATTACCTTGCGATCATGGTACTCTCTATAACATTTAAGTTTTAGCATTTTTTATGTCAAAATTGTGGTCAATCTCGTTGCGATGGCTAACAAACGTATTTGATGTATTGTTTTCTAATATGTCCCCTTTGTGTTCATGTAGTATCTTATTTAGATTCCTTCAGGTTTCTCCTATATAGTTTTTGTGACAATTATTACAGGCAATAGAGCCAATTCCTCCTTCAGGTTTTAGCTTATTGTTTTGTTTATTATTGACTAAGTCTTTTATTGTTTTGGATGTAGTAAAAACAAATTTTATGTTGAGCTTAGATAGATTTCTTTCGATCATAGATGTGATGGAGGTAGTTGATAAGATAATATATTTTTTGATTCATTGGGTTTTTCAGGAGGGGCCATTTTTAAAATAATATTTCTGATATCAAGCCTCACCACATTAACAACCAACATAAACAACATAATAAATTTGTATTCTCATCATAACAATAAAATAAAATCCGGTATAAACATCGGATTCTACTTAAGAGCACTCAGAATATGCAGCCCGGATTATTTACACGAAGATATTTCATAGATATATTATTTGATTATAATTAAATTTATACATATATCTATTTTCTTACATATATCTTTTAAATTATAATGATTTTTTTTATTAAGGTGTTTAATACTTGTTTATAAATATCTGTCAGAGTCTGTAACATTATGTCTTAGTTTTTACAGATCTCCGAGGTTCAGATTGATGGAATATATCGAAGTCTGCCGAAAACTACCAATCTACGTATCTATCTGTACACATCTGCCACTGCTCATCTATTTATTTGTCTATCTACTTGATAGCCTCTCTGGTCCGTTCATCTTCCAGTTGCTCAATAAATATTAAATCGAATTACATGTTCTGTCACTGTCGCTCAAGTATATACCTAACCGTGCGTATAGAAATCAGACAAAACAAATATTAAAAAAAGGTAAGCTTTGTTTTTATTTCCGTTTCAACAACAGTTATATTTCATCACATCGCTTCCATTAACCAATAATTGGAACAACTCCAACTGTTTATCAACAATTTCAACTGTTCATTATATGGGGAGATATACGTATCTGATTATTAAACAGAGGCAAAATCTCCTATTTAGTAGATGAAAATCATTGTTCATTGATGTTTAGATCCAAAACAAAAATGGCGGATTTTTCTTTTTACTATATTGCATTATATTACTCTCATTCTGTACTATAACGAATTGGGAAAATGGACATCACTAGTTGATATTTACCAGTGACGTTATCATAGTTTCAGACTGAATATTAGCAAATAAAAACAATGTAACATACTCTTTAAAAGCCAAAGAAGAATTTGACAATGTATTCATCTTACGAAGGGAGTGATCAAATTCAATATTTTTTCAATTCTGACAAATGATGGGATATTTAATAAATGCGAATCTACAAAAATAATTCTGTCATGAAATTTCCTTATTTTTTACGAGGGGACCAGTTAATTTAAATAGTGTCTAGATCTGTTTAAAACTTATGATGATATTGTACAGAGACAGTAACGTATCAATTCGTTTAAAATGGCGTTGTGATAGGCTAAAATTGTAGATGATCTATCTATTGGAAGAATTACTTCGTCTGCTAAATTATTTTACTGGCTGTGATTCTCACGGGGATATCTAAAGGCTGACAGTCACAAATCATGTAACAGTAACCTTTATGATTATTTATTGAATAAATCAGGCTTTGTCTAACAGAAATCAGAGTAGAGAAAAGAGTTTTATATTGTGCCAATCTTGCAAGTGCCTTGAAAAGCAGCAGTATAAATATTGCCATTTCTTAGGTTCAGGAAGTGAACTTCATCACCAGTTATTGATCGTTTTGTTTCTTACGGCTTACTAAACTTTTGCGGGTTAATTAAAGCCAGTGCATATTTTGATATTGTCAGAATTCTTTGTAGATCCAAGCCTTACTAATTAAACCATATCTGGATCGAGAAGAAGTGGATCCATACCTTTTACCAAAGGTACCTGCTCGTAAATTCATCTAACCAACCCGACTGGAATTGGAACTCGTCTCTCCGATTTTCAATTTCGATCCGTTATCCAATGCATTACCTGAACAGCCAGGCTTACAGGCTCTGGTATTCTCAAGAGGTTTCCTAGTCAGACTGGATATTGCTTAACTTCGGTGATCATGCGAGTATTGTTGTTTTAACGTGATATATCTGTAAGCCCTTCAGCACCGGTGTGCCAAACACACCTACCTAAACCACAAAATCGACTCCATTTATATTAACGGAGATTAGATTAATACTGTCAGAACCAAATAATGATAAATGGTGTTGAGAAGATTGAGTATAACGAATTTTTAAGTGTGGTGAATCTTCTTGTCTTTAAAATCTGCATTGTAAGTTCCTGTTTATGAGGAGCTTGGGACACTGATTCTGGGACATGCTAGAAAAAAAATGACTATCTTATCAATGATAGAGTACCGCCATTTATCCATAATTATATTGATTTATTCTTACCATTTCCTGTTACTAACCTCGTTCTATCTATATCTCATTAGCATTTCATTCATTCTGTTTTCTTCAAATACTGATATATCATCGATACACACACACACACACACACACAGACACACACACACATATATATATATATATATATATATATATATATATATATATATATATATATATATATATATATATATATAACTAATAAAATATACGTTATAAAGGTCACGTGTTAATGCTTGATTCAATGAGAAAAGTGAAAAAACTATTAAAGTAGTTGAAACCTATTAGAAAACTTAAAGTAGATGAAACCAAGAATAAAGGACCTATCGTCATTTGGAAGAAGACGGAATTTAGGCGTGTTAGTAAAAGAGGTAGCTAATGGCAATGGTAATATTAACCATTTCTTTACAAAGAAATATTTATAAAATCTTACTCTTTAAAACACATTTTTTAAGGAAATCAAGTTTCTAAAATCCAATACTTGTTACCGCTCTATCCAGTACTGATGTTTCTTTTCTTTTTCTGAACCTTCCATTTGAAGTTATGTGGACTGTTAACGTCTTTATTATATTATTATTTTCTCTTCTAGTTATATGAGCTATCCATTTTAGTTGTTGCTGCTGTTGGTAGTCCTCAAGTGATATGGTTTCTGTTTTTGGTACAGTCTTTTTGATTGTGATGCTATGGCACCAATCAATAATGTTCAATGCAGGATGACCTTTACCAAGCCCTTCAGGAGTTACTCGCCAAAAGCCTTTTTTCACCATTGATCTTAGGAAGATCTTGTGTATATGAACAGCTTTGGTGCGATGTAAGGTATCCATATGAAAGTTTCGACTTAACGAACATGACTAGTTTCCAGGTTGATGTTTTGGATTCGTGGCAATTTGCAGTATTGGGCGAAACTATCGCTGGCACATCTTATTGTATGTTCAATTTCTTTTTCTTCTATTCTTAATTTGTATAGCTGATCCATAAACTTAGGTATCTGAAGTGTTTACTAAATGCACATCTTGTATTTGTTTGGTGGATTCATGGTAGGTGCCGTCACTGCTTTTATTCCAATTTCAGATCATATTCTTTGTTCAGAAAATCTTATCTCGTGTCCCATTGTCTTGGAACACTTGATAGAAGATGCTGATTTTCTGTTCAAGATCATTCTTATCCCAGATATGAACACCTATACCATGGCAACGTGAAAATCAAGTTGATGCTAAAATTCAGCTGAACAGTGAAGTTAAAGAAGACGAAAAGCGTGACAAAGTCATATAGAAATAACTAAAGGATTGATTTACATTAAAAACGAAAGAAAAGTGTTGAAATATTATGTAATATGTAATCTCCGATATGGCAGTGAATACTAGAAACGTTCGTCACAAGAAAACAAAACAAAAAAAACCCTGACGCAATTGACAGATTTTGAGAATTAGCATATAACAAATGAGGAAGTTTTACGAAGAAAAAGAAGTTGAATAAAACTTTTGTTAAAAATCAGAAAAACATGGAAACTTAGGCACAGATAATGAGTGTAAAAGAACTGGGGAATTTAATACTCACAAGAACCAACGAAGGCAAAATAAATACAAGTACTTGTCATAACCCCATGACAAGTTTCAGAAAATGAACGAAGAAGGAAAAACTTAAGAAAAATAGGAAATCGTAAAAGAAGCAAGTATTGATTAAAGCCATAAAACAAAGGAAACTGATGGAACCAAGACTGTACACGTCCGAAAGGGACATTATAGATAGAGCAAGATAGAGATTGATACATAGAGGTAAGTTAGGAAATAATGGCCGTTTCCGTACAAGGAATCATTTGGCATTTATTAAACAAGCAGTCAGTACTGTTTTGGGTGAATTTATAAATTCCTTCTCTTAAAATCCTTTTTTTACGAAAACAGATCTCTCAAGTTCAGTAGCTTTTCTGTGATTCTTCTGCTTTAGTTGATACCTGTGAATACTAACTTCCCCAGTTAATATGACGAGTTGAAGACTATAACGGAAACACTGAGACCAACTGGATGCGCTTAATATTCAATTTACGTTTGTCTACGCGTACGCCAGACATTACAGAGCCCACAAGAGACAGCGTAGATACCAACGGCTCTAAACATCGTCAAATACAATGTAGAAAGCAATCACTAAATAAGCTATACTACCAGCAATGCATGCCGGCATATCCACTGACTTATGATGATGGTAAATAACTTTGGTTTTGCAATATTGAAATATTAACGACCATTGCTAAGAATTATGAAGGAGGAGCAAGAAAATAGATCGGTAAAGACATTGTTTGGGCGAGTGAATCGACATTTTCTGCAGTTTCGCATCATATGGACGCCTGCGAGGAAGCTTTTAAAACTGTCAATATTACTAACTGATAGTTGTTGGTTTGACGACGGGAAATGTTCCGTTTGTATCTGCGTGGAAGTCAGAGTTATTTCTATTAAACGAGATGCGGACACTCTTTAAGTGTGACTCGATACGGGAACAATAGTGTCAATCAGTCGTCTCCCTGCGTGGTGTCAGTCTATTCAGTTGCAAATGGTTGCTTTCGGCAGGATATTGCCTCGTGCAACAAAATTTTGATTGTTCGATTCTACTTCCGGTTATGCGACAATAAGTTTATCTTACAGAAAGCAGATTCTTTCTATCAACGTAACTTTCAGCTCGTTTTAATCTAATCAAGCCTCATGAAATCGGAATAGTTATTTCAAGCAGGCAGAGATGCGAGCAAGGATGATTTATTACCACTAATAGAAGCGGTTGAATTGAAATGAACCCGAATCCTAATAATGTGCTTTCAAATTTCTTCTCGTTCAGGATTGAAGAAATTGCGGTCTATTCAACGGATCAAAAGGAGAATCCATTCGCTCTCCGTCACTCTGACGACTGCAGCTAAATCAATAACTACAAAGACATATAGGAAATGGCGGGGTTTAGAAATTTATTTTAATAGGAATCGGAATTTAAACGCCTGCAGTTCTTGTGTTTATTTTTCAAAAGTTGATTCACTAATCAATAAAACACTTTGGAAGACTCATAGCCAGATTGAAATGAACTATTCCTGATCATAAAGAAGAATCAGTCTGTGCATAAAATACTTCTGAAGTACTGCATATTTGGAACAAATTCATGTTTCTAAGACTTGCTATAGTCTCTGAGTACACTGAGTTATGTGTACATTGAGTTATGTGCCCAATGTATACATTATACTTTACAATAAAACGTTGTATTGTTTTGGAAGTCTCTTTCTCTGCCCACCCTATTTCATTTTGAATATGTGTGGGTAAATAGTTGGACTGATTGGGTCATATATTCAACTGGTCTAGGAAAAGCACGACACTAAATTCAAAACCTGAGTAGTCAAGTGGTCGGTTACTAACCGACTCCCTCAGCAGACCAGGGTTTGGTGAGGAGGGTAAGTGAAACCCCAGTAGCACCCCCCACCAAAAAAGAGCTCTTAAAACTGTTGAATTTCTCAGAGATAACGGCTATTTACCTCAGTGATTAAATAGGTTAAATTGTCTCACCGAACAGCAACTGGCCAAGTTTGATATGTACTGCTATAAACTTGGCCAATCAGGGAGGGGTTTCTCCAACAGGAGTGAGAAGATTCTTGGTTAGAATGGATCTATCTATCTATCTATCTATCTATCTATCTATCTATCTATCTATCTATCTATAGGTAGAGTATCTGACTGATGCCAAATCGGTTGAGTTTCGATCCCGCTTGAAACAATCGAATGTCTAACGACACTGATGACACGTGATACAGCGAAACAGGCTTGTATGTCGAGTATATATATATATATATATATATATATATATATATATATATATATAGTAAAGCCTTCATTTAAAGAAAGGGGAATATTTTCTTTAAATCCGATAGTTCTTTTAATCCGACGAATTGCGCATTTCGTACAGAATAAGCCAATCTTTTGCATAATCATATTTAATGAACATTGGTTTCGCATTAAAGCACCCTAAACATTGAGATGAGTTTCCCTTTCATTTTCCCTCAGTTCGAATATACCGTTGAAAGCAATAAGATATAACCCTAATCTTCTTCTATGTACCGTGTCCCATGTGGACGATCATGGCTCACCACAATTTGCTGCCTGTTTTATCTCTTTCTTCTATTTCTCCTAGTCCTTGTCCTACCAACCATATACACAAGCTCGTTAAGTAGGTTACTCGCTATTTTTCTCGATCCCTCTTGCCTTCATTATATCATGTGAGTGTTTAATTCTCCAAGCACGTTTTCCTCGTTATGCGCCCTAGAAATTTCAATGGTCTCTTTTTGTGTCAATGTTCGTTAAAACTTCGTCGTTACTCACCTATTCCAAGGAGTTTCAACTTTTTCTTCCTGATGCTAAGTATCATGTATCTTAGTTTTCATTGTCACTAGAACTTTGTCGTTTCACATGTTCAGTCCATGGTACTTTCAGCATCCTTTTCTAGAAGCAGATTTCTGTTGATTCAGGTCTCTTTTCCAGCTATGAGGTGATTGTCCAGCATTCACTGCCATGTGGGATTAACGATATTACATGGCAATTCAGTATTGTTTTATGTGTGTATGTTTTAGGATTTTCCTCAAAAACTTTAAGAGTTAGACCCGTCAAAATGATACATGTTCTGAACAATTATCGGTAAAATAATTGAAGACAGTTTTATTTTGCATGCATTCGCTATTCACTCTGTTATACTTCAGCTATGTAGTCACGCATAAGGGCTCAGTGGAAGAGGATCGAACTCACGATTGATATTATTGTTAACGAGACAAGGAGTGGCAAGATTGCGTTACTCTAAAACGTTCAGCCTTACCGAGTTTTGATTTTTGCTACTTGGGCCGAATATGTGAGCAAGAAAGAATTTCTGGAGACAATGGTAACAAAAAGGACATTTAGAAAGGAGAGTTGACATTTCTGGGGAACATAATGAAGAATAGTTGCTTGGAAAAACACACAGGATATATTGAATGTAAGAAAGATAGCGGAAAACAATGCATAAATTACTTGACGAGTGTGAGTGAATGGATACTGGATTGGGAGATATGGCAAAAAGATAAAAGTTATTATGAAGTACAAAAGACGGGAATTTGTGGAGAGCCACGATCGCTAACATCCTGAAGGAACACGGCATAAAGAAGAAGTGAAAATAAGTTGAGCGAACATACAAAAGAGAAGAAAACTAATGAAAAAATGTAGTAGTATTGGATTTTCAAATGTCACCGTATTCGCAAGGTTGTCGCCTAATCTCGTAAAGTTTTGCTCAACTAGATTTTTAACCACGAACTGGTTATGATAACGGGAATATTAACCGTTTCCTTATAAGGAAACATTCAGCATTCATAAAATCTTTCTATTATAACAATTTTCAGGAAAATTGTTTTCTTGTGTTCATTAACTGTTATCACACTTTTCAGTATTGATGGCGGTTTCCTTCCTTACATTTGTTTGGAGGAGTGTGTGGAACGTTAGCATCTTAATTATATCATTACTTTCTCTTCGAGTTACATGTGATATCCAGTGTGTTGTTGCTGCTGTGGAAAGTCCTTAAATTTGGCGCACTTCTAGGTTTTAATGATTCTGTAGCCTCGGTTATCGAAGAATGGTTCTTAATTAGACATGCATACTTCAATCGCCCGAAACCATTTTTAATCATTTATATGAGATAGCGGTTGTAAACAACTGACATTTTTAGATATTTCTGAACAATTTTGATGACAGGAATGTCTCAAACCAGCGAGTCTATTTAAGAACATGACTCTTGTTTTTAGTTAATGTTCTGGTTTTGTAACAAATTGTGGTGTTGGGCAAAAGTAACCCTAGCGCAGCTTATTCTATGTTCAGTTTCTTCATTTCTGATAAAAATTTATAGACAATCATCTAAACACCGAGGTATTTGAAGTTATTCAAAATTAAGTAGCAATGGGCTTTCAAATGCCATCCAATTCCCTACCTGTCAGCTAATCTGTTAACCTGCTAGACGACTTTTAATTACTGGTAACTTGCGAGGCTAGTTTTAATGAGACGAGAAATCCAACATTTGGTATAATTTCGCTTTCAAATTTCACCCATTTCGGTATTTGTTATATAATCTTGTAAACTTCCTCTAAACTAGTTTTAACTGCTGGAAGAGAGCTTAGAAAATTTAACACTCACGGGACATACTGAAGGCAAGAGGGACAGGCGTTAACAGCGAGTAACTTACCTAATGGGATTTTGTAAATGCATGTTAGAAGAGGGACTGTGAGAGATAGTAAAAAGATAAACATTGATGAGAGCTATAAAGGTAAGAAGTTGTAGAGAGCCTTGATCGCCCACGTCGTGAAGATCCAGAGCGCCTAAAAGAAAAACATTCCAAGTCAATAATAGTTTTTTGTTATCTGCTCATCACTGTGAATCAATTTGTATGGTTTAGAATATATATATAGAATGGTTTAGAATATATATATATTAGAATGGTTTAGAATATATATATATATATATATATATATATATATATATATATATTGTCATCCACAGACAGACTGTTTCGCTATTTCACAGCTCATCAGTGTGGCTAGACGTCCAGTTGCCTCTAGCTAGGATCGAAACCCGACTGAATTTGTGTCAGTCGGAACTTCTACCACTAAGCCGTCAGCGCACGGCAGGAATGAAGGTGAATTTTAGCGTGTTTAATTTTAGATTTAGATAAACACACTGTGACTGACAGTGACTCAATTCTGCCGAAGAGTCATGCAATATTAGCTTAAATAGTCACTGTTTACAAACCCACACCTCAAACCAAAGAGCTCAACCGAAATTAATTTTTCAGGAGCCAATATATATATATATATATATATATATATATATATATATATATATATATATATATATAGATATCGATCCACCAGACGCTCCGACAAAGGGTGACAGTTCATCGTCAACAAATTATGTATCGCCACACTAGAAAAAATATTCTTTAGCCAACATATATTGGAATATGGAGGCCGAAATCTGACAAATTTTAATATCTTCCCATTCTATCAATGCGACTACAAAATCCCCAAGCAAAAGCGTTTTAATAAAGAAACATTTTTTATCAGCAAGTTTTAACCAAAATTCAGTTCATTGCATAAACCAAAGGCATGTCGCTCAAAATAGATTCTATCATATTTTGCTTACCATATGCGGCAGATAAAACCAGTTACGCCTCTTGCTTTTTTTTAAAATTCCTGTCTTAACCCGTCAGTACGGGGGAATCGAATAAACATTTACAAACTTTTTGAAAAGCAAAAAGCGAAATAGTTAAAGTAAAACGAATTTTTTCTGGAACCAAGCATGTAAGTAAAGAAAAAATAATTTTAATAATTCTTTGTAAACATGCGTGTACTATAAGTGTTACATATAAATATATAAAAACAGTAATATTATTTTTTTCTATAGAGCAAATATTGGTACAGACTTTTCTAACAATTTCAATATTTCCAATATATATATATATATATATATATATATATATATATATATATATATATATATATGTCAGATCAATTCTAAAGTTTGTACCAGATTTTCATTGTTAATATAAAATGACCGTAACTTGACACCGGCATTTCATTTACGGCAGATTTATAAAAGGAAAACAAGTATAGTTCAGTTACGAGTCAGAATTTATTGAATGTTGACCTTTTGTCCACAAATAAATACCTTAAAGGTGGATGGTGAAAAGTTTCACTTTTGCTATACCATGCGCTATGAATTTCGGAAAGCAGTAAGCGTCAGAACTCCCACAAAAACAAAATAATCAGAATGTTCATCTGGATCGTACTCCACGTCTTCGGATGGTCAAAAAAGAGGTTTGACAGATTTCGCCAGTGTGATTTCAACCTAAACGATCAACCACGCAAAGGGCAACATTCCGACGTCGATGAAGACACTTTGCTTGCCATCGTGGTAAATAAAAGTAAGATTTCGATGAAAGTGATTGCTAAGAGTTTGAAAATTGACATTTCAATTGCCGTCTGACATTTGAAAAGACATAGGTTCAAGAAAAACTGTCGATTTTGACAAATCGAAAATGTCAAGACTGCATCTTGCAAAACAAACCATGCAGAAGCGTAAAGAGTTGAAATGCCCCCACCACCCAGAACACATTTTGGGTATACTCTTCTCTTGACTTGTCTTCTTCGGATTTTCATTTGTTCCGGTCTCTACAGAAGAATTTAAATGCAAAAAAAAAATTGACTATGTAGAATCAATCGAAAACAACCTCGCAACCGTCTTCCACCTAAAACCACGATGTTTCTACTAGAACGGTGCCAACTAACTTGTATAATGATTACAGACAGTTATTAAGAAGACGGAGACTATGTACTTGTCTATGTCTATGAAACTCTTTATTTCGTAAGTAAGTAAAATTAAATTTTTCATTTTCTAATCGGACAAAGACCTTTCCAAAGATCTAATATATATATATATATGTGTGTGTGTGAGCACGCGCGTGTTTTTTTTTTGTGTGTGTGTGTGTGCAAATATATAGGAAAGAACCGTTAGGTTAATAATCCAAAGTTTTTAGTATTTTTGTTTTTATTTAAAAAAAAAACAGTGCTCAATACATAAGTAGAGCCTAAATTACGAATGTATAAGCTTATAAAGCTCCGTAAATTTCAAGATTAGTTATTCCAAAAGTCGCTTGAGGATGACACAGAGCTGGTTTTTTAGCTTCTGTTTTTGAAACATGAGAACTCTTATGTAGCGATGGAATCATATTTTTTTTAAATTGTATATATATATATATATATATATATATATATATATATATATATCGAAGCGGTGTAATGGTTAGAAAGCTTGTCTTGCTAGAACAGTTACAACTGAGTAGTGAGTTTGATCCTCACTTGGTGCACATACTTTCGGCCTTTTGCCACATCTAAGCTACGCTTGGAAAATCTCTATAGTAATATCTGGATTTAAATATCTATCTTGTAGTTCCTTAAATCCGATGAATCGCGCACGTCTAATTCTAGAAATTGGATCACAGCGATGGGTTCGTCTTTGTTAAAAATTTATTCTCCTTTATTTTCGTGACCACCTTTGGTACAAATTTGATTCTACTTTATTTTTCTATATGCACACAAGCACAGAGAAAAAGAAAGCAAGAAAATAAATTAAAACAGAAAGGAGTGCCTGAGTAAATCGGCGTTTTGTTTTTAGTTGTAAGCTTCTTGAAAATCTAGCATTTAAAACCCGTTCGAAATAAGCGAAATTCCGTTCAGTTGATCTTTCGTGAACCGGCGTGATCACATATGCATGATAGGATTTTCCGAGAAACTGACATGGACACACACCCCACGGATTAGGATTAGCGTCTGAGTTTGTTTCTCGTATTTTTGTGGGGGTGGGGTAGTGAAAAAGGAATTACTAAATAAATGTTAAAATAAGCCCCTACCGGGTTCCAGGTATATAAATATATGGATATCTTTTTCTGATTTTTTAATACAAGTTCTGCTCCGCTATTTGTTTATTCTGACTAAAAATCGACTTAAAAAAATGAAAAAAAGACTGAACAACGTGTCCGATATTACGTGCCGTTGGAGCAGGGATTACAAGGGTTAGAGCAACTCCCCTCAGAAAATAAGAATTAAAGAACAATGAAAAGTTGTAATCCAAGTAGAAACTTGGAAACCAGGAATGGTTGACCATGTGTGGATGGAAGAGGAAACACAGAAATATATATTAAGTAAACGAATTAAGTTAAAACAAACAGCAATGGAGAATGAGACGACTGTATGAGGTAAGCACGCATATTACACTCAACTCCTCCGATTAGCATACCAAGCAAGGATATCAACGGCATACAGGAGCCAGTGACCAAAAAGAACAAACCGCAGATTTGAGGTTATAAAAACATGACCTCAGAAATACTAGTTAAACTCGTCCTAACAGATGAAGAGAAGACTTGAGGCAACATTGATGTCTTTCTAAAGAAGAACGCTAAGAATACATTAGACTAGCGTTTCTCAACCTTTTTACCCCTGTGGTACGATTGAAACTTTTTTCATATCCCAGAGGAACCCTGCATAAAATGATTATATAGCATTATTAATATCTATCTCCTTTATATTTTTTATCGTTGTTCACGTGGTAAACACAATATCGAGTCACTCAATGATACACAAATCCGCCACGTACAGGTCCTGTCCAATAACCAGTGAAAGTGGTTTCGCCCTGAAGCCATATAAACATCGCTAAATATATTCCCTATGATTATTATAATTTTAAATAATACAATAGGTTGATGCATTTATTATAATAACAAGGAATTTTCAACACTATGCCGTACGTGTATAGTAAAATTACGAATATAAAATTAAAGATTACACAAAAATGCATTAGCCTGTTTATCACTATTTCTCTTGGAACCCGTAGCGACGTCTTACGAAACCCGAGGGTTCTGGGAACACACCGGTTGAGAAACAATGATGTGCCTTATTTCTATCTCATGCTGGTTTCTCTAGAGTAAAATAATTTGACAAGTTGAAACAGACTATATTGTATGATAATGATACCTGTACCTTAGGATAATTCCTGGTTTACTAAATTTTCCTGAATCAAACCTCGTGGTATGGTGGCGATGAAACACTTATGTCAAGATGAATTCATGCCTTTTCCAAAAAGGAAGCTTTTGCCTTCAGTGCCAGGTGCCATTCATGTGGAAATTAGGGCCGCAGCCTTACCACGCTCGGTGTTGCAGCAAATAAGGATTTATGGATTGCCAGGTCCACATCCAACTCAGAAATGTATTAGCCTATTTATCACTGTTTCTCACAGATAACTTAGCAACCTCTTGCGAAACCGTATGGTTTTGGGGAGCAACGCTGGAGAAACACTGCTTTAGACAGAGTGTGCAAACAATGAACAGGTTTTAAGCAAAATGGAAGCAAAAAAAGGACAATTTTACTTAAAATTTGTTGAAATTTCTAGGACATACTCTGAGGAAGGAAAGCTTGGAAAATTTGAAACTCACATGACACATCGAAATCAAGAGTAACAGAGGGAAAGAGCGAAAAAATTTAATAAGCTTGTGTAAATGAACGGCGTAACAGGGTGGGGGGAGAGGTATAATAAAAAGAGAAACACTGAAAATAGAAGAAGAGAAACAAAGGATAGAAAGTAGTGGAGATCCATGGTCCTTCACGCCCTAAAGTGAGGCGGTACTTAGAATAGGTAGTTAAACTCACTTAATTAGTTGGGAATTTAAAGACTCAAGGTGATTCTGAGATGGAGAGTGATCCAAGAGACACTGGAAATGTGATGTATGAGAAAGAGCGCGCACGCGCAGTCAGAACAAGATTTGACATTACAAAATTAAAACAGACACCTGCTCCGCAATGAACAGTGACAGAGATGTTGTGATAATGCGTCTGTCGTCTAAGAAAACAAATAATAAACAATGAGGCCAAGTCTCAAAAGAATATGCAAAATAATGTTAATTAAATTAGAATTGGAATTAAAATGTTTCCAAAGTTTATTCCCTATGAAAATGTACCTCACGTTGTTCTAGATTCAATATAAGTACACGCCGAAATCAATTGATAATAATGAAAATCTTTCGTCAATTTATCTCTGATGACGGCGTGTGCAAGGTAAATATAATAGAATCTTGAAACTTTAATTCCGAACTTGAATGGCAGCCGATCCCAAAAGTGACCTAAAATTTGCTGTTAACCGGGACAAGGAATGGTTTGTTAATTTTAGCGTCTCCAAAACAAAACTGCTTTCTATTAATCATCTGCGAGAGCCATTTTTGCCTTCCATCAGTGTGACTGGTCGCACCTTCTCCGGCTGACATTCTCTGTGACATGAAGTAGAAAGATTATATTGAATCTAGGTTCTAGGACTGCTGCTAGGAAAGTTGGTCCTCTGTGTCGTGCAAGACAATTTTTCTCTCCAGAATATATATTACATATTTATAAATCTACCATTGGTCTATGCTTCGAATATTGCTACCACATATAGTACGGTGCTCCTGTTAGATATTTAGAAATTCATAAAAAAATTCCAAATATATCGGTCTTGATCTGGCATCTCGGCTTCAGCTATTTCCAGCCGCCGTAATGTAGCATCCCTTTGACTTTTCTATAAATACTTTCATGGTAATTGTTCTGATGGGTTTTACTCTATGGTATTTAAACTTTATTAGTTTAAATGCAGTTCTAGATCGATAACAACGTCTCATCGTTTTACAGCTGAAATGGTTAGATGTAACCGTAAGTTCTTTAATAAGAGTTTATTTCGTCGTACGTCCGGCTTCTTGCTTTCGAGTCAAATTCGATCTTCAAAATGCAATGTCAGTCGTTAGCGACTGTCTTATTGATTCCGCTTCTGTTATTGCTCTCACTCCTTAATAAAGTTTTATTTTTCTTATTCATTCACACTCTGTAAAACCCCATGTTTCTTTTTGGATTTATTGCCCTGCTTGGGATGAAATAATTTAAAAGACTGCTTAATGAAAAATAAAATTATATATACCCAGGCCAATAATTTTCTTCGCGTAATTTCTCTCTCACTCTTTCCCTTTTTAACTCATATAAATTTCAATTAGCATTATGCGTATTCATGTATGGCTTCTGGTTTCACTCAAAACATCTTAATCTGTAAACTCAAATATATTACGAATAATCATCATTTGGCAAACCGAGAATTTTTTAGACAATTTGAATAATATTAGAGCAATAAACACGGGCATATTAAAAAGAAATTCATAACAAAGAATAAACAATTCGGTGGCGAGCGGCCGAGTCGACGGGGTCGTAGTCCGGGGGCGCGCAGACCGCCACGTGGTCGCCGGACAACAAAAAATAGGAGTAACAAAACATATATTACCGTAAATTGAAGTAAATTAAATATAAAGATAAATACAATTTCGGAAGTCAATGCAAAATAAAAAAAATGCTTAGGTGGGAGGAATTCAGACAAAATCTCGGATATGGAATGTTCTAGTCTTTGTTTTCTCATTCCTTTTGGCTGAATTGACGAGTATCCGGAGTGAGATTCAGTGGAGGAGATGCCGGAGTATTTTTTATTTTATTTTATTTTGTTTTACTTTGTTTATTCCGAACTTGATTTTATTTATTTAAGTATATTTATTTCTCAGTGAGTATGTGTATATTTTTGGCTTCTAATAATCTTTTGCTAGCTTAAATAGTCTCTGACGAAAACAGGTACTGAACAGTGAATTATTTGTACGTATGTTTCCCATATTTCTTGTTCATTTTCTTTTTCACCAAAAAGTTAAAAACTAGTCATCGTGCAAGAATTTGTGTTACTTAACAGCAGTGTATGGGGATGGATAGAGAAGACATATTTAGAAGTAGTGGTCAAAGAATATTATAACTAAGGCAGTTAATTTTCCATTTGATTTTGATAGAAGACCTCGTAACTCATACTAAGTTAAAACCATAACAGAATATAATCTGGCCCTTCCCCAATGTATTCCTACCGAAATACACGCATTTGAGTCAACCTTACACGTGGAATACCATTGTTTCCATTATGGTACCTCTTAAATGCTGTTGTTTCCAGGACCACACTGACCCGTTGTGGTAGCATCTGTTAGGGCCCCAAATAGTGAACCCCGAAACAAAAACAAAACGCTATGAACGTATTAAAAATACATTCTCATAGTAAAAATACCAACAATACATTTTATAAAAAATATTACCAATAATACATTTTATCTGTAGTTGAAGGCATACAATTGCATTAAAAATATTTAGATTTCGGCATATTGAACCAATATTCGACCATGTAGGTTGATATGCCGCGAAACAAAATAGAACAAACGATCAATTCCGGATTTATTTACCTTTAATTTTTATTTCTATTATATATAAGTGAGTCAGGGATGGGCAAAGAGATGAAAAAAGGAAATGGAAAGAGGATAAATTGTCATTTTATTTTAAAATGACAATTTCTCCTCTTCCCATATCCTTTTTTTATTTTAAAATTCAATTGTCTGATTATTTTGAATTTAAAAAGAAATAATAATTTTGTTCAGAAATGTATTTATCTTGGAAGTGATTTATTACCGGCATGTTTGATTAAAAAAAAATACATTCGTAGATATCTTCCCTCGCTTCACCACGATCGATACGTACAAAGTGCTAGGAAACAAAATATATACATTTTTCAAGTTTGTGATTATCAGCTGCAAAATCTTTTGGCTTTGATTAACACGAGACAGTTAAAGTAAGATGTTATTTTGAATTAAGAAAAAAATATTGACATTCTAAATACGTAAAAACTTATCTTGGGGGGTAGATTCTCTGACTGATGTCAAATCGGTCGGGTTTCGATCCCGGCTTGAAGCAGCCGGATGTCTAGCCACACTGATGAGCTGTGATACATCTAGACAGTCTGTCTGTGGAGGACTATACATATATATATATATATATATATATATATATATATATATATATATATATATACACAGGGGTTGGACAAAAATAATTGGGACAGGTGCAAATTCCACTCCCTATTTCAATTTCAAAGACTTATTATATTAAGAACTTTAACTAAAACTTCGTAATTGCAGGTTATATCTGTTGTAAATACGTTTATTTATCTAATTTACTGTCTTTGTCTTATTTATTTTTAGATTTAAGTAAAATTTAAGCTAAATGCGTGACCTCTCTGAGTTCGAAAATGGGCAAATTGTTGGAGCTCGCATGGCAGGAGCCTCGATCACTAAGGTTGCTGAAATGTTTGGTTTTTCAATCGCTACCATATCAAGAACTATGACACAATTCGAGAAACAGGGTAAAACCTCTAGCAACCGTACCAATTCGGGCCTGACTTGCAAACGTACTGACAGGGACCGACGTGCATTGAAACGCAATGTGGCAAAAATCATCGGACTACTGCGGCCAAAGTGACTGCTGAGTTGAATAATCATCTGAATAGTCCAGTTTCTACTAAAACTGTTCGTCGTGAGCTCCATAAGTCTGCATATTATGGAAGAACCGCGGTAAGGAAACCTCTTCTCTCCACTCGTAACATTCAGAAGAGGTTGAAGTGGTGCAGAAATCACAATATATTTATTTTGCAAAAAATACAAAATTGTGACACAAGGAAGAAAAGGAAAAGGGGAAAATGCTGGTGTTTCACTAGCTATCGTATTCCTAGTTAACCACAATCATGACCCATTCATTCATTACAATTACACATTCACCACAAGAACTCATCCATCACCTTTCAACCCTTCACACACCACAATAACACATATACACAAGGGTCCTACAAAACACCCCATGAATTAAAAATTTTAAATGTTCATATCAATATATATATATATATATATATATATATATATATATATATATAAATTGAATGAAACATGAAATGATGGGCAGCGGATATGAACCCCGACAAGAAACTCAAACTGTCAACCAAAGACAAAACGAAAACAAAACAATGTTAGTAGGAACCGTCCACCCCTCAAAATAATAAGAGCGGCAGCTGTATTCTATCGATAGATAGAATCAAGAAGTACACTCACTAATGGAATGGGGAGGGAAAAAATAAATGACGGAATGTTAAAATCAAAAGCTGACTCAGCCGAAATCAAAAAGCGGGACAATAACAAACTGGGGAGATTTGGAATAACATAACAATCTTCATAACAGAAGAAAAAGGCCGGGAACAGGCCGGGAACAAGACTTATTCACATTAACTAGGAACACAAAATAGTGTCTAACTTAACCAGGGCGGGGGGGGGGGTCAAAAGGAAACCGCCCCGTTGCGTTAAAGGGACTTAAAAAAGAAAATCAAGGCTAGCCCCGTCCACACGAACCAGGCTCGCCTATGTCACCCACCTTACATTGAAATCTGTCGAAATCCAACGCTTTCGATCAGATCTGATTTTCACCTGAAGCTGATGCTTAAAGAAAACAATCAGATCCCGAACGGGGGCGACACATTGTCACACGTGTACGCGAGATCGATGGACACGAGCTGATCGGGAGCGATACGAGCCGTCAACTCGCCGACATAATCCCAGAAAGGGCGCACCTGATGACAATGGTAGTAGGCGTGCGATGCCGTTTCCTCTAAACCAAGGTCACACCGATGACAATCTGGCAAATCTGCCTCGCCACTGACGGAAAAAGTCGACACGCTCACTCTGGTCGTTGGGCGCATAAACCGCAACGACCCGAAACGAACCACTGCACGCGGCTATATCAGACACGATCAACCTGCCCCCGCGCCAACATGAACAAGGTCCACCCACGCACCCAGGGAACGTTTAACTAATAAGGAAACACCTCTGGTCAGGTGGTCCTCGTATGCTGAATTGACAATAAAGTCGCTAGACTGCACACGAGCAAACAAAGTGTGTTTCCTGGATGGCAGCTACATCCACTCCAAAGGACCTGAGATCACAAAGCAGGCGGACAGCCTTACCCCGATCTCTGAGGCCCCTCACTTTCAGGCTGGCTAGCTTGATTGACATAATTTAAGACTGAGTCTCTTAAACGCATACTGGCCAGAAATCTGCGGGTTTCAGGACCCCGACGGATTGTCCCAGGTTCCCTGTACCCAACTCCGTCGTAATCCGACCATCTGTTACAATCCCACCGACGTCTATAGGATATGTTAGTTTAACTACACTATATACCGAGGGATAGAGTAAAACGGCAACCCTCCCTGCACAGAATTTGGACAGTTTCTTTAAATTTGCTGAGCGTAGCCCAAAAAGCCTAATATTTGGAAACACATCCCCATATTCAAACAAATTTTAGATAAGCCCCCGTATCCCTGATAAACGTAATGACCCCAGGAGCCTCGGGAAAATTACGGGGGTCCTCTACATATTTATTGTCAACGGTGGTTAATTTAAACAGTGGACCTAGAAGGGCTTTTTTCTACACCGATAAGCCCTTCTCTAGCTGCGTCTGTCTACTTTACATATTAAATCTGGCCCAGGGAAATATTTCTTTTTTTCTTTTTCTCCTTCCCCTTACCTGGGTTGGGCGGTGAAGAGGTGGACGCGTGAGTGGGGTAGATATTGAACTGAGGGAGGAGGTGGATGGGGTGGGGGCAGAGCAAGGGAAGGGACTAAAACAGGACACGCATCAGGGGATGCAGGGACGGATATGTACCTGGTTTTTCCGATGTAACTGTCTTGCCCTACTTCGTCTGGCGTGTTCATGATCGGACACATCTTCCTCCTCTGCCTCGTCCTTACTCCTTTTCAATGCTGAGACACGAGGTGGAGACATTACGTCTACCTCCATCTCCATGTCAGATTGCTGCTGCTGATGATTTTGCTGTTGTACTTCTTTTTGCTGCTGCTGCTGCTGCCTTTCATGCTCTTTTTGTACTTGTTGTTGTCGATGTACTTGTTGTTGCTGCTGCTGCCTTTGCGGGTCTTTTTGAGCTCGTTGTTGTTGCTGCTGCTGCTGTTTTATGGGCTGTTTCCCCCACCTTCAAATGCTGCTTCTGTGCCTCCTTTGGCCTCTCCTTGTGTTGTGGCTGCTTTCGGGGAGACAGCTCATCCCGTCCTGGAGAAGGGGCACATTTACAGCTTTCCACCCTTAACTTTCTTCCACTCCCCATCTGGGGCCTCCTCTGTTGCTGCTACTTTTGCTGTTACTGTTGTTGTAGAAGCTGCTGCTGCTGGTTGGGGTGAAGGCTGCGAGTTCTTTGCGGTGCACGCCTTTGAC
>OZ038495.1:49821923-49876923 GCA_964036315.1 Acanthosepion esculentum | reverse complement strand
CATTCATTGCAAGGTATAAAAAACTCAAAGCTGTGGAAAACCAAAGAACTGGTGGTCCACGGAAGAATTCTTCAGGACTTTGGAGGAAATTAAAATTTGTATGTTTTCATTTTCAAAACATAGTTAAGATATTGTGTCCATGTTCATAGTTGATATTATTGAGTGTAGGTTTTATGTTT
Organism: Acanthosepion esculentum; assembly: GCA_964036315.1. Taxonomy (NCBI): domain Eukaryota; kingdom Metazoa; phylum Mollusca; class Cephalopoda; order Sepiida; family Sepiidae; genus Acanthosepion; species Acanthosepion esculentum. The sequence continues at coordinate 49,876,744 of OZ038495.1, read as the reverse complement.
TTTATTAATAAGGCTTCCATTATTTTTAACCTTCTTTATATAGCATCATCTACCTGCAAAAAATCTAAAAATAATGAAGCCTTATTGATAAAAACAAACAAAACAACACTCAATAATATCAACTATGAACATGGAAAAAGCTTTTTGAATTTGAAAGCCTGATGAATTGGATCGGGATTACGATTCCAATGAAATAAATTATAACCATGGAATATTAATGTTTGAACCTTTTATACACACACACACACACATATATATATATATATATATATATATATTTATATATATATATATATATATAATTTTAAAGAAGCATATTGATTAAATTAGACATGCAGTATGGCTCAGTATAAATACATTAAAATTTGTTTCGTTAACATGAATAGTATTAAAATGTTTACTAATAATGATATTTAGAAATATTTGACAGGAGGCAGGGTTATAGAATTAAAGCGATGCTTCCCATAACATAAGATCTTTGGAAGTATCAATGAAGAACGCCACTTAACAATGCCTGTAAACAGAACATGAAAAGAGGTATTAGACTTTAGAGTTTCTGGCATCCGTGAAGGTATGTTCCGAAAATATCTCTATCCTTGAAGAGGCTAAATCAGGGGACATCACATTGCTATTATCTGATACAGCGAAGTGTGAAATATCGGCTTCTTGTTAACACATGATCAGAAATAGGTCCAGTCTGTTTGTAAAGCTGGCTAGATACTGTTTGACCCGTAGAAAGAGTGTCTGTGTATGTCGAAAGCGTCGTTTCTAACACGCCCGGATTTCAGAAGAGGTAAATATCAGGGAAAACTAATTATTCTTCGCTTGGCATCTGCTTCTTGTCGAAATCTGAAGAGGTAAGTTGACCACTCTGATAGTTTTAACAAGTATCTGTGAGAAGTCTATTAATATTCTTGTTTTATTTTTTCCCTATCGGGTGAAGAACAGCGTGTGATCTTTCGGCTTACTTTCTGAAAACATTAATTCGATTTCTTCTTTTCTCCTTTTTGTTGGTAGAAAGAAATTATGCTATTAAATAATATTTTATGAACATTTTTATTACTTATTTATCAATTGCCGTTTTAACATTCGATGGAAATGGTGCGTAATACAAACAGAAATATGTACTTTAAAGTTTATTTATTTTTATTTTGAAAGCGCTGTTATGCAATAATATTTTTAATGTCTGAATTCACGGGAAAATATACGTATTCATATATTTCTAGGAGAAAAATACAGTTGTATATAATTGTCATTTTATTCTTTTAATGCTATTAATAAGGCAAATATATTCGTGTGTTTTAAGCAAAAATACTGTGAAAGAAAAAAGTATTTTTAATCAATATATTAACAAAAGATAACTGGTTCTCGTGTCATTTTAATATTTAGAAAATTTGATATCAAAAAGGAGGAAAATGAAAATAGTATTTACAGTGAACGAAAATGACGAAGGAAATGGAAAATAAGGAAGGGTGAAACCGAAGAAGAAAATAATGAAATGAAAAACGTAGAGGAAAAAGAAGAGAAGCAGAAATGGCGAGAAGAATATAAAATGTTATTTTAATTCGTAAAAGCTCAAATATGCTTTTCATTGTAGTTATCAGAATGAGTTCGTGCGAACAACCAGATCAAAATAAACATCATCTGAAAAGCCAATGCCAATCAATAACATTCTTTTCCATCGATGAACCTTTATTTTTGGTTTTTCCTTTTTATGGAGTTCTTCACATAACTATGATTGGTTCAATATCAATTGCATCTTTGATTCCTCTCTTGAGCGAAACCAAATTGAACGGAAGTGGGTAGGTGTTACTTCCTGAGCTAAAGCTAGTTTTCGTTTGTTTTGCACAAGACTGTATGCAAGGGGCAATGCAGATTGCATTGAACACACTACTCCATGACTTGCCAGTGAATCTTGTTAACCATTACACCTTGAGGTGACGCCTGAGTAGGTATTGATATAGTTAGGTCATAAATAATTTCCGTTTTGGGGAACCGATTGTAATAAGGAATGTAGCATCCCAACTGACCGTTCTTTAAATATATTATAACAGACGATCAGAAATGGCTTATATATGTAGACATTGTTCAGTGCAGACGGTTGTGAATTGGTAAGGTCAAGTTTTCACAACCAAATACAAAGTTGGATGCCGTAGAAGATAATTAATGTTGGGCATGCTGTGGGATTTACAAGATATTAATTTTTTCTTCTTTGGTCTTTTATGCGCCGCGTTCGCTCAGGGCGTAGGCGATCATGGCACTCCACTTCTTCCTGTTCCTTGTAGCTCTTAATAGATTCTGTATTTTTATTATTTCTCTCAAACCCTGTTCTACCATCCATTTACTCAAGCTCATCAAGTATGTTACACGCTGCTTTCCTCTCGGCCTATTTTCCTCAATCTGTCCCGTAAGTATCAGATTTTCCAAGCCCTCCTGCCTCATTATAATATATTGATAAACATTACGTCACGTGGCGCCCATATGAAAGTGCGTTGGTGATTGTATTTATAATTTTTATGTCGTCACAGATCCGCCGAAAAATGCCTGATTTGGTTTGGTTTGTTTTGTTTTACGGCATATCAACCTCAATGGGTCATTTAATGCCGACAACTTTTTTTTCTTGGTAATATTTTTGTTTTGTCAGAAATCTATTTTTGTTAATATTTTTTTCCTCAAAAAGGTATAGCTGGTAATATTATTTTTTCACAAATGTATAGCTGGTAATATTATTTTTAAAAAAATATATAGCTGGTAATATTATTTTTTCAAAAATGTATTATCAGAGTCCTTGCTGTTGGATGTAGTTTATCGTCTTGCCCAGGACGCGGATATAGTTTATCGTCTTGCCCAGGAAACGGATGTAGTTTATCATCACACCCAGAACGCGGATGTAGTTTAATGTCATACCCAGGACACGGATGTAGTCTGGGTATTAACTATTTGCCCATAGTTGGGACCCTAACAGGTGCTACCACACCGGGTCAGAGTAGACCTGGGAACACAAGCAATTAAGCGGTGGTTCCACGCTCCTCAAAACCTCCTGGTCAGAGGTATTGCTGTTGGACGTAGTTTATCGTCTTACCCAGGACGCGGATGCAGTTTATCGTCATACCCAGGATGGGTAAAATGCCTGAATTTCCAAAGAAACTTATTATTATAATTCTGTCTGTTCCATACTTACGCCCTGTCATTAACTCAGATAACCAATGAGCCATTTCTTTTTAATTGCATGGCTATACGAAAGAAAAGATATATCAAATGCTCTGTTTATATTTATAGAAAAAAGAAAGAAAGGTAAAAGAAATGGTAAAACTATCTTTCGTTTACAGATCGCGACATCAATCAGAGAGATGAAATTTAAATTTTTATTATTTCATTATTCCAAAATTCAAACACAGCAGCAGATAGCTGTTAATGTCAACAACTGAGCACAAATAGTTATTAATTTAAAAAAAAAAGTAATTAAGGTATAATATATATATATATATATATATATATATATATATATGTACAAGAATGTCGTTTTTGATAAAAGTTAAAAAAATAACCATAAATACGTAAAAAATGCGCATATTGTCGAAAATTACTTTTGCCACAATAGAGCTATTTGTGTTATGTTATAATGCCTATTGCCTAAACAATAATAATAATGAATAAATTTGTTTTAAACATTAAATATATATTTAATCACATCTCCCTAATAGCTGTCGCGATCTGTTGACATCTGCTTTAGTGAAATATGAAGTCTTGTTAATTTTTATTATTTTCATTTGTACCCTCTTACTTCTGTATACAATGTACTACATTCATGTATATGATTGTTATTGCAATATTTTGCTAAAATCGTTATGCTCAAAAACTTAACAAAACAATATGGGAATTTCCTCAGATATTGTATAACTGTGGATCTTGAGAGGAGCCTTTCAATTATTCAGAATTAATGCTAATCAGAAAATTCAAATGGGAAAGCCGTAAAATTGTTACGTGTATTTACGGTTATTATTACCGGTTATGTAATATGAAACATGGGTAACATTCGTCAGTACAAGCTGAGATAATGTACATCAATCTAGTGTAATAGCGTCCTACCATTAACCAGCTGAAAGTTAGCGGTATGACGTAAGTGAAAGAAAATACCAAAAATGTTAGAAATGTAGAACTGTTGTGGCAACTTGCTTTTTATAAAAGGTTTTCTGCTTTGTTTTCCTTTGCAATTATTTAATACAATTATCATGTTGGATATATTGATTATTATGATTTCTTTCTTTTTTGCATCATAAATTCAGTAAATATACAAAAACAGAAAGGGGTGAAAGACAAGGATGTATCTTCTTGCCGGATTTATTAAGGCTGTACAGTGGGGCAGTTCTGGGACAAGAATTCATTATTGGAGGCCACAATATTAACCATATAAAATATGCAGAAGACACTGTGTTGATAGCAGACACAGAAAGTAAACTACAAGGACTCCTACAGAAGTTAGTGAAGGAAAGTGTGAAGAAAGGACTAAATATCAATTGCATGAAGACAAAATGTATGGTTGTCAACAAACGGCGCAGTCCAACTAAAACAAAGCAAATACAACAATTTAAAAATCTGGGAAGTATTTTAACAAAGAATCGAAAGTTCGAAAGCGAAATCTGAAGCCGAATTAGAATAACGAAAGTGCCTTCCAAAAGCTAATCAAAGTATTAAGAAACAGAAAGAATTCGTTAAAAACAAAGAAAAACGTATTGAACCGTAACGTAATGTCAGTCCCACTATACGACAATGAGATGAAGAACAGACTTGAAGCGACAGAAACGTGGTTCTACACAATGATGCTGAGAATATCTTAAACTGAAGATGTGAGCAACAATGAAGTTTTAGAGAAAATGGAAACAAAAAAGACACTTTTACTTTACATTGAGAAAGTGATCGTTGAAATTTAGGGTATATAGTGCGGAAAAGAGACTTAGAAAATTCGACACTCACAAGACAGATTAAAGGCAAGAAGTACAGAGGAAAGCAGTGAATAACCTACCTAACGACATTGTGTAAATGGATGACAGAAAAGTGTTTCACCATGATCGCCAACATTCTGAAGTGACGTGGAATATAGAAGAAAAAAGTAATAGCAGATTGCTTTTTTATAGACAGTAATGTTCTCAGAGCTAAAGTGATGTCTTCTAATGTACTGATAGCTTATTTTACATATTACATGCTTAAGTATACAAAAAGTATTTCTCCTGAATATATGCTGCTGGAAAGGATATACGCCTAATATGTCCATGAATCTCTTATGGCGCCAATTACGATAATGTCAGTAAAAAAGAAGTAGGAAAAAAAAAACAGGAAAATATGAATTAAGAAGAAATAAGTAACAATAACTTTTGACTTTAACTTTGGATTTTAAAAAAATGCCAACTTTCTTTAGCATGGAGGCATTATGTCTCACCAGATAATATTTTCTTTATTATCTGACACAGGCTATGACATGTTAAGTAAATGATTTTACACTCTAATATAAACAATATATTATCTAATATCTATATCTATAATTCTCAGAATGTGTGTGTATGTGCGTGTGTGTGATCGGATAATGTTTATGCGTTGCCTCGGTTTTCATTCGATTTTGATGATTTATTTTTGGTTTGATAGATAATTCTTCAGTGCTGGTTTTCAGTCCAAATTGGCTGGAAAATATTACAACTCTGAAGGTGAAAAACCGAAAAAAAACCCTGATTTTTTACAGTTTGCGCAAAAATCAAAGCCAAAATTTAATGTCTGTAAAAACAGCGTACAATTAATTTAGAGAGTTGAAATCTAACGCAAAAGATCATTAGAATTATAAAATAATTATATTATAAATAAAAATTATTGTCTATTATTATTACGACGGTCCATGGAAGAGTTTCCTTCCTTGCAAAGATTGAGAACGCAAAAACAGCTCTTTTCAGTGCTACTAACCCATCCAGATTGTCAAACCCTCTGCTCCACATTTCGGGATGTGTCTCAGTTTCACCCAATTGTTGTTACTAATATTGATTTTCGGTGGGATGAATTTAAACTTAAACTGCTCCAACTGAACGGCAAAAATTCCCAGTAATGAAAGACCCGGTCGAAGACGGGTTGTACTACTAGTAATTCCGAACCAAGGATCATTTATTGTTGTGGTTCTTTTCTTTAATGAAGATCATATGTTATATGCAATATCATGCAAGAACAAAAGAAAATGTCGAGATACAGTAGTGAATCGAAAGACAACAGAAAATGGTCCAGCTGCCGTGTCTTTTGAATGATGTAATGAAATCACGTACGCGCATCGTAATGATCAGTGAAGCTGAAAATAGAATCGGTCATGTAAGTTCAAATTAAGGTCTAATTAATTGCATTCCCTCTTGGGAAAAGCATGGATCTATCCGTTTTTCTCCCAGCCATAAATAGGTAAAGAAGAGCAGGGTATAGAATGGGATCACAAAAGCACTGCTCTTCTCTCTTTCATGGAAAATGTTTCTTCTTCCTTTTCTTCTTTGGGAGGCGTCCCTTCAAGATGTTGGCGATCATGTTTCTCCACAATTTCCTGTTGGGTATTTCCTTTTACTGATAACCATACATTCAGTCTTTTTACAATTGATGGTTAATTATTTCTTCTCGCTTTTTCACTATCTTCCGTAGGAGTTCTTGTAGTTTCCTTTCTGTGTCTACTACAAACGCTGTGTCATCTGCATATCTAGTGTTTTTAAGACTGTGGCCGCTAATAAAGAATCCTAGTAGGAATTCTAATTCTCTCAGAATTGCCGAACTGTACAGGTTGCATGTCAGTGGAGAAGAAACATATATCTTATACCCATTTCTATTTTTGCATATCATAATAAATTAACAGGTAATAAAAAAGGAATCTGTAAAGAGCAATGATCACCTATATTCTGAAGGGACATGGCATAAAAAACTACCACAGCCATCATCTCTCTCTCAATTTTAATAGATTTATTGTATATATATATATATAGATACATATGTATATATATATATATATATATATGTATATATATGTGTGTGTGTGTGTGTGTGTGTGTGTGTGTGTGTGTATAATTATTTGTTTTTAAAAATATGATTCCTTCGCGACATAAGAGTTCTCATGTTTCAAAATCAAGAGCAAAAGAACTTCGGATTATTTACCTAACGTGTACTTTCCTATTTGTCTATATATCTGCACACAGTATTCATCAAATACAAGGCCAATACAAGGTTGCGGGTTAATGAATGATGTTGCTGTATGGACGTAAACGGAGGAGGGAACTATAGATAATGAGCATATTTAGGTTGGTTGGTTGGTTGTTTTGTTCTATGGCTTATCAGCCTCAGTGGGTCATTTAATGCCAACAAGATTTTGAAATAGATTCATAGCAATAGTTATTTTGAGTACATTATATACTAGTGAGCAAACCAAAATGAGCTGAATCATTTTATAGTACACCCATAGAAGGTTAACCAATCAGAAGCCTAGAAATATTCGACCCGATGTGTATAAAGGCGGCCATTTTGTTTTCTTTTTCGGAAGATCTACTGCTAACCTATCAGCTGAGGAGACCTGTAGAACTGCGTTTTCCTACTCTTTCCAAAAACCCACTGTCAACCTCTGATATGGAAGAATTAAGAATTAAGAATTCCTGAATAGCTTCTACGAGACATTGGTGCAGTTACATTGGACAAATTACTTCCTAGGTCTGATTGCTAAATTCAAACTACATTAAACATGTATTACAATAGTTTGATGAAAAAAAGGTGTGTATGTATATATATATATATATTTGAACCATTTTTCAATTACTCATATTTTTGAGTACGATCCAACTTCTTTTAGGAAATTTATTTTGTATTGCTGTTTTTTTCTTTAATTATAGCTGATAACAATTTTTCCTTCAAAAATTATTGCTGGTAATATTTTTTTATTACAAAGTATTTCTGGTATTAAAACCTCTTTTTACACGATGAGTGTTAACTATTTGCCCATAGCTGGGACCCTAACAGGTTCTACCACCCCGGGTCAGGGTGGACCTGAGAACACCAGAAATTAAGAGGTGGTTCCACGCTCCTAAAAACCTCCTGATCAGAGGCCTTGCTGTTAGACGTAGTTTATCGTCTTACCCCGGAAGCGGATGTCGTTTATCGTCATACCCAGGGCGGGAGAATATTTAGGAGTGATGACGATTGAATCTAGACTTGAAAAGGTTACATTATCGAGGAAGCGTCCCAGGAATCAGTTCCACAAAGAAGCTTCTTTTTACCAATGGAATTTCAAAATCCAGAGATGAATATGGAAGATGATAGGTCCTGATCTGGCATCTAGTCTACAATCGCTAACTCACAGAAGTGTCGTGGCCTCCTCCTGTCTCTTCTACAAATATTTTCACGGCAACTGTTCCGACGTGCTACTTTCGCTAGTTCCCGGATTGCATACATTTAAGCAAGCTATCAGGCTGGCATCTCGGTCCCTTTCACTGTGCAAACGGTTAAATGTAAGCGTCTCTTCTACTCAGACAGCTTCTTCTCCCGCACTTCCCGTCTGTGGAACCCCCTTCCCCTTACTTGCTTCCCCGATGACTACAATCTTCAAATATCCAGGTGTAATGTCAATCGACATCTGACACCCTGAACTTGTTCCCCGTTGTTCTCTGTATCCTGTCCCCAAATATGGCTCTATACTCTTGTTCTCAATCCTCTGTAACCCCTTTCGTGCTAGTGGCACTCCAGCCTTGCTTGGGGTGAATTGCTTAAAAAAAATCCAAAAAGAATGAATTTGATTCGACAGTCTATACATGGCATGGTTGGTTCTAGATGTCTGAACTGGAGGAGCTAAGGAAAGTAGTTCATCGAAACATTTGCCATGGAAATAGCGATAGAAGAGCGAAAGGGTTGCAATGTTTTGTCTGTGGGGAAGGGGCTGTAGGATTGAAATAATTAATCACCCACAAGGCCGCATTGGCTCATGAAATACAAAATAATAAAAATAATTAGAGTATAAAAACATTTGATCATTAAACAAATGAGCGTTACTAGAAACACTCACTCAGTTGTGGAGGAGGTAAGCGTGGCGTGATCCGAAACTGCCTTGAAAGCTAGAAAATACGGAGACAGGCTAAAGGTTAGCGGTGAAAGGAAAATGATCCGCAAGAAAAAGAAAAGGAGTAAAGTAAAACATTGTAAAATGTGCTGAAAAATTCTCGGCTCTACTAAGGAACCCTTCCAAATGAAAAGTATATCTGTTCGGTCATTTTGTCTGATTTTGGGCAGTGGATAGAGGCGAAAAAAAAACTGCCAGCACTCCCTCGTACTGCTTCGTAGAGCATAAAATGAACGAATTAGATTTCAACCATTGCTGCAAACATTTGATCATATTAATTCCCGTGGAAGATGCGTGAACGCACTCATTTGTGAAGCTGTAGCAATAGATGAATCCAGAGCCAACTAAGCGTGCGATAATCTTATTGGCAAAGTATTCCCCCAGGGGCTAGTGTTTAATATACAGGGTGGACAGAAAGTTATTTATCATAAAAAGTACCTCAAATTAAAGAATGCAATAAAAGGGATTGTTTCAGTTTTTCTCCTTTATACAAATATACTCGGCTGGGTGACGTATTTATCTAATTTCTCTCTGGTTTGGATTGGTTGATTTCGTTTGACGGCATATCAACCTCAATGGGTTGTTTACAGCGGGCAATAATTTTAGGATAGGTTCGTATGAATAGAATATGTATTCTTTGTAAGAAATCAGGTTGTCGATCATGTTTCATTGACATATTTTTGTAAAGAGGGATTTTGTCGAGGGTCAAATATATTGATGGTAATTTTTTTTTCAAAAATGTATTGCTGGTATTGTTGCTATAACAATATGTTTTTATACTTTCATAATGTTTTGGCCACAGTTTGGGGGCTATCTGCTCATAGCTGGATCTATAACAGATGATACCACCCCGGGTCTGGATGAACCAGGGAAAAAACAGCAATTATGATGGGGTTCAACGCTCCTCGAAACCTTGCTGCTGATTGTAGTTTATCGTCATGCTCAGGAAACCACATTTTTCTCGACGAGTGCTACTGGCACGATATAATTTAGTACGACCTGCCGCATCGTCGATTCATCAGTAACAAAACTAGGCTTTTCTGGTGAGAAAGGTAACTAGATACCAAGAAGTGACCCTTCAAGTTGGAAGACACTTGAGAGAGATGGACTCCGTCTTGTCTACTTACCCAAGACACGTTACGCTTGAATGAATACTTTGCAGCTGCAGCTACACTACGATCACACCTGGCATTGGGACTGATGACGATATTGATGATTGATGACGTGGGTTTGACGTAATAGGTAAAGATGTTGTGTAGCTATGGAATATAAGTCTCACTGTCTCTGTCTCTCCCTCTCGCACAGACATACATACGCATATATACACACACATATGTGATAAAATATACTTTTAAAGTACGCTATATTTATTGGTTAATGTCAGGAATACAGCTTATGTAAATATAAAAGTGGACATTGAATTCAACACCCACCGCTGACAGTCTGTTTCATGCTTATACGTAATATAACGATTCCTTTAATATAGTGTATCTGAGACCTTTTTGTTCCCAAATCAGGGAATAGCTAGCTTTGCGGAACGTGAAGCAAAAATAATTAAAGTTCAAATGCATATGGAAGTTGAAATATAACAGTTTCAAATTGCATATGCATTTGAACTTCAATTGTTCACAAAAATCATTCCTTTTGTATTTTTAATTAAATTTTAATTATTTTTTCGGATTGATAAAAATTACGGATGCAGAATTTGACATTTTGAAAAATGATCATTATTTGGGAAGAAGAATTTGCCAGTTTGTGTTGAAAGACGTGTCACTTCTGATTAGGAGAAGAGAGACGTCATTTTTCCTCATTTAGCTTGATTTTTAGTTTTCTACATGTTCACTTTATTTAATTAAAATATAGTTTCATGAACACTTTATTTAATCGAAAAATCAGTGTACTAATGAATTAATATTACAGAAAAGCAACTTAAGAACAAACACATGTATATTAACCAGATGCTTCTATTCATACGGACCTATCCTAAAAATCTTGCCCGCAGTAAACAACTCATTCGAAATTTAGATGTAATTATAAACGCAACATTTCGGCCAGTGTCCCCTGGCCATTTTCAGGTGTATTATTTTTGGATGATGTTGATCATTGTATTGTTTAGTCATATCTGTTTTTATGGTCAGAAGGTACTTGGTCAAAGCGTTGTGTCTTTAATAGACTTTATAGTAATCACGAGGAATACAATAAATCTAATAAATTAAAGTATATTTCTAATTTGTCATATCATAAATCAAATAAAAAAGATATCAGATCATTTCTAATATTGTACGAGAAATAATATTATAACATTTGCAAGTTTTGTTTAGTTAATTTTGTTTCAGGCTGAAATATAAATATTTTGTACGTAATTTTATGACTTCAACTACTGGTAATTTGTCACTGGTTTTTAATGAAACTCATATATATATATATATATATAGAGAGAGAGAGAGAGAGAGGGGTTGGACAAAATAATTGAAACACTTGTTAAATTCAAAGAAAATTTATATAATATGTATTTTGTCCTCCTTTAGCCTCACATACAGCTTTAATACGTCTAGGAATGGAATCATAGAGCTTCCTGACTTCATCCAGAGGAATTGTCACCCATTCTTCCATTAATACCTGCTCCAGCTCTTTAAGACACGACGGTGGAGGATAGCGGCTCCTAATTTGTCGCTCCAAATGCACCGCAAATGTTCAATAATATTGATATCTGGAGATTGGGGAGGCCACTCCATGTGTTCTGGCTCACTTTCATGCTCTTCACACCAATTCTTAACCACTCGAGCGGTATGTATTGGAGCATTATCGTCTTGGAAGATGCAGTTACCATCAGGGAATAAAGTCTGGGACATTGGATGAACATGATCTCCCAGAATGTTCAGGTAATCTTTGCTGTTGATTCTACCATGTAGAGCAAATATTGGATCGAGACATTTCAATGATATGGCGGCCCAAACTATCACTGATCCACCCCCATGCTTCGCGGTTGGAAGAAGGCAGTCAGGGTTGTATGCTTCTTTGGGATGCCTCCACACATAAACTCGCCCTGAAGTTGGGAAAAGAGAAAAACTGGACTCGTCTGAGAATATGACTTGCTTGCATTGGTCTGTAGACCAGGTATTGTGAACTCTGCACCACTTCAACCTCTTCTGAATGTTGCGAGTGGAGAGAAGAGGTTTCATTACGACGGCTCTTCCATGATATCCAGCATTATGGAGCTCACGACGAACAGTTTTAGTAGAAACTGGATTATTCAGATGATTATTAAACTAAGCAGTCACTTTGGCCGCAGTAGTCCGATGATTTTTTTTGCCACATTGCGTTTCAATGCACGTCGGTCCCTGTCAGTAAGTTTGAAAGTCCTGCCCGAATTGCTACGGTTGCAAGAGGTTTTGCCCTGTTTCTCGAATTGCGTCCTAGCTCTTGATATGGTAGCTCTTGAAAAACCAAACAGTTCAGCAACCTTAGTAATCGAGGCTCCTGCCATGCGAGCTCCAACAATTTGCCCTTTTTCGAACTCGGAGAGGTCATGCAGTTAGCTTAAATTTTAATAAATTCTAAAAAATAAATAAGACAAAGACAGTAAGTAAGATAAATATAGATATTTACAATAGATATAACCTGCAATTTGGAAGTGTTAGTTAAATTTCTTAATTTTTTGTCTTTGAAATATAGGAGTGGAATTTGCACCTGGTCCAATTATTTTCTACAACCCCTGTATATATTGTCATCCACAGACAGACTGTTTTGCTGTATCATAGCTCTTTAGTGTGGCTAGACGCCCGATTGCTTGCAGCCGGGACCGAAACCCGCATCAGTCAGAGATCCTACTCCTAAGGTCACACGGCAGAGAGAAAGGGAATTTTTGTTTTCAATACGAAATACGCCTGTGGCCTGGAAATATATATATATATATATATATATATATATATATATATAAAAAGGAAGAACAGTAACATATATAATCCGGTGTTCTTATAGATATTTTTATTATTTATTATTCATAATTAATTAATTTATGAATCTTTGCCGTGCCTTTAAAACTGTAAATTTAAAAATAAGTTACTCCAAAATTCGCTTGACGAGGAAATGGAACTAATGTCTTTAATCTAATAACAAAATTAAATTCGAAGCTTTTAGCTTCCATTTTTGAATCATGGTTATTACTGTGTAGCGAAAAGAACATTTTAAATCAGTTAATTTATAATATATATATATATATATACACATATATATATATATATATATATATATATGTATGTATATATATATATATATATATATATATATATATATATATATATGTATGTATATATATATGTGTGTGTGTGTGTGTGTGTGTGTTTGTATGGGCAACCTTCAGGGGATTTTGAACTGCATTGTATTCTTTGTTTAACCTATCCGAGGTCCATATTTAGGGATACCTAATATTGTTCTTATATAATACGATATGCCTTAGCCGATGTATTTAATGTGTCATAATCTAATTCAATAAACACAAATAAATCACTTTTGGCATCATACCTCAGATTGCCCAAAATACCATAGAGCATAGTGCAACTGAATAACTCACGTTTGATATGCAAGATCATTTACACTATTTTCTATAAACTGCACGAATTATAAGTTTGAAACGCATTTTTATCTTTCTTAAAAATGAAATCCTCAAAATGTCAAAAATTCTTTCTTCCATTTCTGTATTTAAATCAGCAAAGAAAAATACGTCAATTTTGATATATTTACAAATGCACGTTGGAAATTACCGCTTTTTCAATCAAAATTGATCGTTTGTTTTTATTTACTTTTGACTAAACGCTTCTAATGCTGTCTATGCTATCTAACGACAAACATAGAAGCACTGTTTGGCTAGACCAATTTATTAGTCGGTATTTCACCCCTTTTGGAAAATTCTACATTTTGAAAAGTAAAGAACGAAAAAAAACAAACTAGAAAACGATCAGTAAAAACATTGAATAAACGGATCAATACATTCTTCTTCTAGTAGGTGTCAAATTATACCTACAGGGAAAGAAATTTATTGCTCTGTGTAGAAATAACGTGTCATTGTTTTAATTGTTTTGATATATTCATTATTCTAAAGTTTATTTAATATACACTTTGCCTGTGTTTATATCGGACTGACAAATTGACTTTAGCCAAGGGTTTTATGAAGGTAAACTTTGAATATACAAAATAAATAATGATATGAAGCTCTAATTATTCAGAAAAAAATAAGAAGACTTTCTTTTTCTTACCAACGAAAACAAATCAGATTTTTTTCATGAATCTAGAAGCGATTCGTTCATCTACTTATTTTTTTTTTCATTTTCTCAATGTAAGATTTACTTAATTTATAGTTTCATTTAACCAGAGAGATAATATTTGGTTAACTTTAGGAAACTTTCAAGTATCCAGGGAATTGAAAGTTTTGAAATAAAAACGAATTAAAGAAATGTTTCGTATGAAGAATAAAGTCACGGAATTAAATTTGTCAATGAGAATGAAATACTAACGGGCAAAATTTCTGTTTTCGTTTCTGAAATGACACTTTCATCAAAGAGAAAAAAAATGTAGGTAAATGTTTATGATTTCTTTTTATTATGGGAAATTTACCGATCTCTCTTTATCTGTTTCTTAATACAAAACGTTCATAGAAATCATAAGAATATAAGAAAATGAACCGCCGTTGGCGCCTGGTGTTATCCGATTTTTTTCGCATCAAAATATGACATTTTAGATTTTACAATGAAAGTTAATGTTTTCGCAGTAAAGTTGTCCTTAAAAAATAAACATGAAATTTAAAATTTAATTTCTTAAAATTTTCAACATACGCTTATCCCGACAAAGATGATAAATATACCAAGTGACAAGTTGGAATGGTGGTTTGATGAATTGGAATGGCCTGAGATTGTGGAAACCACAAGAATAGGGGTCTGCGGTTTTCAAGGATGCTGAAAAACATATTGGAGATTTGTGGGGTAATTAATCTCATACAATTCTCAGCGATGGGCACCAGATTTTCCTTCTTTCATGTGAGTCGTGATGACATTTCTCTCCTTTGTCATTTAGTTATGTGCCCTGCGTGATACATGACTGAGGATGCAGATTTTTTTCCCGCAGTAGGTTGCCATTTCTTTCTGTAGTAGACCAGTTACCATCCAAGTCTATAGAACCCGGTCTGTCCTGCCATTTACACATAGCTGGGGGAGAAGAAGAGGATTCATACCTTTCCAAAGTGTATTAGCACGTAAGTGAATGTAATGGATTCGACTGGAATTCGAACTCGGTTCTCCGTTTCCTCAATCCGAGCCGCTATCCAATTAGTCCACCTTGTGTTAACGTGCATGAATGTTACTTTTCTTTTCAACCAATATTTTTGCAATAGAATTAATATACACCGCCAATGTGTAGGTAGAATTTTCAGGATAGATTTATATATATTTTACATCCAGGACAGGGATTCATTGCGACTTCTCTGGCTAAATTTCTTCCGCTGATATGAATTGGTAAAAATATATAGAATCAATTGCTATATCTGCGGTTAGGAAAGCTGGTTCACTGTGTCGTGCTAGACAATGTTTCCCGCCCATATGTATCTTACATATTTATAAGTCTACCATTCGTCCATGCTTTGAATATTACTGCCAAATCTCGTGTTTCTGGCATGTATTTAGAGATTCTGGATAAAATTCAAAGAAGAATATGTTATATTATTCGTCCTGACATGGCAACTCGTTTTCTGTCACTTTCCCGCCGCCGTAACGTGGCTTCCCGGTGCCTTTTCTATAAATAATTTCATGGTAATTGTTCTGATGAACTTTCCTATTTAGTTTCCCTTTTTCCAGTTAACTTAGCTAGGGTATGTATGCTCATTTGGCCCCTTTTATTTCTGCCCCCTTTTTTTCTTTAAGTTTAATTCCCCATCCCTCCCTCGTTAGGTGGTTAGTGATGTCAGTTCGCAGGTAGGATGCGGGGCGCCTTTCGTTTCGCGTGAGTGTTTTCGTATTTGTTGTTGTGTCTGAATGAGTGCGTGTCAGTGTGTGTGCTTGGGATGGATGAATGTTCTAAAATTATTATAGTCCCGCATTGATTTCGGCCAGCGAACTGGTATTTCTGCCACATTTAGTTATTGTGGGGGTTTTATTTACTAATAATATTTTCTTTAGTTTTCTTGTAAATATTTTGTATTCATTTGTATATACTCATTGGGGTTAATTTTTAAACTTTTTATTTTATTCCCCTCCCCCCACAGACATTGAATTGTACATATGGGGACTAGTCAGTATTTTCATAGAGACAGTGAGGTATTATGGTGGTTGTAGTAAGAACGGTATGTATGAATGTGGTGTTTTGGTGTAAGGAATATTGTTCGTACGATTGGGTCAGTGTTTGCGGCTAGCTAAGTTATAGTTAAGACAGATGAAGACCGTCCTTTTTTCCCCAATCCCCCCTTTGGCCTTGTGCCACATTTCTGTATTTTCGCAGAATAAATATCACTTTCCTATATGGTATTGTTGTTTTATATCCCTGTCCCTACAGACAATGAATTATACATATGGGGACTAGTTAGAATTATTATAGAGACATTGAGGTATTACGGTGGACGTAGTAAGAATGGTAATAAGGATGCTTTGCATTGCTGTTAGGAATATTGTGGTATGTTTGGGTCAGTGATTGTGGCTGGCTAAGTTTAAATTTAAGGCAGATTTTTCCCTATTACCATTTTGGCCTTGTGCCACATTATTTACAAATAAATATCACTTTCCTCGCGATACCTAGACTATAAATTTAAGCGTAGGACTAGATTGGCGGCAAGTTTTCATTAATTTTACAGTTGGCTAGTTGTAAACGTAAGTTCTATGCTCACGGTTTCTTTTCTCGCGCTTATCGCATGTGGAAATCTCTTCCAGCTTCTTGCTTCCCAGTCAGCTTTGATATTCAAAAAATTAAACGCAATGTCAATCGTAATCTTCTTTTTTTTAAATCCCGTTCTTTTATTGTTCCCTCGCGTTAATAGTGTTTTGTGTCTCTTATTGTCTCACCCTCAGTAACGCCTTGCGTCTTCGTAGCTTTATTGCCTTGTTTGGAGTGAAAAGATTAAAAAAGGATTTGGTAGTGTGACACTTTGTTATCTAACTTTATTCATCATATTATAAATAAATATATAAACTAGTAAGCGTTTATACATATATAGCGAGAGTACATCAAGTATTTGTTTTTATTTCCGATATATAAGGATTTCTTTGGCTCAGAAGAAAGATATAAACTCAAAAGAGAATCAAGATATTGTAAAGTTAATGAATGATCGGAACTAAACGTGAGATATTGCTATAAATTTAGAAAGATACCTGTTGTGGGACCGATACTTTCCTACATCATGGACTCTCCCAGTACTATATTATTATGTGAATGGTAGTATCATGGGAGTAGCACCAGTAATGGTGCTCTGCTGTCGAACTCTCTGTTTGGCAGAGAGGAACTCGGACGAGGCTTTGCCGCGGGGCAGGGTTTCGTCCGGGGAGGTAGACAGTCCCTAAACTCGTATATACGGGTTGTGAATGGGCATATTTTTGGCCGAGCCTACGGGCTCGGTAAGCCCACGTTAAACCGGCCTTGTGCCACATTCGACCCGTGTGGGGGGGTTGTTAAATATCGTAGCACCAGTAATGGTGCTCTGCTGTCGAACTCTCTGTTTGGCAGAGAGGAACTCGGACTAAGCTTTGCCGCAGGGTAAAGTTTCGTCCGGGGAGGTAGACAGGCCCTAAACTCATGTATACGGGTTGTAAATGGGCATATTTTTGGCCGAGCCTACGGGCTCGGTAAGCCCACGTTAAACCAGCCTTGTGCCACATTCGACCCGTGTGGGGGGTTGTTAAATATCGTAGCACCAGTAATGCGCAGCCGCCTACGATACCAATATCGGACATCACTGGATAGTAAGCTCTGCTTACTCTTACACTATTCTTTGTAACATTTCTGTTTAATATATCTTTCTTATCTCTAACCCGTGTTCCGTGTTTTCCTTCCGTGGCCCCTACTTCGGGTCCACATCAATACCATAGAACAAAAGGCTAGGAAGGAAACCTCAATACTGGAAAGAGCGATAACAGCTGGTGGACTTGAGAAACTTATTTTCGCAAATTTAATAGAAAGAGTTTATAAATGTCAAGTTGCATTGATTGTTCGAAAGATGTCAACTGTTTCCTTAAAATGAAACGACTAATATTCAGTTAGTTATGCGCCATGCGTGATACACGCTTAGGCGATCATGTGTCTTTCGATACATGACTGACGAGGCAGATTTCTTTCAGCAGTAGGCTGCCATTTCTTTTTCCGGTATACCAGTTGCCATCCAATGTAAGTCCTTTTGAAGAAGAGGATTCATACCTTTCCCAAGGGCATTAGCACGTAAATTAATGTAATGGATTCGACTGGAATTCGAACACAGCTCTCCGATTCCCCAATCCGAGCCGCTATCCAATTACTCCACCGTACCTCCCCAGGTTAATATTACCATTACCATTTTGTTTAAAGCTTTCGTGTTAATATTTGTTTGCAATCGTCTCAAGATTGGTAAAGTTATCTCTGCAGTTTCAACTGCTTTGTTTTTTTGTTCATTTGTGCCAATATTGTCCCGCATCCATTACCATAGATGAAATTAGACATTAAAATACTAACGATATCAGGTGATGAGAATGTAGCAGACAGTATTAAAAGAACCGATATTATTTCGCATTGATGTTTTCTTTCTTTATCTTTTCTGCTAATGTCCTTCTTTTCATCCTCCCTGCGTTCTTTTTCTCTTTTCCTTCTCTTCATTCTGCCATTTTCCTTATTTTCTTTTATTCCCTTTACGATCTTCTTATCCTCACTTTCTTTTCCCTTACTTTTTCTCTTTTTCTCCCAACTTCATCTCCTTATTATCCTTGCCGTTCTTTTTTTCCCTTTTTTTTATATTTTATCTTCATCATCTCCTTACTTATATTTTCTTTCTTTTCTTTATTTACCTTGTTCTACATTTCATCTTGTTTCTCTATTGTTATTCGGCTTCCTTTCTCTATGGCCATAGACAAAGGCAGCCGAATAACTTTTCTTTCTTCTCTCTCCTCTGTTTCTCTTTCATTTCTCCCTTTCTCTTCCTCAATCAGTTAACACCAGACTTCTATCATCACAACACATGACACAGCACCTTTCGACAGTAAAAGGGAAAATGACGCTTGGAATTCACAAACGAGATTCAATTGTGGTTAATATGTAGAACAAATACGATAATTTATAAGATAAATTATTAATAATCCGAATAACCTAAAAGTTATGCTTCATTATTTCCGGAAATTCCGTTTCTCTCTTTAAGTGCCATGTTCCTTCTGGATAAAAGCAATTATGGCTCTCCACCACCTATTTTTCTCTTAATACCTCTAAAGTGAATTGTCATAATTGTTCCTGAGTGGTTTTCTGTTTCCTTTTCAAAGCTTTTAAATTCAGAGTTTTCTCACTCCTAGACTGGTTACCAACCAAGGCTAAAGCTCCCAGTCGACTTTGCTATTTAACTGATATCTAGGGAATGATTAGATGGATTGATACTTCTACCAAAGGCTTTCATCAATATTTATGTGTCGTTTCCCATCATGAAGTGCGAGATGATGGCTCTCCACAACTTCCTGTCCCTTGTATTTGTAGGTGATGTTTATTTTTTTACAATCCCTAATTGACCATTCTCTGCCACCCATTCGCACCAACTACATACGTAATTTGATCGATATTTCCGTCTACCTCACCTCCACCAATACGCCATATGAGTATTATGTTTGCCAAGACGTCTTTCCATATAATGTGTCCTAGAAGTTTCAACTGCCCCCCTAAGAGGATTAATGCAAAGAAGAAACTTTTTTTTAACTCGGCTGAACGATTCCATTTTTAATTAATTCCCCCGTACATTTCGAGATGTTAGTTACTTTTTTCTTCTAACGTTTTGCCTTTCAGATTAATGAGTCTTTTACTCAAAGTTTAACGTTTCCTTTCACCAGAAAGAAAAAAAGCCGCCTTCGCAGAGCAGTACTGATAATGCACATCTCGACAGCCATTTTCTTTTTTAAAGAAAATGTTTTCACTTTGTCTTTCATCTTGGAAAACCGAGCATGATTTGTCCATCTATTGATTTTTCTCTGGGGTCATAACAGCAGTAGGTGTGTCTAGGTCATGATAGCATGACGGGGTCAATTTCCATTTTAAAGCTGATTTGTCCTGCTATTCATAAATGTTCCAATTCAGAGTTTTCATTTTCCGTGACTGGCTTTCATTCAAGGCAAGCGATTATGCTCTCCGCTATTTAACGCAGAGCTGCAAGATGGATTCATGCCTTTATCAAAGGAATCAGTGCGAAATGAACGAAACAAACTCTGGCAGATTTTGAACCCAGCATGCTGATTCCAATTTATGAACAGTTAACTTTTACATTACCTACACATCCATGTTTAGGTTTCCATATCTATAACTTTTATAGTGGAATTAACTTGTAAAAGACTTAGCAAGTTTACTCGAAGAAAAATTTCATGCAACTAATGAAACGCTAAGGCCAATATTATCCGTTTCCTAATACGGAAATATTGGCATTCATTGACCTAACACTGTCGAGTGAATTTTATAAAATCTTTTTCTCAAAACAATTTTTCAGGAAAATAAATTTCTCAAATCCAATGGCTGTTATAGCTCTTTCCAGTATTGATAGGGACTTCCTTTCTATCCTTTTGTTTGATGTCGTGTGGAACGTCATCATCTTAATTACGTCATCATTTTCTCTTCAAATTACATGTGCTATCCATTTTAGTTTTTGCTGCTGTTGAAAGTCATCAAAGGATGTAGATTCCGTTATTTAGTACAGTTCCTTGTTTGTGATTCTGTAGCGCCTGTCTACGATATTCAAAGAAGGATGCTTATCTCTGAGACGTACATTGTTCATTCGCTGGATTCAATTTTTAATCAGTGATGTATACAGCTGATAGTTTAGATACTTCATAATGACGTCCATGTGAAAGTCTAAATCTGACGAGTCTATTTAAGAACACGATTTTAGTTCTTAGGTTAATGTTTTAGTGTTGAAGCCTCTTACGATGTTGGACAAGAATTGCACAGCCTATTTTAGGTTCAATTTCCTTACGTTCCGCTTTTTTGCATCTCTTTTACTGGAGTGCGGTGTGGCGTTCCGGTTGCCAACAGAGAATAAGGAACCGTTCCGGATTTCAGCTGCGACTAGTATATTAGTATTAGTATTAAAATTAATCAGAAAGGCATTACTCCCCACTCCTTTGTTCTCGCACCATGAACCGTGGCTAAAATAACTTATTTAATTCCAGTAATGGTCTGGAGTAATTCCCTGTGGTGAAATTGTTAGCAAGATTGTCTCGCTAACTCAGATTACGTCTGAGTAGTGAGTTCGATCCTCACCGTATGCTCCACATTTTCGGCCTTGTGCAACATCTAAGATACGCTTAGGAAATCGCAGGAGACTTTTGACTTTCTTAATGGTTAGCAAACGTGTCTCGATAGAACAGTTCAATTCTCATTGGGTGCCTCATATTTTGGCCTTGTGTCACATCTAAGCTACGCTTAGAAAAACATTTGAGCACTTCGACGTGGTGTAATGGTTAGTAAGCTTGTCCCGCAAGATCAATTACAACTCAGTTGTGATTTCGGTATCCCATATTTTGGGCTTTCTGCAAAATCTAAGCTACGCTTACAAAATTACCATAGATGTAATAATCTGCTTAGCAAACTCGTTAACCATTACCTATCGGGAAAATAGACTTATTTAAAGCTAAGCTAAGCTAAGCTGAGGTACATGACACAAGTATGAGACATTTCGTGAGTATGAAATTTATTGTATAGTAGGAAATGGTCTACTCGACAAGCTCGTTAGTCATTACACAAATGCAAAACACAAATGTCATGCTTAGATAAACTTGGTGTAGGGCATGACAGAAACGTGAGATACCTAGTGAGAATCAAACCTATTGCATAGTAATGGTGTTTAGTCAGCATAGCACACTAATTATGACACCACTGTGAGACGTTCAAGTTTTTAAGCTTTAGCTCAACTTGAAGCAAAACGCAAGTGTGCGGCACCTAGTGATAATCAAAGTTATTACCTAGTAGTAATAGTCCGTTTCACTTGCTCACTAATTATGACTCCATGCCAAGATGCGTAAATTTTAAATTTTGCTCAGTCTGGGGGCAAAACATAAGCATGAGCAACCTAGTGCGGAACAGAGAAATTATATCGTAATAGACTGCCTGAATAGCGCACTCACGATTAGATCAGTCTGGCACAAGATTAAAGTAGTTAGGTTTATCACTATTTGCAGTAAGACTTCCAATTTAATCTACGGTACTTGCTTGAGCTTTGAACTCTTCAAGCCAAAATGATTCATTAGTAAAGCATTTCATATGCTTTTAATTTTTGTTTGGAGTTATATACAATGTACTACATTGAACCCAATCATTCAAATGGCTTCTTTCTTGTATTAAGTAGAAGAATGAAACATTTTCAAACGAACTAAAGTGTATAAAATACTCACAAAAACACTGACGAACAAAAATATTTCAATCAAATGAATCGATACAAACAGACGTTTTTGCAGTGTTTTGCTCTTTTTTCTTTGGGGATTGAATTTGATGTTAAGAAATCTGTACGAATAATTTCCTTAATAGCTTTTAACTATAGAATAAACAAACCAATAAATAAAGGGTGCTATGTACAGTGTCCCTTAAAGACCCTTTCCGCTTTTTCAGATAAGGGAGAGATCGAACATTTTTTTGAAATAATTTTGCATAATAAGAGATCGAAAAGATACAATATTGATTGATCTGTTAAAGTTGACTATTTTTTTAAAGTACGGCATAATTCTTCAGGATGTAGGGGATCATGTCTCTCCACACATTCCTTTTCTTTATTGTTTGTAAAGAGCTATACATTCTTTAGTTATTTCCCGCTGCCTTCTCCACTGTTCAGAACCTAGCATTTTCTTCTTTTAGATTGTATTTAAAGGCATCGACGCACTCTGTAGCCGAGAGGTCAATGTACGTCAGATCTAATTACGGTTTCCCCTAAGGGAACGCATGTTCGAATCCTGATCGAGAGCGCATATTTTTCCCGAATATTCAGGCCGGTAGCCGAAAATAAATAAAAGGAGCGTCTATTCAAATACAAGTATCCACTACATATTCTTAAGTAAGATAATATATATATATATATATAGCGCATAATGAGAAGCCACGTATACTTTCTTGATAAATTATATAATATGGAGAAAACAACTGAAAAGTTGCAAATTAAATGTTTTTTGTGAAAGTATATATATATTTGATATTTCAGATCTGCCCCGATATTTCGTCAGAAATAAATTAAATAACTGTATTCAGAAGTTTACAAGTAGCGTCCGTCGCAAGACGCGGACATCACGTGATGTGGAATGCAACTGTGTTTGAATATTTCTAACGTAAATCTAACGATAATATTTTAGATGTTGTTTAAAAAGGTTTTTTTAACTATATCTAAAAAAAAATTGTTTAACTATTGAAATATTTATACAGATTTAAAATTCCCAAATCTTTGTTTAACCCTAGTTTATATGTGTCTAATTTTAAAATCCAGTATTTTTCTTTTTTTCTGCGTGTGTATGTGGAACTAAAATCGGAATCTATCAATAAACATTTACAGTTGTCTAATGAGTGTCTTGATTGATTAAAGTGTTCAGCTATGGGGGAATAAGGATATATATATGTTGAAAGTTATTATGTTTACAGGCCAACTGCCTTAACTGGATAAAGGCGTTGGTTAGATTCAGTGACAGGACCCAAAGAGTGTGAGTTCAATACCCGGTTAAGGTAGTGGAGAACTTTCAGAGGGAAAAATTAACAGGAGATAACTGATAACTGACATCCATTAAACATGGCACGTGGAACTAGAACAGTCTACCCCAGTGAGCGAAATAAAGGGTTCAGTTCGACATTCCAACCACCTGAAGAAGGCCGGAGTGTACAACGGCCGAAACATTGTAAAAAATATGGCGACAAAGATGAGGACATTAGTCCGAATAATGTAAATAATGTTAAAATAAAATGGAAACGAAAACTACACTTCTATTTAGAATCAGGAAGAGGAAGTTGAAATTCTAGGGTATAAAAGGAAGAAAGAGGACTTGGAGAATATGACACGCACAAGACATACTAAAGGCAAACAGGAAAATTGGAAATCGCGAGCAACCTACCGGTCTTTTGCAAAGAGATGTCCGTTCAGGGATCTGGAAAGATAGTAAGAAAACAAACATTGCTAAGAGCTACAAAGTCAAGTAAGTTGTGGAGAGCCATTATCAACCATCGCCTGAAGGGACACAGCAAATAAAAGAAATAGAAGATAAACGTAAGAATAATTTTTTAATTATTTACCCATTGCCGTATATTACTTATCTCAACATTCCGAGGTGCTTGTAAAAAGAACATGCCACGCAATATCGACAGTTGGTGGTATTACTCGAATGTACACTTGCGAGTCTCCACATTAATTGCTGCCTTGTGCCATACCTACCATTCTAATGGATAGATAAATACCAATCACAACACTCAGAAGGTCTCCAGGGTTCCTTCAACACGGTGAATTCATAATATCTGAGTACAAATGACAGTGATTAAATGATGCTGTATATACTCAGCCTGGGACGAGGGTTAGCCATCTTAGTCAGTTTGTTTCCCCCGAGAAACCGGTTTATTGTGTACTTAATCAGGAGCTTCGTAAATAAAAGGTTTAAAGAAGAGCCTAACTCAGACGAATAACAAAGAAAGGAGAGTAATATTCGCTTGTGTCGCCTGTTTAATTCACAGGAGGGAACCTTTTCATAGTTAAGCACAAAGAATAAATCGATCATTCACTGTCTTACTGTCTAGTTTCTCTTTCCTAAAACTGCAAAGTTTCACTGAAATAAAGTAAGTGTTTCGATATATACACCTGAATTTTATATTAAAAATCACCCAATACAAGGTTCGAGATCTAAATGTAGAGGTTTATTGTTAAAATAGCTATACTGAATAAGGTGCGCGAAATTAGACGGGTGGTAGGATGTAATTATTTTGATGATGAGAATTGACATTGAGGAGTTTAAAATCGTCAATTCATTGGCTTTTCAAATAAAAGTTGTTTTTATTTTTTGTTTTTCGGTTGTATTTATTTTCTGAAATAACACTTGCAGTCTTTGCCTCCTGGGTATGACGATAAACAATATCCGGCGGCAATCGGCTGGCATTGAGGGAGCGTCTAACGACCTCGTAATTGCTTTTGTTCCCAGATCCAACCTGACCCGCTATGGGCTAATAGTTAAACCGAAAAATCGGGACAAAACACTATGAAAATATAAAAACAGATGTTTATAGTATTTTTTTTCCAGCAATAAATTTCTAAAAAAAAAAAAATAAAAAAAAAAATAACAGCAGTATATTTTTGAAAACAAAACAAAAAATTACCAGCAATACCTTTGACTCTCGATAAAACCCTCTTTATTAAAATACATCATTCAAATGTGATGACCTACAAATTGATTTTTTCTAAGAATATATAATCAGTTCATACAGATCTATTCTATAAAGAACTTGTCGGCATTAAATAACCAACTGAGGTTGATATGCAGTAAAAGATAATAATCCATAAATTCCTTTAAAGTCCTTTCCATATATAAATTAAATATATATATATATAAATATATATACATAGATAGATACATATTTACATCTATCTATCTATCTATCTATCTATCTATCTATCTATCTATCTATCTATCTGCATTAGGAGAAATATACAAAAACTTTGGCCACCCAGAATGTCATAAATGTGACAATGGACAAGATTTCCATGACTGGTCCACAAAACGAGGTATAAGAATCAAAGACTCATACCCTTATCACCCACAGGGAAATGAAGCTGAATGCTTTATGAAACCAATAAAAAAAGCAATTCAAATTGGACTTGAAAAACGACGCCCAATCAAGGAAATCATCGATGAGCTTCTCCGTGACTACCGCTCTACTCCACACCCTGCCACTGGATTGACACCTGGAGAAATGATGCTCAGAGGTGGCTACCGGACAAAGTTTCCTCAACAACCCAACCCCACTGAAAACCAAATCCAGGAGGCAAAGATCCGCGACAGTCACAGGAAAGAGGTCGCTAGCGCCAAGATTAATTCTTCCCGTTGGCGAAAATACCCCAAGATCATCCAGGGAGACAGAGTTTTGGTAAGGCGATCATCAAAAATAAATAAATTTGCATCCCAATTTAACCCAACAACACACATGGTAACATCGAGAGAGAGAGAGAGGGGGTGGGGACAGAGAGAAATATGGCAAACTGAAAAACTTTACAGTCTGTCATATTTTTCTAAATACTATATATTAAATATATAAAATTATATATCATTATATCTTATATATCATTATATCTTATATATATATATATATATATATATATATATACCCAAGTTTAGGATTGGTATATACGGAATGAAATCCAATAACCAATAGCTAAGGATCGTTGATTAATTTGAAACTTTTAAAACCATTTATTCTATATTCTATATCATCACTTGACAAGACATAAGAAGTGTTGAAACAAAATGGCTACTTTTGTCGTGATTTTATAACATATTTATGTTGTAATATTCAAATAAATAATATATATATATATATATATATATATATATATATATATATATATATATATATATATATATAAATAAAAAAGCTAATGGTCAGAGTTGTATTAGACCAGGAAACAAAAGTATTAAAAAGTGCCCAGTATAACATAAAAAGATAAGAATTTATCATGTAGAGATTTTCAATATAGAAAATTTAGCCGATCCCGTTACCTTGGTTTCAAACTTTCGGTATCTTCAGGCGATTTTAGTCAGTTAATTTCCTAAACGCTTTACTTTTTTAAATAAATAAATTATGAACGCTATATTTAAAAAAATAACACAAATGAATAAGCGAACGACGTGAGGTGTGGTTGAAGGTATGGCGGTGGAGGAGGAGAAGAATCAGGTGGAAGAAAAGCAAGTGCATTAGAAATGTATCGGTTGTGGGTTAAATGAAATATGCATACTTTCTTTTCATCACACTTCATATGAACTCATATATATATATATATATATATATATATATATATATATATATATATATATATACATAAGAGGGGTTATATATATATATATATACATACATATATATATATATATATATATATATATATATATATATATATATATATATATATATATATATATATATATATATATAACCCCCTCTTATGTAGATTATCTAGAATTAGTATTGGAGAAATTTTCCTGAAACTTATAAACATTTTCAGAATATCAACCCTCTAGGTAAAATCTTCAATAGAAAAACATTCAAATATGTTATTCATGTACTAACAACATGTTTAGATTAATTGACTCCCACAATAGGTATATCCTTAACAAATTCAATGGCGTCAACACGAATTCTAATACCACTCTTGTAATTGTAAAAATAGTAACTTTTGCCCATTCGAGGGAAAATGTAGAGCATCTAATGTTATTTATCAAGCCACCATTTACAATAATGAAAATAAATTAAACCACCAAGTTTATATTGGGATTTCTGTGTGGGAATGGGAAAAAAGCCGCCTTTATAACCACAGACACATTTTTTCCAACCCAAGACTAAAACACTATAGATTCAACAATTTTGGGAATTGAGGGAGAAAGACCTGAACCCAGAAATTAACTGGAAATTTATAGGATTTGCTCAGACTCCAAATAGCTTTAAGGGTAGATGTAATTTATATTTGGAGGAGAAAATTAAAATCATTAAATTTAAGCATCAAATCCAACAACTTAACATTATTTCAAACCCACACTCCAAGTGTCGCGACAAGAACAAATTTCAACTAACATAGTATCAGCCAAACCTCACACTCCTCTCATTTATATTTTTATAGGTGATTTTTTCTATTGTGATATCTCAATAGGAAATTTTTCTATATGTGGAATTGTTTCTGAGATGCGGAATTTCTTTCAATATTTAAATATTCCTCTCCTTCTTACGTGTTTTCTATATGTGGAAATTTCTTCCATACTTAAGTGTTTTTATAATATTAATTTTTTTATATATTGAATTTAAATTTAATCCTTTACAGAATTTTTAAATAATTAGTATAAGTATGATATAATATAAATTATAAACTTAGTATTTGAAAGTTTATTAATATTATATTGATGTAATGAAACTGGTTATATTTAAATGAAATTAATATATTAAAAAACGGAGGGAATGCCTGTTAGGACATGACATGATTTCCATCTGATCTTTCCACCTTTATTTTATCACATGCTTCTCATGTTTTTATATTTTATATTGAAATATTTAGTCTTCCCTCGATTTCAGCTCTGTTGAGTGAGGGCGAAACCGGTTGGCTAGTCAATTTTTTTTTCTTTTCCTATTTTCCTTTTTATCATGAATAATAAAATTTTGTACCCCTAAGAAAGTAATTAAAATCTTAGAGGCATTACATATTAAAAGCAAAAGACCTCTTATTAATCGTATAGATTGCAATATTTACAATGCAATATTTCTGGTAACATATTACAATGTTTATAATATATTTAAATTTTATAACGTATTCTTCGATCTTTTGGCTTCTGTAGTGGAAATCTTTTTCACGCTGTCACATGATAAAAATCTTCGCCCTGCACGTGATAACATCATCGCGTCTTTTGAATTTAAAAGGATTTTAACGTTTATTTAGTTTGTAAAAAAGTAGCAACATGATTACGCTACAAGATAATTGGCAAATGTTTGTTTAAAAAAACTTTAACTAAAAATATTGACCCTGAAGATGAACAATGATGTTCGAAAGCGCTAGGTCATCGTATGGACAGTACATCTTTCGAAATCATTTTCAAATAAAAAGTCTCATTAGAGAATATGAGAAAATTCAAAAGAAAATATGCAAGACTATGTTGTCTTTAACATTCAATACTACATGTTTAAAAGAAAAGTTGCTGCCAAATTACACACACACACACACACACACACACACACACACACACACATATATATATATATATATATACTTTTTTATTTTCGTCTACTGGCATGCATATTCGAGAAATCGTATTACAGAAAAATATGCACTCTCTGATAGATTTACGAAACCTTGATATTGTCATGATTTTAATTATATCTTGGAAGATTTCGTTATTTTAATAAGATTTAGAGTGCAGTATCTGTTCTTGTGATGATGGCAATGCAATACTTTTGCATTTCTTTGAAAATCGGAATAGGATGAATATTGAACAAGCTTTTACATATTCCGAATCGATTATCGCAATAAGATTTCATATGAAACCCACATTTAATTGAAGCTATTGATTTCTATCTTGCTTTCACTTGAATGGATAATCAAAGTAAAAAACAAAATCGATGAAACCATTAAAAATTATTTGCACAAGAATTAATCTATTCGACCCGGATTTAAAAACCTTTCAGGAATATTCATGATTTGTTGGCGAACTTTCCGTTTTAATTAATCAACTATTCTTTTAAAAAGTTAACAAAGAAGAATTATTACCACAATATCTATAGCGTTAGAAATACCCTGTGCCTTTGGCATTCAAAACTTTGTTCGACAATCATGCGTCATAAAGGCCATTAATTAGATACCTGAAAAAGACTGAAATGTATAAAAACAAAACACAAAGAGTTCACTTGAGTTCACCGGGAACGTTCCAGCAGGTCTGCAGTAGCTCATGATCGAAACGTTGATTAAAAAATCATCCAGATCATACGACATGGGGCATTGAAGAGACTCACGACATATCTCGTAAGTGATTAAATGGATTTCAAAGCACTTGGATACGGAAATGGCTACGATGTTGGTGTGCCTCAAGATTTAACGGAAGCAAAATTCCAACTGTGAGTGTCTTCTCAAATTCAACGGAGACGGCCCATATTTAAATAGAGCTGACATTCGATGAAAATAGATTGTTTACAACAATATTGGCGGCTACAATCTTAACAACGTAAGATATGTAGGCTACATGGATTGATTGCAGGCACAAAACGAGAACTACAAGGTAGAGAAGGAAAGCGAGATGAAAGGAGTAAACATCAATTGCAAACAGACAGGATACACGGCTGTTAGCAAAAGGAACAGGACAACATGCAAATTACGAATTGGTGATACCGAAATCAAGCAAGTACAACAATTTAAATATCTAGTAAGTGTTTTTACAGAGGACGGAAAATCGTGTCTGAAATACGAAGGCGCATTGGGATAGCGAAAGTTACCTTATAAAAGCTAAGCTACGAAACGGAACAAATTCGCTAGAAACAAGGTAAATAGTAGTGAACTGTTACGAAATATCAGCCCTCCGATATGACAGTGAATTCTAGACAATCTCTTCGCACATGAATAATGAATAAGAGAGTTAACGCAACAGAAATGTGTTTCTACAGAAGAATGCTGAGAATTCAATGGACCGAAAATGTGAACAACGGCGAGATTTTAAAGACAATGGGAACAAAATGGAAGGTACAGAGGAAACCAGCAGATAACCTAGCTCGCGAGTCTGAGTGAGTGGGTGGCGTAGTAGCGTTTGAAAGAAATGAACAAAATACGAAATTTATTCAAAGGTACAAAGTAGAGAATGTTGGGATGAGTCATGATCGCCAACGCCCTCAAGGTACACGAAAGAGGAAGAAGAAAAAGCGAAAAATATATCCAGGTAAAAAGCAGATGGGTGACTGTTGAATTAAGACTGTAACGCATTGTACATAGTGGCATTGAAAGAACATTGTATATTACTAATATTCCTCCGCAAAATCAGACATTGAATACCGTTCCAAACTGGACAGCAGCAATCAATGAAAAGTATTTGGAATTAGCTTAACGGAAGGGTGCCGTATACCATCAGGACAATGTCAGACCTCACATTTATTCGTGAATAAACTAGAAACTGATACAGCTGAGCTGGGGTGTGCTGTTACAACCACATGACCTCTGTTTATTATTACTTATTTCGAGCCCTACAAAATTCTCATATTTCATTCTCTGGAAGACTGAAAAAACCATTCAGTACATCTTTCTCTCTCTCTCTCTCTCTCTCTCTCTCTCTCACACACACACACACACACACTTGCTAAATACTTACAGATCGATATATAGTTACATAGATAGATTCATCTATCTGTAGATAGATAGATGTACAGGAATAGTTACTTAAATTCTCTTGTTCCCCAAGTAAAAAGAGTTTCCAAAAATATATCCTGACAAATAGATAGACCGAGAACTTTTCAGCACTAACAGCCTATACAGACACACATATATGTGTGTCTGTCTGCGTGTGTGTGCTTGTGAATGTGACTTACATTTCAATTTAATTTGTCACTAATTCTGATTAATTACGCTATTACGCCTATTGTCAATCTTGATATAATTTAATTAGAGCAATAGAATGGATATCCGTGTGTCTCTAATACAAGTAACCATATCTGTCTTGGTATGTTTCAAGTGATGGTAAACACTCAAATTTTCCACTGCTGAATTTATAGGCAAGCGATGCTGTTCCCACTTCGAAGAGCGACTTGGCACAGATTCCTAAATTCCTTATGATCTTGTAACAAGTAAAATCTTGAAACATATGATGTTAGATATAGGAATCAGGAAGGCACAAAAGCCATAATGACGATTATAAATGTCTTTTTTCATGGCATATTAACGCTTGTAGTTGAAGACATTTCCGAAAAAAAAAAGATCCAGTAATCACCGATAACAAATGCTTCGATAGATAGCATTTTGTTATTCAAAGAGTATAAATTACATTATTCTCTCTCTCTCTCTCTCTTTGACATAAATTTTTTTAACATTTGGTGTCCATTTTATTCCTTTATCCTTTTCTCATTTATTAGGTTTTTTTTATAAACAAAATGTTTTTTTTATTTTTTGCTATCCTCTGCCAGCCGCCATGATAGAGAAAGCATTGCCTCGAACCATCGCCAGTGAGAAACGCTGCAAGAGCCACGCCGTTTCGTGAGGCTCATGTCTTAATCGAGTAGCCATCCCGCCAATCCTCCGAAGGAACGCCATCGAACCCAGAAGTCTCCACTGCTACAGGGGAAAAAATATCTATCAGCAAGAGAAGAATATTTAACTATTTTTTTTATCTCTGCGTCTCTGGCGACGGACTCCGGCTCAACCGCGGACCTGGTCAAATAATAATGGATATTTATTGTATAAAAATACAATTATGGCACAAGGCCGAAAAAGAGGAGGGGTTGAGGCTGGTCTTCACTAACTATTTTATACCTAGCTAATCCGATTCCCGACCCATTCACTCATTACAATTTGCCCATTCACCATAAAAACTCGTCCGTCACCAATCAATCCTCCATACACCATAATACCACATCCTCTCAAGGGGAACCTACGAAACGCGCCACATGCCATAAAAGTTTAATGTAATAAACTATATATACAATTCTAAAGATGAAAAATGAGAGGGAAGGGAGATGAAACCAATAACAAACTAATCATGAACACAAAGTGAACTAAACATAACTGATGTTAGTAGGGCCCGTCCAACCCTCAAGTAAGAGAGAGGCCGCTGTATTCTGCCCATTGTACAAAATCAAGAAGCTCTCTTACTAAAGGAGTTGGAAATGGAGAAAATATACAGGAACATGGGGAATAAAAAGCTGACCCAGTTGAGATAAAAGAGGGCCAAAAACAAACTGGGGATGTTGGGAATCTCAACTTGGATCATAACCAAAGAGGCAGCCGGGAACAGGCCAGGAACAACACTTACTCACATTACCTAGGTACACAAAGGCTTGTGTAAACTAACCAGGGGGAGGGCTCCACAGGAAACCACACCGATGTAACGTAAGTTGACCTAAAAGAGAAAATCAAGGCTAGCCTCGTTCAAACGAACCATGCTCGACTCAGTCACCCACCTTTCGCTGAAGACTGTCGAATGCAAGCATTTTCTATCAGTTCTAATCTTCATCTTGAGCTGATGCGCAAAGAATCGCATTAGATCGTGATGAGAAAGACGGATGCCTCGCAAGACTTCCTGCATTCGCGTCGTCCAAATCACCATTCGGGCCGTAGCTAGCAGCGTGAGAAACACCATCCGTTTAACCCCGTAAAACGGGGGCGACACATTGTCACACGTATTTGCGCAATGAATGAGCACGAGCTGTTCGGGAGCGAGAAGAGCCGTCAACTCGCCGACATGGTCCCATAAGGGGCGGACGCGGGGACAATGGTAGAAGGCGTGCGAAGATGTTTCCTCTAAACCATTGTCACACCGTTCACAGTCAGGCAAATCCGCCAAGCCCCATATGAAGACCATGTCATTGAGAGGCAGACGATTCAAAGCTAATTGCCAGGTAAGCGAAAACTCAGGGTTACTGAGATAATCCGCCGCTGGCGCCCAAGACCAGAAAGAGCGAAACTCCTCCCCCGACAAGTCCAGCCGTTCACGTAGAGGATCCTTCGCGACCCCCTCCACTAAATAATTATAGAAGACCTTCCTAGGCCGTGAAAGGTCACTGGGCCAAGGAACAACCAACAAGGCAGACCGACACTCGCGAAAGAAATCCGATTGAACCCGGTTTTTACGATGGCGCTCAACCCGCGAGCTGGTGGGGGGACTGGTAGTAAGGAAAGGGAACGCGTTCCTAACAATCCCCGCCATAATCGAATATTCTGCCAATGCACGGCGTAGGAAATACAAATTAGAGGCGAGTTTTTGGCTCACCAAGTGTGGCATTCCCATCTCCCCATGACATGGACGTTGTGCACAGACTCCCCTGTCGACCTGATGCTTGCGTCCCCTCCATGAAATGGAGGATAGCGAGCATTTGAGCGGCTTCCTATGGCCTT
Organism: Acanthosepion esculentum; assembly: GCA_964036315.1. Classification (NCBI taxonomy): domain Eukaryota; kingdom Metazoa; phylum Mollusca; class Cephalopoda; order Sepiida; family Sepiidae; genus Acanthosepion; species Acanthosepion esculentum. The sequence goes on along the minus strand of OZ038495.1, from coordinate 49,842,668 downwards.
TACATAGGGGAAGTACGGACAATCAATAAAGGAAAAGAGGGAAAACGTTAGTGGTACACGCCTCCGCCCTGCCCTTCACAGACAACCTCTGTCGACGCCAAGTCTGACCGGCCGCGTAAACCTTTGCTCGTACTTCAGACCAGTTTTTTCTCCAGTTTTCAGGTTTCAGACCAACTTTTCTCTTAATTGCTGTTGTTCCCAGGTCCACCCAGACCAAGCTAATGTTTGAAGCAAACTATGGATACATGGCAAAACATTGTGAAAGAAATTTACCTATAACAGTAAGCATTACTGTATATAAAAAGCAAGCCTACACTATAGCTGAGCATAAATAAAGAAATCACGATGTAAATTCACTCACCTCTCCACCAGTGTGGGTTATCCCACATAATTTTCCAATAAATCAGGCGGTTGGTTTGTGTATATTTTGTTTGATATTACGTAGGGGATCAGTTTTTACAGTAAATTTACATATTAAACTGGACTCCTATTACCTCTCATGATGTTTAATATATCTATTCGTTATATGGAGTACTTAATCTAAAGTAACATGAAAAAATTATTAATAAAAAGAATTATCTCTGGTTACAGTGACTATTGCATAACTCCATTTTAATATCATGACCTGTAGCAGCGATCTAGAAGTATTTGTTGGCTGTGCCCATTTCATTGTAAGTATCACGTGTCACGCTATCAAGAAGAATATCTCCTCTAACTGAAAACTACCATCATGTGGCGACAATGATAAGAACGATGTAATGTATTGATATAACTGCATATAAAAAACATCTTATTATATCAGATTAATATGTTGGAAGAAAATCATTTGTTTGCTGTGAAAATCTCTTGTGTTATATACTTATCGGAAACAACCGCAGTTACACCATTAAAATTTGTCCCGTCAGGCATTCCGGTACAAATATTTTAGACAATGTCGTAGAAATAAACGGACAGAGAGATATAAACAGACAGAAAGGGAAACAAAGATAGAGAAGTAAAAAAAAAAACAAATACAGAGAAAAGAATGAAATAAGTAGAAGGAATTCGTGAATAGCAAATGAAAATGAAAGATACAGAAAAGATCTAGAATAATTTGGGATAAAAAAATGGCAACAGAAGAAAAAGAAAAATAGAAAGAAAAACGGGAAAATGAAGTAAAACAGACAAAAAAAATATTTTACCAATAGATTGTAGGAAAAGATGAAAAGGTATTTTTAAAAAGAAATATCTTCTAAAAATAAAAGAAAAATCTAATAAACAAAACGCAGACAAAAAATACCTAATTACCAAACGCATTTCCAGGCCATTTTTCTTTGCCTCCATTCCAAAGTGATTAACAGCCAAGATTAAATTACCCTCAAACTCCACAATTAAGTCTGAGAAACTGGCACACAAACAAAACGCACAGATTTCTGTGCCATGCCAGAGATTGAGAGGCAGTTCTTTGTAAAAAAAAAATAGTATAAGCGGCTTAAGTTATTCTAATAAGACGAAAAGACAATACCTCCTCGATTTACTTTTCTCACTTTCTTATAAACACACACAAACCATACATATATTGGACAGAAAACCAAAATTATACATTGGATAAAATTTTTCTCCACTTTCAGCCTTTTTATCAAAGATTACAGAGAGCTGTAGTCATGGCAACACCCACCAGTAATATAGAATGTACACTAGTCACAAATTTTACTTTTCATTTTCTTTCTAGCAGAAGGTATCAGCATTTTTCTCACTTTACACTCGCATCAGTTTATATTTCGTGTATCATGTTTGTTAATTTTTGGATACTAGAATTATCTCCCTCGACACCAGTTTAGTTTTTATTTTATTTATTATAAAAATATATTAATAGACCAGTCAGTTAAAAAGACTTACTCCATGAAATAGCAAATTACAAAAAGGAAAAATTAGAAATACATATTCAAAGGCTTGCATATAAATCCTTTTGATGCTTGAGATAAGGAAAAGGATATGCTTGAATACTGTTTCTAATATTTTCGTCTAACCAGAGAACTCTGCCGTGGGTATGAAGATAAACTACACCCGGCAGCATTACCGCTAATCGGGGAGTTTTAAAGAGCATGAAAAGACCTCTTAATTACTGTTGTTTCCAGGTCTACCCAGACGGGGGGTGGTAGCACATGTAAGAATCCCAGTTATGGTCAAATAGTTAATCCCCCAAATGGGATCAAAACAATGAATGTATAAAAAAATGTTATAGCAAAATACTAGCAATATACTTTTTGTAGAAAAAGAAGAAAAAATATAGCAGCATTACGTTTTTGTATAAGAAATTACTAATGCTCCCAATAAAATTAAATTTCGGCATTAAATGACCCATAAGATGTTGCTATGACGCTAAACAAAGAAACAAACTAGGTATCAGAAGTTGGGTACCTCTGGGATTATTCAATTTAGTGGGTAGCAAAATATTTGGGATTATATTGGATGATCCATTGCTAAAGATCCCTTTACGGCTCTAGAAAATACTTGACACCACAATGTTATGCTCCATCCTTATACAAATCAGATCAGAGCAAAGACTGAGTGCTTCTGCCATATGGGATCTGGAGCTACCCAGTCTTTCTTTTCCAGCATTGATTGAGTTCTGTAGCTTACAACCGCATCGCGTTGAAACATCGGTTCCCTTGCGATCACCTAAGTTAGGCAACGTCAGTACTAAGATGGGTAACCGCATGTGAAAGCCAGATGCTGTAAACTTGGATGTTCGGGTGACGTAATGGATAATGGTTCGGAATTGTTAATCGGAGAGCCGAGTTCCAATTCCAGACGGGTTCGTTATATTCACTTCCACGCAAATACTCACGGGAAAGATATGAACCTATATTCTCTGTCCACAGCTATAGATTAATTACCAACACTTTTATCACTAAACCATTATCTCAATATATATATATATACAATATATATATATATATATATGTGTGTGCGTGTGTGTGTGCGTGTGTGTATGTGTGTGTACACGTGTGTGTGTGATTATTACAATCTAAAAATATTTTCTGGCTTGTAATAACCTGGAAAGTGTTGATAACCCATAAAAACAAATCAGTTGAACCGAGTTCAAATGCGTTTACACAACATTGTGAATGATGAATTGTTTCCACTCTACAGGCACTTTCCTACGGACGAAACGCCGCAAACCTTTTGTTACTCTGTCGCCATTCCCTGGTAAATATTCTGACCAGCTACATTCCTTAGTTCCACAAGGTCTGACCTTCACACCATGACCTACCATATCACGTACACTGGGACGAATCATCTTCATCGCTTTCGTATTATACTAGCAAGAAAGAAGTTCCATTCGGACAGCGTAAGTCCATGCAACAACCTCATTCAGTAATCCGCTACATTGACTGGCTCTTGGAGCCTTTTATTGGGTGATAATAAGTATAATATAAAAGGTATCTCTTGGTGTTATAATAATGGGTAGGCAAAAGTTCTATAGTACGTTTTATATATTAATATTTTTCTTACCATTGCCAATTAGGTTAGCACAAATAATTCGTACCGACAGACCTGAAATTCTGTTTCATCTAAAATAGTACAGAAGTTAAAAATAAAAGAACAAGGAAATGAAGAAATCTGTCGATTTACTTATTTTATGTGAACTTCAATAAAGGCTACAAACACAAGCCTACGTGAACGCTATTTGTTAAATACATTGACAGAAAGAAGAGTGAAGTACTTGTTGGGTTCAAAGAGTTTATGTGACAAGGATTGGCCTTCAGATGCTGGAACTGTATCATTGATCTCTTTCCGCTTTTCTGATTTTTCATATTTGTAAATAATAGCGCATGCGCATACGCACACAGTTATTGCTCTATTGATGAAGTATACATGTTCATGGGCTTAATATTCAATCTATCCCGTTCACTTGGAAGGTTGGTCAAGTTAGTACAGATGACATTGGGAAAAATAACTTGATGGTTGGAAAACCCGGATAAGTTAGGGAAGATATCACTGCTTGACTCTAGTTTGAAATTGACCAGCGGAGATGTGTAGCTGTGAGTTGCTCTCTATAGAAAATATATATTTTTATACTATTATTTACCTAATGCAAGCCCAAGAGCAACTCACTGTAGAGGGCTACTGAATGAGGTGTGTGTGTGTGTGTGTGTGATATGAACTTAAGAGAATGGAATGTGATATGCATATCATGAGGATACGTAGGATAGATAACAGCTGACCGCGCACTTGAAGAGGTTGAGATCGTAGTGATCAGGGAAGCAGCCGCTCGGGTCTGTTCTACAAAGCAACGATTCTTGGGAAGAGGCCGACTGAGTCGATATTCTTTCTAGCTTATGGAACACAAAAGGCTAGAGGATGAATTGAATATGCGTATAGGGAGGACATAGCTATGAACTTTTCATATAGTTCATAGATTTCTCATATCGAATCGAATTTGCTCAGTGTAGCACTGTGCAAAAATCTTTTTAAAAACGTCTTGTTAAATAAGGTTACATTTTGGAGTGACAGGTTATTTTCACTGCTGTCTATTGAAAATATCTGCGACGCAGTCGCGATCGTAAGTTATTGGCATAAAATAACACTATCACATGTTGCCTAACGTTTCAAATTTATTCACTTAATATTTATTATCGGTCTATATTTCTGAGATGAGGCATTCACGACGTTTCGAATTCGTTTTCAAATTCGTTTTCAAATTCCAACGTATATCACCTAAAGTAGGCCGGGGCGGACAACGGCCGAAACGCTGTGAAGATGACAATAAAGATAAGGAAAACAGTCCGAACAATCTAAATAGTATCATATTTATTAAAATCCGAAAGTAACATGCACATGAAATACTTTCGTCTAATTTAGCTTCTGTTTTTTTTTTCATCATTAAAACCAGATTTACTTAGCAGCTTCGAGCAGAAACATAGTTTAAACTTTGAAGTTAGAATATAATATATTCTTCTATTTTCTCTGTCTAGATAAGCAGATATTTCAAAACATCCACGGACAATTCCTAGGTTAATACTAGTAGGTTGTTCAGAAATAAATAGGGCACATTTCTTGTAATCCTCCTAAAATCTGATCAAAAGTTCATCTCATTTGCAGTATCTAATTAAATCTTTTCGTGGTACAATTAAAATTTCAACTACCGGAAGTTTAACCTTAAATCAGGTAAATTAGATGCTTTAAACCCTGAGGTTTTGATCAAAATCAAGGAGTTTTTTAATTAGATTCAACCTATTTTTGTACAAGAAACAGCGATACATAAGGCTGAGTCATAAGAAATTTCTTTTTTGGGAACCGATACTAATGACTAATGTATCATAGCTTTTGTAATAAAATAAGCACATCCCTGTCTATATTTCTGAAATGAGGTATTGTAATTATTTAAACTATTTACATTGTTCGGACTGTTTTATAAATCTTCGTTGTCCTTGCGAACACATGTGGATAAAAGCGTTAGCTGAATCCAGTTACTTGACCCAAAGAGTTGTGTTCAATACCTGGCTACTGCAGAGATGAACAAAAACTTGGAGCGTTAAAGAGAGATAACTGAGACACGCGGGAGAGGCATGGCGCGGGGAACTAGAACAATCTACTCCTGTGGATGAAATAAAAGGTTCAGTTCGAAATTCCAATCAACCGAAGAAGTTCGGAGCCTACAACGACAGAAAAGTTGAGAATATATCAACGAAGATGAGGACAATAGTCCAAACAATGTAAATAGTTCAAAGCACATCAGGTTATATGACGGTTCCATATAGGATACAGGTTCGATTCCTTTCGGAGGACGCATATTTTCTATGGCAATTTCTCGGACATTCAGGCTGGTAAATGTTGTCAATACTGTTTATTATAAACAGAGCATTTACTTAAATATTTTTATCGATAAAAAAGAATGTATATGCATAAAAATGTCTTAAAATAATTGTCGGACTTTGTCCATTTCATATTGTGTGACGTCATTTGTTTACATATGGATACACATCGAGCAAATATGAATGTACGTGAGAGAATCATGGAAAATTGTAGTTTGAAAACAGTAAAATCGACCTTGCTAACAGAAACGCTCCTCTGTGGCGAAATCGGTAAAAGCACGTCAGGCTATCTAAATAAGCAAAACCCATCTCCTATTTCACTTCTAACTATCCGTCACAATAAAAATGACGTTTTTCGGCTAAAATCTGACTTAGTTTAATAATGCTTCATAAGCTTCTACTTGTGTTTTTACTATATTACACTAATTACAATTCATGCGTAGCAATTAACGAATAATTTGGAGTACATTAACATATCTTAGATTTGATTGCCAGTGAACACATTGGATAAAAATGTTTTTCTTTTCGATGAAAATGATAGTCTGTGTTCAGCAGGAATAACATAGTTTATTTTCACTTTTGTTTATCAACTTTATTCTTAAAAAAAAATAAAGTACTTTATTCAGTTATATATTCACTATTATTTTCAACTAGCAGCATGGCCCGACGTTGTCCGTGCTTGATTCAAAAATCGTACGACTCATACAGCAATCGCTATCACTTGACTTAAAACATTTTTGCCCTTCCTTACCTTTAAAGGAGTGCTATTTGCCATGCTGATGTTGCTACATGCCTTACTTCTTGCCTATCTCACACTGCGAATTTTTTCTAAGCTCTATACTAAACATTAAATCTGTTACGAAAAAAAAACTAAACAAAATTTAAAAAAGGACTCGTAACTAGAAAAACCGAATGAAAAAAGAATGTTAACAACAAATATATTTTCACACCCAACCCAGTTCTGCGGAATCAGAATCAACGTTGAGTTTAAGCAAGCCAATGAGCCAATTGGAGTAAAGTGCCATGCAGATTTTTTTTGCATGCTAGCATGCTAGTTAACATTCGTGTCAGTCAGCTGTTGGCTCTCATGCTGGCCAATAGAATCTTCCTGCCTATTCGTGGCAGCCAGCTATAGGCTCTCACTCTGGCCAGTAGAAAATGGCCGCAAATGGCCGTAAAAGCATGAAAAAATCGATTATTTCCACTATCGATGGGAGTTGGGAAATGCAAAGTCAGTCTTAGCTTGATCACTAACTTGGAGCATGTGTATGTACATTTTGGTGCAAATCCGTCGAAAATTGCGGCCGTGCATTCGTTACACACACACACACACACACACACACACACACACACACACACACACACACACACACACACACACACACATCTTGCCTTTTATAGATAGAGATAACTTGTTGTCACTTATCAGGCTGTTAAATTTAAGCAAAATTTTGCAGTTTTCAATTTATCTAATTTTCATTACAGAAAGCTTTACCAATCGAAATGTTTTGTAGCAGTGGAAAAAGTTAATAATCATTTGTATAAAGCCATAGAATATGGCGAATAGAAATAGACCAGACCAACATACGTCCAAATTATTTTCCTGGTTAATTATTATTATTATTTTGCCATATGCGATCTCTCGGCGAACTATATCTTTCCTATTGACGAAGGCATGGCGCTTTTCGGTCAGATCATTTCTGGGTACATTGCAGCAGAAATTCATACAAATATCAATCTAATTGTTTGTTTGTTTGTCTAGCGGCAAAATTTTAAATTTTCTTGGGTATATTAGTAATTTCCTTTACAAAAATATATTGCTGGTAATTTAGTTTTTCATTTCTTACAAAAAATGTATTGCTGGTATTTTTACTAAAAACTTATTTATACATTCATAGTGTTTTGATCCCATTTTGGGGATTAACTATTTACCCATAACTGGGATTCTAAAAGGTGCTACTATCACCGGCCTGGGTGGACCTGGTAACAACAGCAATTATAAGGACGTTCCACGCTCTTTAAAACCTTCTGATCCGCTGCCTTGCTGCCGGTTGTAGTTTATCGTCATACCCAGGACGGAGATCTCTATTCAGACGAAATTATTATAAGCAGTATTCAAACATATTCTTTTCCTGATCTCAAACATCAAAAGAATTCATATGTAAGCCTTTGAATATGTATTTCCAATTTTTCAATTGTGCAATTTGCTCTTTCACGGAGTAAGTCTTTTTACCTTACTGGTCTATTAATACCTTTTTATAATAAATAAAATAAAAAATAAACTGGCGTCAAGGGAGATAATTCTAGTATCCCAAAATGAACAAATATGATGCACGAAATATAAACTGATCTAGGAGTAAAGTAGAAAAAAAAATGTGATGCCTGATAATCTTTTTTTTTCTTACAGAAATATATTACTGGTCATTTTTTTTTTACAAGAACGCATTGCTGGAATTTTTTTTACTATGGAAATGTACTGTGGGTATTTCTACTACATATTTTTTTATTTTTTCATAATGTTTTGACTTCAGTTTGGGGATTAACTATTTGTCTATAGCTTGTACCCTAACAGGTACTACCACCCCGGGTCTGGGTGGACTTGGGAACAATAGCAATTAAGAGGTGGTTTCACGTCCCTCAAAACCTCCTGTTCGGAAGCCTTGCTGCCGGATGTACTTTATCGTCATACACGGGATGGGATATAAATTTAATGTTTCATTTCACTTTAAGAACTTTAAAAAATAATTCTCTCACTCGTAATATTATGTATCTTCCATGGCGCTCTGCATTTATGATCGGTTATGGAATCTCTAAATATACAGCAGTGACGCTGGACCTTATGTTGTAGCAATATTCAAAGCATGGATGAATGGTAGACTTATAAATATGTAAGATAGATTCAGGAGAGAAAAATGTCTAGCACGACACAGTGAACCAACTTACTTAGCAGCAGACCTAGCAACGGATTCAATATAATCTTTCCACTTAATGTCAGTCGAGAATGTAAGCCTGAGAGGGCCTAACGAGTTAGTCTTATGGAGGTTAGTAACAGTCATGCTGATGGAAGATTTCTTTCATGTGACAGATAGAGAAGTTTCATTTTCGAGGCGTTAAAATTAAAAGATATTCTTGGCCCCAGTTAACAACAGACTGTTGGTAATTTTTAAGATCAGCTGCCATTTTGAAATCAACTAACTGAACAGGCTTACTATTGAGAGAGGATAAAATGGTTGTCTCATCGGCATTGATATCAAGTTGAGAACTGATGTCATCAGGAAAGTCATTGATGAAAATCGAGAATAAATTAGTACAAATAGATCTAGAAGAGTTGCCGTTCGAGACAACTTTCATTTCGTCAATTGTTAAGAAAGACTGAACCAGTTCAAAAATCAGGTCGGGAATATTATAACCTTTCAATTTATGAAGAAGACCGGCATGCAAAACCTGTCAAACGCTTTCGAGGTGTCCAAAACAACAGCCCGCGTTTCACCATTTTTATCCAAAGCAATTACCAGCAATTACCGTTAGTATATCAATAGTTGACCTAGAGAAGCGAAAACCACATTGCTTGCCTGGAAGAAGGTCCTGCGATATGCAATATGCGATGCTTAACCAATTCAGAGTTGATTAGGACCTCTAGTTGTTCCCCAAAAAGATGAAGAACGCCGATAGTTCGAAGGGTCAGACGGTTCACCTGAGTTCGTGAAGGCTGGGACAATAGAGGAGGATTTCCAACAAGCAAGAAAGCATGAGGCAGCGAGGCATTTATTGTACAGTTTACAGATTATAGGGTCTATTCTTAATGACTATTACTAGGATAACATCAGGTCCACACGGTTTGTGGGGATCAATATTAGTTATGATACTAGAGACAATAGGAGGAGTTAAATGCATTCAATCAACAAACTTATTTCTAAGTGGGAAGTCAGGCAAAGATGCTCCAGATGAGCTAAGTGTGGAGTTTGAGGCGGATTTACGAGCAAAACTATCTGCTTTATCAACAAAGTATGTTATCATCCCAAATATGAGGGGACGAAGAGAACACTTACTATTATTGCCTACTAGCCTAGAAGCCGGACTTTAGACGAGTTCGTTTTACCTTCAGCGTCCTATGCACGTAAAAGGTTATAAGAATTTTGAAATAATTAGATTTTTGAAAACTTTATTTGACGCCTTAATTTGGCATAATCTTTCTTCGTATACGTAACCGATCTCTGTAGCTTGTTTACATTTATTTTGTGCACAATTTTTATTTTATTTTAAAATCACCATTCTTTATGATCCCTTCCCTTAAAGTCACTCTTAAAGGAGACGAACTATGTAATATTTCAATAATGCCAGCGTACGCGTTCTAGAAAAAGCAAAAAAAATACATACGAGCAAAGTACCGTAGACCACGTAAGTTTTAATTGCGGTTTAATAAGATATCAATTGCAATTGTGACCAAAAGCGAAATTAAAATTAAACCTTGAATAATAAATTTTCATTTAAGCCTCTCTGTTCGATATTTAAAGTTAACTTTAAATGAGTTATTTATTTAAATTTTAATCGCGTGTAACAGTAGTTACTACCTGTTACTTCAGGTTGCTTATGATTCGCCGAGATCGCAAAACAGACGGACGGATACTGCGCTTTATCTATATAGATGATTTTCTGAGAGTCAATGTTATAAACATATGCATACTAATTTTAATTTATGTATTTATATATGTATATATATATATACATGTTCCAATAAGATTAATGATGCCCTTAGAAAAAGTGATTGCTTTTCTCTAGGTTCAAGGTTCATTATATACAGGGTGACCCCAAAAAACGGGAATTTTTTAAGTGCGTATTACCAGACATGAGCAAGTGGCAACACTGCGAGACAGTGACCTTGAGCAAGTAAACATTTTGCAATTTTAGTAACGAGAATTGTTCGGGAACCGTGTGATCTCAAGATTCGGTAACGTTGCATGGTCCCCCAGATCGCCAGATTTATCCGTTTGTGATTTTTTCTTGTGGGGCTATCTCAAGAGTAAAGATTACACAATTCGACCAAGAACTCTGGATGAGTTAAAACAGAGAATTCAAGATGAAATTCACAGTATCCCAGCTGAGATGTTGCAGCAGTCAATGAGGAATCTCAACAGCAGATTTCAAGAATGCATTCGTACAGGAGGACGCCATCTACAGGACGTAATTTTAAAAAAATGAAAATTCCATCATTGTTTCTTAAATGGCATGTTTTAAGGTTTCAATTACTATGAATGAAATATTTTCTTCCATTACTCATGGTTTTATTGGATTGTTAATGAGATATCGTTTTTTTTGTGTCACCCTGTACATTAGTACATTCGTGATATACTAAAAACGGAAGAGTGGATGAGAATAAACTGTCGTTGTCTAAGCAGTAACTGACTTACACACCAACAGGATGTCATTACACACAAGTGCCCTGAATACTTTAGTTCTTTCTGTGAAATAGAGATAACCGTCTCCAGCCCACCACCACTTACACATGAAAAAATTAAATGAGTAAAATCTAATAAGCTCCGAATACCAAATTCACGGAAAAAAAAAATTGGTCGGTGTGTTCGGTGACAGAGTAAGAAAGAGATTAGGAAGGGGCCATTTGTAAAATAACCATGTAGTACGGCTATCTTGTTTTATCTTTTAAAACTCCATTTCCTGGTTTGTTTCAGTATTTTGATAACTATCACAAACGTGTATATTTATTTAAATACTTCTGCTGAAGTTTTGTCTACTAACTCATGAAATCTCCGACCAGTAAGAAAATATCAGTGTTTATTCTTCTCGTAAATAAAAGCCAATATCTGAATACACACACACACACACACACACACACACACACACACACACACACACACATATATATATATATATATATATAAATATATATATATAAATATATATATATATATATATATATATATATATATATATATAAATATATATATATATATATATATATATATATATATATATATATATATGCATTATTACATTAGCAGGAACATAGAAATGTGCAGCACACATCAATATATATATATATATATATATATATATATATGTATATATATATATATATATATTGTATGTGCGTGGGAAGCGGGTAATGTTGATTTATTTCCCTACAAGCAGGATTAAGGGTAGACGCGTAACTCAGCGAAAAAAGATAAAACATCACGCAGAGAGAAAGTAGAGCAGGCAGCACACACGCACACGGACACGCACACGGACACGCACACACACACACATATACGCGCACACATATATATTGTTTTGTACTTGCCGTATTTTGCTAAATCCTTACTTTTTTTTAGAAATTATTTACAGGCGAGTCTTTAAATATATTTTGGAAACATATTTGTTGTACAGTGGAACCTCGGCTCACGAAATTAATTCGTTGATGAAGCCTGTTTGTAACCCGAAATGTTTGTAATGTAAACCGAAACTATTTTTCCAATAGGTTTCAATGTAAAATGGATAAATCTGTTCCTGTTCTCAAGATGATTGCTTATTTAAACTTTATCAACAGTACTTCGTCCACAAGTTTATACACAAAACTAATGAAAATCATGAAATCTAAGAAAAAAAAACCTAAACAGATAAAATATAGACGAACGCTTCAATTTTACCGTAACTGCATGTAGGAGAGTTTATGGTGTAAGTGGAAGGGGAAGGAAAGAGATGTTATTGAGCGTCTCTTTATTTATAAGAATAGTATAGATCGTTGATTTTGCTCTATGAAACTGAATAGGAAGAGACAATATCATCATCAGAGAGACAATAGCAGCAACAATTGTTTTTCTCTTAACTTTTCTTTGTCCTTTACCAGTATCACTGCTAGCTTTCATTGGAGCTATGACTTAGAACTAATAAAGAGAAAAAAGGCACTGTACAATAAATTTGTCTAATAAAACCACAGCACAACACACGAATGTTCGGGTTAACTCGGTTTGGCAATGTTGTCCGAGAACCGAAATTTTGTTTGATAACCGTGCCAGTTTCATCTCGAGTATTCTGTTCGAAAAACGATTTGTTCGACATATGAGACGTTCGAGAACCGAGGTTGCACCGTACTTTATTTTTTCACTGGATCGGTCTTTTTCCCCAGCCTGATTTGGAAACGTCTTTGAACAGTTTGCAATCACCATAAAGAAAACACTGTCACCTGAAGTTTCCGGTACACGGGAGATAACTATAACTCGTACAATGGCGATATAAAAGGAAACACACACACACACACACACACACACACACACACACACACACACACACACACACACACACACACACACACACACACATATATATATATATATATATATATACTCACATTTCCCACCCACACAACGCAGATATACTTGCGGAGGTGTTGAAACCTCACACTTATACTCACACTACTAATATACACACTTACACACATGATACTCACTCACAACCTAAGAACAAAATAACGAACACACACTTAACAGGGACGCATCCCCTTTCCAGGAACCAATAAACTGTCAAAATGACCAAAGGAATTCAGAGCAGCATGAACCCATCCAGTTCTTATCTTAAATAACAACTTAAAAGAGACTGTTTGACCAACACAAAGACTGACCAAAATTCATGCTAAAAAACAAATAAAAAAACAAATGAAAACTATAGACAAAAGTTCATTTTCTCCGTCAAGTCATTCATTTCTGTAGTTCAGTGCTGCTAACGAGCAGAATTTATTTTTCTCCCGATGATGGCCACGTTGGCCGAAACTAGTCGAGGAATCTAACTGAAATAATAAAGACGAAAAAATATTAATATACAACCCAGTGTGTCTGAAGATTTTAATTTTTTAATATTTTTATTGTTCAAAACATATATATATATATATATATATGTGTGTGTGTGTGTGTGTGTGTGTTTGCAAAGAATTATTCTATATCATTATTTATTAATCTGACATATTTTTATTACACTGTAAACGTTAATCGGACGCCGCATTTTCTTTAACAAGTTTTTTCTTGAATCTTCAGGCCTCTAAGCGAAATAAAATACTGTTTAAAATATACGAAGTGTCTACTGAAATATGCGTATCCACTAAAATTACGTTTAAATTAATATATAAGTAACATTGTACGTCTGATTTGATCGTCGGGGTATTATTCATTCAGATTTCTTAAAAGGACATGAAACACTAAATGCACATTTATATTTACACTATTTACATTGTTCGGGCCGTTGTCCTCATCTTTGTTGCCATATACATGACATTTCGGCCGTTGTAAGCTCCGGCCTTCTTCGGGTGATTGGAATTTCGAACCCAACCCTTTATTTCAGAATATATTGTCCTAGTTCCACCTGCCATGCCTCTTACGGATATCTCAGTACCAATTAACTCTCCACGTTTTTTATTCACTTCTGCTGTAGCCAGGTATCGGACGCAAAGTTCTTTAGGCCAAATCACTGGATTTAACCGATTCTTTTATCCGCTGGGCCATGAGTAATATGACAACAAAGATGGAGAAAACAGTCCGAACAATGTTAATAGTGTAAATAATTACAATAACTCATCTCAGAATATAGAGTCAAATTTATATGCCCAGCAGCTGCAACGTGGCCATAATCATTTAATCGAAACGCGCCCGTTAATAGGAAAAATGTTGTTCTCTCCAATGACAACGCAAGACCGCATACAGCAAGAATAACACAAGCAAAACACTTTGAAACTCACAGACGTGTTATCTTATGAGTGGCAACATAACATCGCAGATAACAGTGAATATATAATCGAATAAAATTATTTTTGGAAGAATAAATTTTGCAAATAAAAACGGAAATTATTTATGACCCAATCTAATAGCTGGGTGTTCATATTAATCATCTCATTGGTTCTCTTGCATTTGCATTAAGTTTAATTTTTTTGTAAAGTGTTGCAAGCGTCCGCAAGTGGTGGACGTTTTTCATTTATTGCGTTGTGAGAAAATTCAACTGTATCCATCAGCGTTGGCGGTTTTTTTTTCGTTTTTAAAAATCCAAGTCTAAAAGTTGTAGAGTGACTCCGCATTGAAACCCACTTCGCGATCATCAAGCAAAAACAATAATTCAGAAAACATATATGCGACAATTGCAGTTTTGCTCCGACAACGGTAATTAGCTGTTGCTAAATGTTTTAAGCAGGAAATTATGGCGCGTATAAGTTTTGGAGGCCGCAACACACACACACACACACACACACACGCACACACACACACACACACACACACACACACACACACATACACACACACACACACACACACAGATAGAAAGCGAGAGAGAGAGAAAACGGACAGCGATAAAAACGGAGTGAGATAAAGAATAATACACACACTTTAAAGGAGAGATCAGATAGATAGATAGATAGACTGATAGAGAGACATAAAGTGACAGAAACTGAAAAAATGAAAAAGAAAAATAAAGAAAAGATATTTGCCTTAATTGTAAATACATATACACGCAATCACATTAGATCGATCGATCGATCGATAGATAGAAAGAAACAGACCGGAATCTATATATACATATAAAAGAAAAATTGTGCCTGTATGTTTGTTTGTACAAAGACCGAGAAAAGATATTTTTTTAATGATCACTTTCTTTACCTACTCCTTTCAAATTCAGGCGAGCTGAGAAAAAAGGCGGAAAGAAATTCGCTCGCCTTAGTTAAAAGATAACTTTGAGTTCAAAGATGCTGACCGGCGATCTAAAGCAAAAGACAAAACAAATTCGTGAGCCTATGTGATAGTTTCTTTGGACCAAGGTTGTATTTATAAAAGAAAGATTATGTCTATATGTGTATATGTATGTATGTTTGTTTTTACAACGACCGAGCGCACGTCTTTTTCTAAAGAAAAAATGGTGGAGAAAGTAAATGATATATTAAAAATTAACTTAAAAATGATAAAAAAATGAGACACATTAATAAAGGATAATGCATAAACAGTAGAAGAATAAAAACAAACAACCTAAAATCGAACGACCAGTTACCGAAAATCAGCTCTGAATTGTAAATATAAAATCAGTAACACTAAGACATTACTGAATTAGAAAAGCTTTTAATTACTTTTATGAATAATATATGTTAGCGTTCAGGATAATATTGTCTGAAGCTTAAAAAAAGTTTCCGATGAAAAGTGTTATTTTTTTCTTTTTTTTACAATTTGAATTACTGTATTTTATAAAGTTGTCAATTCTTTTAAAATCCAGTTTCAATGTACTGTTATTAAGTAAAACTATTTTACTAATCATAAATCTAAAAGCTTATTGCAATCTGCAAAGGTTCTGTATTTAAAAAAAAAGAATTTTACATTGTTTCTGGATCTATATAAACATGCCTTTTTTTTTTTTTTAAAAAAAAAAGCTTAATCTGAGTACGAAATAATAATTTCCCTTTCCAACTCCTTTCAAATTCGGGCGAGCTGAGGAAAAAAGTCTTAAAGAAATTCGCGAGCCAATGTGAAATTTTATTTGGAGCAATGAAAACGTTCTTTTTACAGGAATTAGCAGTGGAGCCTCGAATAAGAAAGAAAAGAAAATAGCGATCCTATGTGAAATCCCTTTTTCATATAAAATAAAGAGACAAATTAAATCAACAACAGTAGAGCGTTGGAAGCTATGTGAAAATTTTCATTTCTGTTCACAAGTCCAGCGTTCAGATTTTCGCCTATGTCAAATTACTCGCTGTTTATATTATCGGCCTTAACGAAGCGCTTGGCCTTTCAAAGAATTTCATTTCAACAATCTAAGAAAGCTAAGTATTCCTCATCATTACTCTCCTTCATTAATTTTCTTAACCTCGATGTCCCACGCCCCGATAGAACAACATTAAACAAGACTTTTAGCAACGCAAAAGAAAACAAATGCAAGGGGTTCACTAAGGAGAGCTATGGAGACTAACGGAACACAGAGAAACGGTATGATGTTTCTGACCCAAGGAGGCCTCATGTTGTCGACTTCGAGGAAGACGTGGCATGTCCACTCATTATGCATGTCTTTTATTTCCTGGGTTGATTGTCACCTCATTAATGGTACCGGAAGTAGACGTTTATCCACCTGATAGCGAGGGATCCAAACTTTCGAGTAACTCCGAAAGAAGCTATCCTAGCAGCAGGTGTATAATGTCGGGATTATTATACTGTCAATTTGTGAATGGTTTCTGGACCGTGCAGTCGTCTGCGGTAGGACCTCTCGATGTCATGATGAAAACTACTGCTGCGGTTGTATCTCTGGAGGTTATTTATACATGCAACACCTGTGGGTGTACAGTATTTACATTATTCGGACTATTGTCCTCATCTTTGTCGCCATATTTGTCACAACATTTCGGCCGTTGTACGCTCCGGCCTTCTTCAGGTGGTTGGAATTTCGAACCGAACCCTTTATTTCGATCACGAGCCAGTTATCTCCTGGTAATTTTTCCCTCTGAAAGTTCTCCACTGCCTGAACCAGGTATTGAACTCACACTCTTTGGGTCTGTTACTGGATCTAACCAACGCCTTTATCCACCGTACCATGTGTCCTTGAGGACATCTGGGTATGAATTTCTGAGTATTATAAACCTAATTTTTCAGCAACCATTTTTTACCATTACTCATATTGAAATTTTGCTGTTATCATTGCATGTTCTTTACCAGATCTCATATTGCAACTTTTTTTTGTTATCATTGCTGTTCTCTGGCACTCCTTATTACTGGTTCCCATATTGTATTTATTTCTATGCTTGGCCGACTCAGGAGATTTTTGTGGCCTAGCATATGTGCTGATTCCTTAAGTTTACGAATTTTCCAATGGTGTTCCCTGTCTATGATCTCAACCTGATCCCACAGGGGACGGTGATCTCCCTTCTCTCTCCATATGTGGTCAGCCATGCCTGATTTTTCTACTTCCCCTCGCATTACAGCTTTCTGGTGTTCTTGAAGCCTTACCTTGAGGGGGCGGCCTGTTTCTCCTTTATATTCCTTTCCGCAGCTGCACGGGATAGCGTACACACAGTCTTTAGTCCCGTTCTCCTCTATGGGGGGTCTCACTCGAGAGAGATATCTGCGAAGTGTTGTCACGCTTTTGAAGGTTGTCCTGATGTTATATGGACCGCAGATCCTTTGTATTTTCTCTGATAACCCCTTCACATAAGGCAGGCAGACTGTTTTCTGAGTGTTGTTGTCCTCCTCCTCCTCCTCCTCCTCTTGTACCCGCCTATCCCAGTTTTGGGGGGCTGCTGTCATGTACCCAGGGTAGTTGTTATGTTGTAGGGTACTACTTATACTGACCAATTCCTTATCTAATGTCTCTGGGTCGCCACTTATGACTTTTGCTCGGTGTTGTAAGCAACGGACGATCCCTTTCTTTACGCTGTATGGATGGTGGGAGTTGAAATTGAGGTACTGTCCAGTGAATGTTGGTTTACGGTATACGGATGTCTTGAACCCATGCTCTGTTCGAGATATTAGTACATCCAGGAATGGGAGTGTGTTGTTACTCTCTTTCTCCATTGTGAACTGTATCGATGGTCTTATTGAGTTCACATGGTCCAGTAGAACCTGGACATCTTCCTGGTGTGGCCAGAGTATGAAGGTGTCATCTACGTACCTTAACCATATAGTTGGCTTGAGAGATATGGATTCTAATGCCATTTCTTCAAAGTATTCCATGTATATATTCGCCATTGCTGGTGATAATGGCGAACCCATTGCTAAGCCCTCATCCTGTCGATATATGTGTGATCCCAATCCGAAGTGTGTTGTTTGTGTACAGAAAGTCAACATCTCCATCAGATTATCTATTGCAATACTGGTCCGTTCTTCTAGGGAAGTGTCAGAGGTCAATCTATCCCTGACTACCGAGAGTGCCTCCTCCGTGGGTACCTTGGTGAACAAACTCACCACGTCCAAGCTCACAATCTAGTTGGATAGGATGGGAGCATCTTTGATTATTTCCACGAAGTGGGCTGAGTTTCGGACATATGAAGGAGACTTTCCGATCAATGGGTCAATTATATCTACAAGGAAGCGACTCAGAGGATGGCACACCGAGCCTTGGCAACTTACAATCGGCCTGAGCGGAATACCGTCTTTGTGAATCTTAGGGAGACCGTATATGTGAGGTAGCTTGGTGTAACGCTGCGATAACTGCCTATACATTTTGGGTGTGAAGTGATCCTTGTTCTTGACTAGGATCTGTGACAGCTTGCGTTCCGTTTTCATAGTAGGATCCTTTTTCACTTTGCTGTAGCTACCATTGCTAATGAGGTCAGTATAAGTAGTATCTCTTACGTGTATTTATGTTCCATTTGAATGTATGGAAATATATGTAAGGCAGAGAGAGAGAGAGAGAGAGAGAGAGAGAGAGAGAGAGAGAGAGAGAGAGAGAGAGAGAGAAAGAAAGGGAAAGGGAAAGAGAGTAACTAGTCTTGATACTGTTATATTTGTACATTTCCCAGCTGTCGATGGCCAAGCCCAGGTGAGAAGTCAAGATGTTGAATGTTGATTTTGAAGGCAAAGACGCCGGTTTTTTCCAGTAGCATTGGAGCAACAGTCTTCGGTAATTCTATTTACTTACCATTTGAATTTGTTCAGTCCTAAACGGAGTTAATAAATATGGCTTTCATTTTGCTTTGTATGTGTGTTGGAGAAAGAGGCATACAGACAGACAGTCAGACAGACAAAAAGAGATAGAGAGAGACGTAGACAGAGAAAACGAAACTGTGTATTGACTGGGCTAGAGCCAATGGTCAGTTTTCGAGTTCTGTAAATAAGACTAAGATTTCAATTAGGAAGCTTGTTGCGTCAGACCTTCATCCCATATTTGATCTTTTAGCATATTTCGTTAAATTTAACACACACACATACAATATATATATATATATATATAGATATATATATATATATATATAGAGAGAGAGAGATAGATAGATAGAGAGAGAGTGTGATAGAGGGACAGAAAGAGTGACAGATACGTAGAGGACGGGAAAATGAGGAAAGATACTGAAATAATGTGTTCTTTCCCATTGCAAACTAAATCAATTAGCGTCATCCACTGCACACAACTATTTCGCGTTTCTCTTGAGATCGACTTGAACTTTTACCAGCTTCCATGTTGTAGTAAAGAGAAGAGACAAAAAATGAATTGTCTGCACAGATATATTTTTATTCAAAATAACCTAAACTCCCACGGAGACACTGATGCATAAAAAAAACTAACGTAAAAAGAAATAACACTTATTTGAAGAAGGAAAAACGAATTTCAATTATCACATTAAACAACTAAGATGTACACACTTTTCATAGTATATTTTCTTGCTTGTGCCTACTGCGAAGATAAGGTCGCATCTGATAAGCCGACAACATAATTCGCGATTTAATTCCAGAATTTTTAGACTTTTTTTTACTGAGAAAAACACACCCACATTTGGGACAAATTTAGAATGACGGATATCAATCTGAACGCAAATATTTAATAGAAAACATATTAAAAAAATGTGGACCAAACCAACGAAGTCTTTAAAAGTGTTACAAGTAAAACATGTTTTATTTGTAACACTTCTAAAGACTTCATAGTAATTTAATATCAATAGCAGATCAAATCCTAACCGCGACAAGACAATTCTGTTCCGAACAATATGAAGCAGATGATCAGACCGGCTTAATCGGTACGAAATTAGAAATAAAAAAAGAAAGTGAACAAGACTTAGGATAACACAAGAATATATATATATATATATATATATATATATATATATATATATATATATATATATATATATATATATATATATATATATTTTCACTTTTAGCTATGACATCTGACCGTCTAGATCATAATGAATGTAGATGTATGTGCCTGTGTCTATTGATGTCTATGTGTAAGGAAAGTGCATTTGCGTACGTGTGGTGTAGATATTTTGTATGTGTGTGTATAT
>OZ038495.1:49791923-49816923 GCA_964036315.1 Acanthosepion esculentum | reverse complement strand
TCGCAGTTATTGTAAAACGCCGCTGTGATGAACAGGTGCATCTGGTCCTCAACGACACTGACACGGAACACGGAAAGAAAAGTGCCTTTCACTTGAATGAGATGAACCAGTTGCTAAGCAATGTTGCCCAATCTGTCATATACTTCTCATGTATGCTTTTTATGCATATATACGGTTTCAACTGAAATTTCAACTGATCACTTCGGATACTTCTCTTTGTAGAAAATTTAAATGATAATTTAAATGATAACCAATTTGACTTGCTTAGTAAATTATTTCCAAAGATTCATTTAAAATATCCTTTTTCATACAGACGTCCATGAATTCATGTGGCGGTGAGATCAACCGTTCCCATGCAGGAAACATTTGGTGTGCATTGATCGAACGTTTTGTGTTACTGTCGGTTGAAATTTATAAAATATATCTCTAAACCTGTTTTCCTTGAACATAGGCATGTCAAGTCTACTGACTATTATCTTATTTTCTTGTATTAATGGGCGTTTCTTTCCTAAAAAAAATTAAGCATTTCACCCCAAGCAAAGCGGGAGTGCCACTAGTACGTAAGGGATTACAGAGAGTGAAAGTTAGAGAAAAGAGGGGGGATTGAGGAAAGGATAAGAAGAACAGGAATCAAAATCCAGGTATCAGAAAATGTCGATTGACATTACAATTAAATTTTTGAAGATTATAGAAGCAAGTAAGAGGAAAGGAGTTACACTGTCTGGAAGCACGAGAGAAAAAGCTGTTGGAGTAGAAGAGGCGGTTACATTTACCGTTTCGACAGTAGCACGTTTAAATTCATGCAGTCGAGGCACCAGTGAAAATAGCTCATCAGGACAGTTGTCATGAAAATATTTATAGGAAAAACACAGGGAAGCCACATCACATCTGTGGGAAAGTGACTGGAGTTGAGATGCCAAGTGAAGACCGATCACATTGCAGATCCTTCTTTGGATTTTGTCGAGAACCTTGAGATGAACGGCAGGGGCCCCAGACCATATATAACAACAATATTTTGCAGAATTTTCTTTTGAACAGAAAATGATTTAAACTATTTCTCGTAAAATAACCTGAATTAACATTATTCATTTATGAGGTAAAACTGAAATTAAGGTAAGTAAAAAAACAAACAAACAAAAAAACAAAAAAAAACACTAGACCGATTAAAATTGTGACAATAGCCTAATGGTTAAAGACGTGGAAAATGAATTCAACTGAGCCGAGCTCAAATTCAGACTCAAGTAAGAGGAAGGTAGTTCCACTGACGGGAAGTGCGAGAGAAGAAGCTGTTGGAGTAGAAGAGGCGATTACATTTAACTGTTTCAACAGTAAAAAGGTGGGACCTAAATGCCAACCTAGTAGCACGCTTAAATTCATGCAGTCGAGGCTCCAGGGAAAATAGCTCGTCAGAGCAGTTTCTATGAAAATGTTTGTAGAAAATACAATGGGTTAAGCTACTTTGGAAAGTCAGCAGCATTATTATATCATTATTTCCCCTTCTACTTATACGTGTAATCAAATGTAGCTGCTGCTGATACTGGAAGTTCTCAAGTGGTGTGGTTTTTATTATTTAATAAAGTTCCTTTTCATACTCTAGCGTCAGTCCATAAAATTTTATGAAATTTTCCTCTTCTTTAGACCGAGAAGATTAATAATTGATATGTGAAGACTTGTATTATAGCTAAGAGTATAGACATTTCTGAACGCGCTGAACGACATGCATGCGTTCCATATCTGATGAGGCTATTTAAAGACAACCAAACCGGCGGAAGAAAGCAGTGACAGTCGGGCTGGCTTAACCAACTTGACAGACCAAGCATCCGACAGATGCCAGATCTCGCCTATCCCAATCCCCTTTAAACCGCGAGTGGGGCGCTATTGGCCAAGTTTTCGCGCTTATCTGTCGCGCAGAGTTGTCCACCAAACACCTTTTTATTAACAACCATCTCTGCGCCCGCCACCAGGCGGAAGAAAGGCAATAAGAAGAGAGGATGATGATTCCAACGCGGGCTGGTTCCGACAGCAACAACGATTTAAAGACATGATCAGTTTTTCGGTATATATTTTGGTTTTTGTTTTATTTTTTTTATGGCATATCAACCTCAATGGGTTATTTAATACCGACAAGATTTTTATTGCTGGTAATATTTTTTTTTCAAAAATGTACAGTTGGCAACAATCTTTTACAAATCACATCTGGTACCAAAATCCACTTTTACACTTTCATACTGCCTTGACCCTAGTTTGTGGTCAGCTACCTACCCATAGCTGGGAGCCCAACAGGTGCCACCACCCAGGGCGGACCTGGGAACACCAGCAACCAACAGGCGGCCCAACGCTCCTCAAAACATCCCGATCAGAGGCCCCGCCCCTGGACGCAGCTTATCATCACACCCAGGACGCGGATGTAGTTTATCGTCATACTCAGGACGGTATATATATTTGGCTTCGTAACATCTTGCGAAGTTGGACAAAGCCAACACTAGTGCAAAATATTCTAAGTTCAATTTTCGTATGCACGTCACAATTTATTAAGCTATTACTGAAATGCTATAATTATTTGTTTTTCTTTTTAATTTACTGGGAATTGTTATAATACAAATGATACATCCAGTTGTCTACATACCATAAGAAAAGTTTTCTGAAAATAAAAATCTATAAAAGGACACATCATGTTTATATCATAATGTTCTACAATGATTTTCCTTACGAATGTCAAAATGATTATTAGAAAATGTTTGGTTCGACTGATTCATTTTCTACGATTTATCAACCCTTTGTACGTTATTTAAAGCCAGAAACTATTTTTAGATTGTAAGAATTCGGTGAATTCCCAAAAGTTTGTGGTCGTACGTGAATATAACGATCACAACGGGAATTGGAACTCGGCTTTCTGATTAACAATTCTGAGCCATTATCCATTACATCACCAGCACATCCAAGCTTACAGTACCTCGTATAACCAAGCTGTCACCCATCTGAGTACTGACCAGGCTCGATGTAGCTTAACGTTGGCGATGGTACTGGAGTCTGTGTTTAAAAATGATGTGGCCAGGAGCCGATCATTAGAGTAATCATATTTAAGCATTTGTGGTGGGTTGTTTTTTTCGGGTGTAACCGTGTAAATAGTACGCGCAAAAAAAACTAAATGCTAAATAATAACATATCTTCTTCAATGTTCTGTGTCCCTTCAGGATGTGTGCGATGATGGCTCTCCACAGCTTAATTGTGGCCCTTAGTAACGTTTCCCTCTTTGCTAAGCCTCTTGTCCACTGTTTCGCTATACATTCGCCCAAGCTCGTTAACTGGGTAGCCCACACGTGAGGCTCAAGTTTTCTTTTTCATTATGTGTCCAAGAAATGTCAGTTGTCTGTTTTTGATTTTGAGTATAAGTTCTCTTATTTTTTTAAACATTTTCTTTAATTATTCCTCGTTGATTAGTCACTCCATCCATGGTATTCTCAACATCCTTCTGTAGAAACGCATTTCTGCTACCTCTAGTTTGCTCTTCATTGGTGAAAAGGAAAACATCTTCCAGCTTTTACTTCCATATACAAAGATTGATATCACATGATAGTTCAGCTTTCTTTTCTTCGTTTCTAACCCATTTTCCATGTATCTTAGTACTTAGTTTAGCTTTTGGGATGCGTATTTTGCTATTCCGATGCGCGTTAGGATTTCGGTTTTGATTTTCCCATCCTCTGTTAAAACACTTCAGAACTTCTTTGATGTTTAAACTGCAGACCTTGTTTGATATCTCCAATTCGTAGTTTGCTTCTTGGATATTTTCTTTTGCTGCCGACCATATTTTTTACAGTTGCTGGCGAGGATTTTACTTCCTTATCTAGAAGATCCAGTAATGGTCTTTCTGTGTCTGCCATCATCTGCGTATGTTGTATTGTTATGGTTACGCCCACCGATAATAAATCCTAATTTTTCCAAATGGTTTTCTAACAAATAAAATCGTTCCTTGTGACACACCTTGTCAAATGATTTTGAATATTCTATAAAACATAATTGCACATACTTCTGTATTTGCATTGCGCTCGCTGATATCATTCTGTTGTGGAGTAGCTGAACACCCCCCACAAGATAGACTGGTCTAAGACTATTTAAACAGCACTCTCTCTTACTGGGGGAGAGCAATTCATGATTAACTCTTAGTCCTTGTCGATTTTTCTGCCCGTAGGCAGAGAGAAACCCAGACGAAGCTATGCCGAAGGGCATAGTTTCGTCTGGGTAGGTAGACAGCAACCCGACCTCGTGTATATATATGGTGAATTTTTGTCCCAGCGTACGCGCTTGAAAAGCTCCACATTAAAAACCGATTTTGTGCCACATTCCACCTTGTGGGGAGGTATCGGGTAAATACCAAAGGATTAACGATTAGTGGTTTATTATATTAGTCTGTGTACTCAACCGTGTCCCATATTATTCTCTAGAATAAACTACGTCTTATATTCTCTGTTTGTCAACCTTTCCTATTTACGACACATTCTCTTCATAAATATCGCCATTCAACATCTATTGTTATTTTCTAAGCGTAGCTTAGATGTGGCACAAGGCCGAAAGTAGGGGGCACCCAGTGAGGATCGAACTCACTATACAGTCTTAATTGAATAAGCGAGACAAGCTTGCTAACCATTAAGCATCTATGAAATCTAGTATACAACGCACAAGAAAAGAAGAAAATCATAACATTTAGCGAACATAAAACTTTCCAAATGTAAACATATTCCTTTTTCCATTAATTCTAACAAAACTACAATTGATATTATGTCGAAGTTACGATACTTCAATATGACTTAATCTTCATTTCAGAAAGGGCATTATTATTATATTAAAAAAAAAAGATTATATTTTTATGCTGCAAGAAGAGTATTATAAATAAAATCGGTTTCAGTTAACGAATTAACAACGAATTTATAAATATATCTTCTTCCAGTGACAACGAACAGAGGATGTTCTGCTGGAATGTCACTCACACAAGACTGTCATTTATCATACTTCTCAGATGACACAATCATCCAGCTATGGCCATATTATGATACAAGTTACCATGGCGTACGCAATTTAGAGACAACGCTGGCAACAGAATAATTAGCTTCCCATTATGATCAATATGATTATTGAATGTGTTTAATATTTATGTATAATATACTATCTTTGGTGGATGGGTTTGGACGCCTACTTTATACCTAACCTTAAGATGAATGCGGATGTTCATCGATTTAAGATGGAATTAAGGACTGAAAATAAGATCGGGAACCGTAAAGTTCGAGTGTACTTTCGAATATTCTATAGAGATATGGAGTTAAATTCCTGTTCGTGGATATTTTCGTTTTTGCAAGAAGTTTAAAATAAACTCCCTGTAATGGTTTAGGAGACTGAAGACAATAGGGATGTAGTTCTACAGAAGAATAATGAGTATAGTATGGGCAGAAAATGTGGGACACAAGGAAGTATGAAGGAAAAATGGTAACGAAAAGTCAATATTATGGCCAAAAGGAAACAGTTAAAATTTATGGGACACAAAATAAGGAGAGATAGCTTAGAGAATTTACCATTTACAAGACATTTACACTGAAAGCAAGAGGGGGACTCATAGATAGAAACTGCTAATAACATGGCTCACCATCTTGTGTAAATGTGGGGTAGAATAGGGAATGGGAGGGATTGTAAGGGGTCAAATATTCCTTATAGCTAGGGTAGGAAGTTTTGTAGAAATTTGGTTATCCACATCATGAAAGGAAACGGTACGTAATTGAAAATGAAAAGTTCACGGATTATTAAATTAATTACTATATATATATCTCGCCTGTGGAACTCCCTTCCTTATTCCTGTTTCCCTGACAAATACAATCTCCAACAGTTTAAGTGTAACGTCAATCGACATCTCCAGTTGCCTTGATCTATCCACTTCCCTTCTCCACATGCTTTCACCTTTCATTCCTATCTGCTCTCGCTCCAAATCTTCTGTAACCCCCTTGCCTTGATCGATCCACTATCTTTCTCCACATCCTCTCCTTTACCACTCCTATCTGCTCTTCCTCCAAACCTTCTGTAACCCCTTGCGTGCTAGTGGCTTCCAGCCTTGCTTGGGGTGATAAGCTTAAAATGTATATATATATATATATATATATATATATATATATATATATATATATATATATATATATATATATATATATGATGGCATTAACAAATCAATAATCACTGCCAATAGAGACATTTATTCCGGCTATATGTGTCTCTTGATCATAGAATTGACAAAAGGTTGGACATCCATTTATCAAAAATACTTTAAGTGACCCAGTGGATAAAAGCGTTGATTATGTAACCCAAAGAGTGACTTGAACCAAAGAGTTATGAATTCATTACCTGGCCACAGAGGAGGGAACAAAAACATGGAGAGTTGAGTTACGAAATGAAACTAACTGAAACTGAAATACACCAAAATGTTATGTCACGTAGAAGACGAACAAAATACGCCCCGTGGGCTAAATAAAGGGTCCGGTTCGAAATTCCAAAGTATATTACCTGAAGAAGGGTTGAAACGTCGTGAATATGACAATAAAGACGAGGACAACAGTCCAAATGATGTAAATAGTTACAATATCGCATCTCAGAAATATAGACAGATGTCAGATAAAAGCTTTTCATCAGTTTTCAAAAAAATCTAAATCATTAAAATAAGAAGTGGGGAAATATCTGATATAATTATTTTTGCCAAAATACAGACAGAATTCTTTGTCTGAAATGCATCTTTCTAACTGTAAATCAGGCGTAGAAAATGAATTAGAAAAGAATCAGTGCCAAAGTAGTCGCATTTTAAAATTCTACTAAACTTTAAACTAATAAATGAAATTTAATGGCATTTTCGGTATTCAATTTGATTAAGGAATCTAATTAAGAAATGGTTACTTTTTAAATAAATTAATGACAATATCTTTAAGTAAATTCTCCACACGATATAATTTTATTAAATCGCAATATATATCTATTTTAACTTGAACATGTTTAGATGTTAAGTGATTTAAATCAATTCTAATATTTCTTTCTATGATTAACAACACTATCTATCGTTAAGTAAATGTACCAAACGTGAACATTTTAAAACTGCAGTATAAAATTAAATATTACTTTGCAAAAATATTACAACTTTTATTTGCTATTGTAAACAACGTGACTTATGAAATACGTGTTGCAGATTATATGTTCATAAACAAATTGTTACAAAATTTGAGAAAATAATACAATGGACGTGCTCGCTGTCATTCCAAGTGTACAAACGGACCTAATGACATATGCTTGAGGCAATAGGTAAACAAGTAGTGTAGCTGTGGTAATGTAGTTGTGACAACCGTAGGACGTGAAGAAGATTTAACACGTAATATGGTGGATCGAAAAGTATAAGAACAAAGAAGAAAAAAAGAAACAGGGCTAACCGGTTATCTATCCTCACAGTTCAAAGTCAATCGAGGATCAAAAGAAAAATGTGCATGGCGACTAGGTAAAGAGAGAAAAATAACTGCAGAGAATTAGCAGTATAAATCAAGACGGATTATATTTAGATCCAAAGATTGTACACATACATTTTTATCGTCGATTGGCTCTGAAGAGCGAGGAGCGATAACCGTTTAAACCTTTTTGAGATTTCTTCTTTGTTGCTATATTTTTCGATTCGCGACATTACAGTTAATATTTTTCTCATCCTTGTTCTTTTCCCTAATTTGTTTTATATATTTTTGTGTATATTTATATATACTTTTAAAATGTCTCTTTTTTAAAACCCTAGTAAAAAATGTTGTAGCCACTACAATCTGTGCATTTCAGCAAACGGTGTATTTCCTGGGATTTTCTTAATGTGTCTGTTAGGTTTCTTCTTAGCGCTTCTACTAATGGTGGCATGCTGATTGTTTAAGAGGAATCTCTTGTGATTTCTATTATTATTGTTGTTGTTATTAAATATTTAATTTTGTGATCACGTGATTAGCCCACGAAGCGTATAAAAATCGTCTCCATTCGCGGTTTTGACTTGAAGGTTTGTAGAGTCATGATTTCGTTTTTAGCTTGAGGACAAAATATCTGAAGCAACTTCCTTTCTCAGAACGAAGAGTTTTTTTTTAATTCATGATCTTACCTTCATTACACAACGCAAATGTGAGGGGATTCTATAACAATATTTTTTTTTTTATTGTATCTTAATTTATTATTATTATTATTATTAATCTTGTGTTTACACGTTGCCAAGAGGTGAGTGAAAGTAAGTCACTTCAAAGTTCTAACACATTGTTCAGTATCCACACAAACCCAATTAAATCCTTGATCTGTGAACTCTCTTCTCATTAGCATGGTTCCAGGTGTGCCTCTTATTATGGGTCTGATTCTATCTTTTCAGATACCAGACAAGGTATTTATTATTATTATTATTATTATTATTATTATTATTATTATTATTATTATTAAAATTATTATTATTATATTTCGATTTCTGCTATGGCACAGCACGTACCAAGTCTGTGGGAAGACCTAAGTCAGGTATTGGTGTTTTATGGCTACATTTCGTGATTTGTTTTTCTAACTCCCATAACGTCACTAGCGTTACATGGACAAAGTTCTTCTTAGTCTATGGGCTGTACTTATCAAGACAGTTTTTTTGTGTTTCTCTTAAACTGGGATATCCAGGGATTTTTCAGTGTGTTGTGTTACTTTTTTATTATTCCAACTGCACCTACTGTGACTGGTACGATTCTTGTTTTCGATTTTCAGATCTTTATACTTCGATAGTTTTTCAAATTCCTTAGTTGTTATGTTACAGTCCATAGGCAAGCCATATCAATTAGTATGAAAGTTCTTTTTTTTAGTTTTTGAAAATTATGTCCGGCTTATCTGCTTCAGTTTTCCTGTGTATAAAGATGGCGTAATCCCATAGAATTGTGATGTCTTCTCTTTCTCTAACTGGTGCTGGGTAATGTTGATACCAGTGTTTATTAACATCTTTTCCAGTGTAAGTATTGCTCCACTCTATCGTGACAATTTTATATTCATTTGGCACTAGTACAGAAAATCCTGAGAATAGATCGTCTATGGTTTCCTGATATTTGTCAGAGAACTTGCATTTTGGATCCACATTATGATTCTAGTGAAAATACTCTGGTCTTATGCAGTAATAATAAAGATTTCTAGTTCAGCCTTTAATCCAGATGCTCGTAACCATCGATGAGTGTTAACTTTATCAACATCGGCTTTATTGGCACGTTCTGGATATTGGACATGCAGAGGTTTGTCTTGCCAGCCCAATTTTATCTATTCAAGAGCTTCATCCTTGGCTTTTTATTTCATAATTTTGCTGCAACTGTTTGTTCTTAGGTTCCGTTTTCTACAGAATCTAGAAAATCTCGTTTGTATTTACAACCTGATTTCATAACTGAATATTTTTTCTTTCTTTTTTTTGTGATTTTTGACTAATTATATATTTCAGTCCTTTGTTATATCAATGTATGTTAGTAAGCCAATAGTTGTTATCTTGTATGACAATTGTAGCTGAATACGACCTTTCCACGTGCTTTACGGTGTCTGTATAGACGGTCTGCATCAGATTTTGGAGGATGTATGTCATACTTAGAAATAAGCTTCCTTGGCTTATAATCCATTCGTCTGATATCATTGACAGCCCAGTTTAAGGCTTTGAAACTATATTAAACCACTGGGATGGAATAACTATTAATGGCCATAATTTTGTTCTGAGAATTCAATTCAGTTCTTAATATCAGTCGCACTCTTCTGTAGTACTCTTTTCGCACTATCTCTTTCATTTTTATAGTGAATTTCTTCACTCTCATTTACACAGAGGTACTCATAAATTTCTTCTTGTTCTAAATCTTTGTTAGCCCTGGGTCTAAATTTAATAGAGGAAGTTTGTTGTAGTGATCCTTGTAAAATTGTGGCTTTAGCACATTTATTCAAACCGAATTCTATTCCAATGTCATCACTGAAACATTTGACTGTTTTCAGGTCACTGTCATTCCTAGAATAGAACTTTAAGTTGTCCAAGTAAAATAGATGACTTATTTTCTTTTGAGATATAGCCATATTCCGTCCTGTTAAGTTCGCTGGTTAATGCTATTAGGGATATACAAAATCGTAAGGGAGACAAATAGTCACCTTCAAATATTTCTCTGTTGATGTTTATTTCATCAAACGTATAGACTCTATTTATATACTTGATGTGAAGTGTTTTACTTTAAGATTCAGGAATCGGCTACTCCGTCGAATGCCTTACGGTAATCAATCCAGGCAGTACTGAATTATTTCTTTGTATTGAAGCAGTTTTCCTAGATCATCCTATTAATAAGTAATTGGTCTTTACATCCCTAAGAGTCATGTTTTCACCTTTTCAAGCGGCAGTATGTCATTTTTTCTAAGAACGATTATGTCTGTTTTGTCTGAATAGATGTCAACAGTTTTCAAGCAGTGGGAAGACATGTAATTGTTCTGTAACTTTTTGGGACATTTGAATCATCATTCTTGGGTCGGAGGAAGGTAATTCCTTTCAATATCCATGTCGCAATTTTAGTACGATCATTGCCCATTTCTTGAAATTCTTTGGCTATTTGTATGTGCAATGTATTTAGATAATAGAGCCAAAAGTTAAGAATTGTATTCTTGGAGATTTCTAGTTGTCTGTGTTTGTTTTTTTTTACTGCACATTCAACATCTCTTCTGTTATTCCCGCACATGTTTGTTTTGGTTTATTTTTTATTCGTTCTACCTTTTGCGTAAACCAATCTGCTTCTTTTTTTAATTCTTTAGGTCAAGCCCATATTTTCCCCAAAACTGTATAAGCTCTTCCATTGTTGGTTTGGGGTCGGTTCAATTTTTTGTTTACCTATTTCTCTATAAGATTTCTTCGCATCGGTTGGAAAGATTTTGTTCTGTCTGTAGAATCTTGAGTTTTCCATCTGGATGGTTTGCCAAGAGACGGAGATGGGATTGGAATTCAAAAAGATAGATGTTGGAAAAAGGTATTGGAAGAAGAAGCTATTCAACGGAACAAAACTATACTAGAGTATTATGTTTAAATAATATATTCTAAGAGTCTGTTAAACTTATTAGAATGGGCATAGCCCAAAATTAGGCACGAAATAGGAGGTCGAGCGCCAACGACAGACGCCGAATAAAACACGAAGCGAATGGAAGTGTTTTAGGATACTCCAGGCAGACACCAAGAAAAATACGAAGCGAGTCGGCGTGATTCTGTCCATTTCAAGCACAAGCATGCTGGACAATACTCACCTGAATAATGCAAGGACAATGCAGCTAGCAAGCAAAATATGAACACCATAAATATAAGTGTAACATCTCTTTCAAACAGATATGTATTTAAATTTCGTCCCCGATGCATTGACTTTTAACCGCTTAAAGAATACGTTTTTTAGCCATCGTCAGTTCGCTTTCTTGTTATGTAGTGTGATTTTTTTTGCATAAAGTATGTTTTACAAAAGTCAATTGTTTCACTTTGTTCATCAAGCCACGACGTAGTTTTAGGGGTACGTTAAATTTCCCACAATATTTATAATTATAAAAAAAAAGAGATGGTTATTTTTTTTACTGTTGTTGCTAATAAAATTAGCTGTTAATTAATTAAAAAGACATTATTGTTGTTGCATACCATCACTTGTTCTTTTAACAAAATTGTCATAACAAAATTTTAATGGAAAAAGAAAAAGTTAACATTCGGTTAATAAAACTTACAGATTATACAAACGATAGCGTATCACTGCTGTGAAATTATCATGAATAAATAAATAAATAATAATAATGTTTTATATTATTTTTTAAGATAATAATATTAAGCGAAACATCCCTGTAAAGTGAAAATTAAGTAACATTTTGTTTATTGATTAATTTAAAGAACGCAGTGATATTATTTATCAGAGTATATTTTTAAAAAATACAAGATTGTTGATAACATATTTGTTTGGTTAAGATTATATACAAAATTTATTCATTCGTTCGTTCATTTGTTCGTTCATCTGTATATTCAGTTATTTATTCACTGAATTCGTCGAAAATACTTTTATCTACAACTAATATCGTAGTCTTTCTAAGAAAAAACGTCGTAGTTTTTATAAGAAAAAAAAATACTTCGAAATATCTAAAACTAATATCGTAGTCTTTCTAAGGGATATAGGAATAATACAGATAAGAAAACTATATGAATTCATCAGTATCATTAAAAGAGAAACAAATAAATAAAATAAATAATAAGAAAAAAATCATATGTACGTAAAATAGTAGTACAATTTACGTTTAAAAATACAAAAAAGTTAAATTTTTAGGAGCTTCGAAAAAAACACGTCATTCACGTTGTAATTCAAAGTGCCATATTATTATTATTATTATTATTATTATTAGTAGTAGTAGTAGTAGTAGTAGTAGTAGTAGTAGTTTTGTAAATTATTTAATTGTAAAATCAACTGACGAGTAAAAAAGCCTACACAATTTTTTAACTCTTCTAGTATTTACTTACATTAGGTACCTCTGCTAATTCTCGATACCTAAGTTTTAAAATGATTTTACAAAAATGAAAAAGCATTCTTGAAGCTTTCTTTTTAGCTTTAATTTAAATCTAAAGGAGTAAATTTACTATTTCCAGTAAGCAAAATACACTGGTATATTTCAACTAGAAATTATATTGATTTGAATCTCAGCTTTTTGGTCGCTTTCAGTAAAATCATTAAAATCGGCCATTTTTGACACATTTTAAACAAAAGTAATTCTCGATTTTAAAAATCTTCCAAAAATAAAATATACGGTTCTTAAACTTTATTTGAGGAATATTAGCTGATTTAAAGTATAATTAATCTGATTTGAAACAAATATTTATTTTAAGTTGAAAATAACAGAGAAATGGATTTTTAAAACAAACTGTAGCAGTTTTTACGTGCTTTTCATCCCTTGTCAATCATTTAACAAGCACTGATAATGTGTTGACAGGTCTACGGAGACTTTATCTGTTGAAGATAATTTAAGAAAATGACGAGTGAGTGCTTTTTATATCATTTTTAAGTAAGTAAATTTAAAATTGTTGGGAAATATTCTCTGTAATCTAATTTTAGTAATGTTGACTTTAAATTTACTTCAGTTATCGCTCTTATTTTCTGATAATGTCATATATGGTCGACCATACTTTCAAGCAGGGACACGTTACGTTATATTTTATATACATGAAAAAATATTTTTAAAATCTAGGTCCAAAATACTTTTCAATTTTTGATTAGTAAATATAGTTTTCACTTAATAACAATATCAACTAAAGACGGAAAATTATACAGAATTTTAAATGAGTTAAAAATTTATAAATTATTATAATTAAAATTTCAAAAAATGAAAACTATTCTTGTAAAAATTCAATATTCATCGAAAAACATTTTTTGATTAAGACAATATTGTCCTTTATAAATGTTATTTGTAAAAGCAATTGAAAGCTTTTCAAATTTAGTAATGTCATAGTTTTATCGGATTTTTTATTTTATGATTCAGGACAGATTTTCAGGAAATGCGTAGTAGTTTGAGAAAAAAATAATGGTTTACATCCTTCAAGGTGTCCTGCTTTTAAGTAATATAAAATTTTCAACTGAAAATTTAATTTCTCGAAATTTCATGAAATTAAGTTGTTGTAAAAAAATATTTCAGCACCATTTTCTAAAAAATGATTTCAAAAATAATTTCATGCATTTGTGAATCAGTTCTGAAAGTTTCATCAAAATCCAACATTTATTTGATTTTTTCTAGAATTTCCAAATCGATGTGTTTTTCACCAGAAAAAAAGCACAAAATACTAATCGTAAATATTATGTCGACCGCTCACGCAAAAAAAAGATCTTTTAACCAAAATTTTGAACGTGCTAGAAAGGATTAAAAAAATTAATAAAATAATGAAAAAATAATGTGATCTTTCCTTTTAATAACATAAACATTTTGACTTATGTGGGTGTGTGCTTGCGTGCGTGTTCGTGTAAAACTTCAGATATAAATAAATCTATAAAAACAACATGAATAAAGACTTATCTTAGGCGTTTCGTCCTCTGATGGACTTTATCGACGCAAATGTAGGGGTTTTGTTTTGCAACAAATATTTATAAACTGTAGTAAAAATATTGGTAGTTTTTCAGAATTTTTAAATTTAAGAAAGATAATAAATATACCTCACGCTAACTTAAAGTCAAGGTAAATTATGGAAGATATAAAGTGATATAATTTATTGTCTAATACACGAAATAATTTTTATTCATATATATATGTATATATATATATAAGCGTGTGTGTGTGTACATACACAAACATACATATAAATATCATTAAATGCAAGTTAAATAAATTTAAAGTTAAATACATATGTTTTACATTAGAAAAAAGCGCGGGTATATATGAATATATATATAAATATATGTATACGTGTATCTACATATGTTCGTGTTTTAGAATAGCTCTGATGGTTGATTTGAGCAATAAACAGTAATCTAGTATATCTTCGATACTTGGAAAACGTAAAAGAGCTTCGGGAATTGCAAAATAATGATCGGTCAGGTACCAACGAAGTTTGGAGAATTTCGTTGAATATCCTGGATTCTTCGTGTCTGATAAGAGCAAGCTGTGGCGTATCCCTCACTAATCGATGTTCCTTATCAAATGAGAATTTATAAAAAGTCTGTCTTTGTTAACTTTTCAGGAGATGTAGCCAAAAGAATGTGTCGAAAAGCAGAAGCTAACGAGTCCTAAATGTGAGTCTGATCACTTGTCCGTCTTTCAGAGAATTCACGATGAAAATTGGAAGAAATATCTACACAAAATATATTTTAGCAAATGCTTCAGCCATTCGTTTTAACGATAAATTTGATGCTACCCGGTTTGAGCCAAACGGTTTGTACCTACCCCGGCGGTAACCGCCTTCACAGACCGAGACGTTCACAACGCATAGATGGAGTGACTTTTTCGAGAGTAGGATTATAGTTGGTGATGTGCTGGGCCTTTGGTGAGGTCTGTATATTTTTATGATAACAGCTGAGGCAGTCATTGATTTTTTAAAGGTACACGTAGTTCAAAATGAAACCAAACAAGTTTAGAACGATGATTTTTTTATGCAAGACTATAAGTCTTAACATTCTAGAAAAAAAGAGCAATCTCCAGAAAATGATTTTCCCAGACATAATAATGATAATGTGCCTGTCTTGTTCGTTCGAATTTACTCCGACTGCAAACATTTGGGGGTGCGTTCTGAAGAGGAAGGTTTACATTGGCGGATGGCAATTCATCATCAAACTTTGGAGTGACATGCTGGTTGCCATGCAGTATGTTTCAGATTAAAAAATATGACTCACAAAATCAATAGATGTTTCAGAATATAGAACAGGCATTTTTAAAAAATATTGTCTTTATATCAGGTCATCCCATAAGTTCTGTCCGAATTTTGAATAAAGAAAACAAGTGACCAAATGTTACATTTAATTACAGATTCAATCAACAATATATTTTCCCTGATTATCTATGACATCGTTCCATCTATTAACAGGCTTACTAATTCCATTACTGTAAGATTCTTTTGGCTTTGATTCGAAGAACTCACAAATGTCAGTTTTAACCTCTTCCAAATGATTCTGTAAGCTACAAAACAAATGATAGTCTGAAGAAACAAGATCGGGAGAATAAGGTGGATGCGGAATTTTCCCCCAACCAAGTTCTTCGATCTTCTGTGACGTGATTCTTGCTGTGAGTGGTCGCGCATTGTCCTGATGAAACATAACCCGTTTTCGATTCATTAGAGCAAGTCTTTTTTTCCTCAAAGCTTGGTTCAAACGCTCTAATTGCTGACAGTATATTTGAGCATTACTTGTTGCATTAGGTGGTAAGAATTCAAAGTGGATTATTCCTTGGCAATCTCACCAGATTGAAAGAAGAACCTTTTGCCCATGAAGTTCCCTTCTCGGCTGTGGCTGGGGTCCTTCCCTTTTACCAAGCCACTGTCTATGACGCTTAACATTTTGATAAAAGATCTATTTTTCGTCGCCAGTTACAAGTCTATCCAAAAAAGGTGGAACAAGTTGGCGAGAATGGAGAGAAGAGCAGATGTTAACTCGGGATTTGAGATTGTCTTCAGACAATTCATGAGGCACCCATTTTCCAAGTTTAGGAACTTTTCCAAGTTGTTGAAGATGACGATGAACAGTTGTATGGTTTGAACTGAGAACCACTGCCAATTCCTCAACTGAAAAAGCAGGAAAATCTCCACCTCGGAATTTTGCAAACCATGTTCTGCAAGTTCTTTCATTCACACATTCCTCTCCACGAACTGAGTGAATGTTTCTAGACGCTTCGGCTGCTGAGTTTCCTTTCTTGAACTCATAAAGCATTATGTGCCTCAAATGATTCTTGGGTACTTCCATGTTAGCAGGGTTTTAATCAAACAAAATTTTATTTTATTTACTTTGAAATAAAAATTGATCAGTTTAAATGCATCTAAACATAAAAATAATGTTCAGGTCCATTAGACATTATAAAATACTCTTTAAAGTTCGTTCATTTTAACAAAAAGTTAAAATTCGGACAGAACTTATGGGATGACCTAATAAATGTATAATATAAATTAGGGTTCAAGCTATTTGTAAAATTTGCACGCATTCTTCTTCTTCTTCTTCTTCTTCTTCTATGTGCCGTGTCCCTTCAGTGTGTTGGCTATAACAGCTGCCGTTTGTCACTCTTAAATTTTTATCTTTTTTTAAATCTCTCCTAAACCTTATACCGGTATCCATTTACACAAGCTCGCTAAGTAGAATATGTGTTGTTTTCCTCTGTCACTCTTGCCTTTAATCTGTCCTGTGAGTATCAAATTTTCCAAGCTCTTTTTCCTCATGTTGTAGGCCTAGAAATATCAGCAGTTATTAAGTATGTGTGCTTTTTTGTTTTCATTTTCTTTAATTTCAGTAATCTCTCTGATAAACAATTTGAATACCCGATAAAATTCATGGAACTATTTCCGCATCAGCAAAACGAAAGGTACAATACATAAATATTATTCAGAATATCCCCAATAATAATAGTTAAAAACATTTCCGTGATCCATTATTTTTTTTATTCATAAGAAAATGAAAAGAAGCTAACGACGTGAGATGATATATCTGCGGCAGAGTTGAGAAGGGCTGAAAATCTTGCCGTAAGTTGACCCGAACAGGAAAGTGAACTAGATTCGAAGGAACTGTTCGAATCCGTCGATGGTCGTGCTAGGACGAAATCACAAAATTATCACGACTGAGAGTGCGAGTTTTCGGCATTGTGTAACTACCGATTATATAATTATATTTACTCTCTCCCGGAAACTGTAACTAAGGTCCGCTCAACAGATGTTAAAGAAATGCAAATGTTGTCACTTTGTCATTCTTTTGTTTAATCTATATATGCATACATACATACATACACACACACACATATATATGTGTATACATATATATATATATATATGTCCATTTTAAGCTCGTGCCGTGGCCCTTGACATCTCCAAAGCATTCGATTGAGTCTGGCATGCCGGCCTTCTCCGCAAGCTCCAGGGTTATGGTATCACAGGTCGATTGTTTGACCTAATACTGTCATTCCTGTCAAACCGGGATTTGAAGGTTGTTCTTAGTGGATTCATCTCCAGATCCTATCCCGCTAACGCAGGTGTTCCTCAAGGCTCCATCCTAGACCCTACTCTGTTCCTCATATTTATAAACGTCCTTCCTGACGCCATAGACTCCCAAGTCGGCATCTACGCTGACGACACCACTATTTACTCCTGCCTCAAACACAAATCTAGTGAGGCGAACAAAGCTAACCTGGCAGCTCAAATTGAAAAGGACCTCCAATCGGTTGTGATCTGGGGTGAGAAATGGATGGTTAACTTTAACGGCTCTAAAACAAAACTGCTCTCTATCAACCACCATAAGGATCCATCCCTGCATCCCATTAGAATGTCTGATGACCAACTTCTCGAGAGCTCCTCCCTGCGGCTGCTCGGTCTCAAGCTGTCTGCTGATCTGAGATGGAACAAATACATCGAGTCAGTTGCATCAGCCACCGCAAAGAAAGTTGCTTCTCTGTGCCGAGCCAAGGAAATTTTTCTCCCCGGAATCGATCCTTCAAGTCTATAAATCGACCATTCGCCCTTGCATGGAGTATTGCTGCCATATATGGTCTGGGGCCCCTGCTGTTTGCCTCGGGGTTCTTGATAAGATCCAGAGGCGGATAGGCAACGTGATTGGCCCTGGTCTGTCATCTCGTCTGTAGTCGCTCTCTCACAGACGCGATGTTGCCTCGCTCTGCCTTTTTTACAAGTACTTCCACGGTAATTGCTCTGAGGAGTTGCGTTCGCTTGTCCCTAGGCCTCGTGAATTAATCGCCCCACCAGGCTGGCTTCCCGCTCCCACCCCTACACCGTGGAAACTGTTAGATGTAGACGTCTTTTCTACTCCAATAGCTTCATGTCTCGCACATCTCGCCTATGGAACTCCCTTCCCTATTACTGTTTCCCTGACAAATACAATCTCCAACGGTTTAAGTGTAGCGTCAATCGACATCTCCAGTTGCCTTGATCTATCCACTTCCCTTCTCCACATCCTTTCATTTTTCATTCCTATCTGCTCTCGCTCCAGATCTTTTGTAGCCCCCTTGCCTTGATCGACCCACTGTCTTTCTCTTTCTCCACATCCCCTCCCTTGCCACTCCTATCTGCTCTTCCTCCAACCTTTCTTTAACCCCGTGCGTGATAGTGGCCTCCGACCTTGCTTGGGGTGATATGATTAAAAATATATATATATATATATAAATGGACATTCATGTCAAAACCCAAAGGTGACAGTCTGTTTCATGTTAAACGCAAATGTCATGCAGTCGATTGTATTTATCATGAATCAGACTGTCGCTTCTGAGTATTGACTACAATGTCTACTGATATATTTTATATTTACATACGCTCTATCTGTGAGATTGTGAGCACTTTAAACTATATTTTATCATATATATATATATATATATATATATATATATATATATATATATATATGTTGTTTATGTGTATGTTTGTATATGTTATCACATCAACTCAGGTTTTTTAATATAAGCTCTATTTTTACCAATTTTACTGCATATTTTCAAAAGTAGTTAATATTATCTATCTATCTATCTATCTATCTATCTATCTATCTATCTATATATATATATATATATATATATATATATGGGGGTGCGTGCGCGTGTGTGTGTGTGTGTATGTGTGCGCGCGCGCATGCCCACATACAGAAAGAAGTATAGATCTGGGAATGTATGTATGTATGTAAAAATACAATAAAATAATTGCTAGCATATACACTGCCGTGCAAAAAGTTTCGGCCACTTTGGGAAACATATTACGTTTGTTAATTTTACCCCCAAATCAAGAGTGATTAGTAGCATGCTTTTCTTACCACTTTTTATGATTTTTGCGGGTAGGAAATGAAATTACAGCATTTTCCTTAATGCAGTACGGTGGATGCATAATGATGTTGAAAAAAGGCCATGCTAAAATAATCATCTCCAAGAAAACTTTTTCTTGCAAGTAATATGCGGTAAGGAGCACCGTGATGTTGAAAAAATTCCTCATCTTCGGAGTAAACTAATAGAATTTTTGCTCTTTAGGTTTCTATCAGGTTTTGCTAATTCTCTTCTACTATCACTTTTGATGAATCCACACCATTAATTTCAACCACCATCTCTTACATTTTTGTGTTTTATCT
This sequence comes from Acanthosepion esculentum, assembly GCA_964036315.1. Lineage (NCBI taxonomy): Eukaryota > Metazoa > Mollusca > Cephalopoda > Sepiida > Sepiidae > Acanthosepion > Acanthosepion esculentum. Next base: position 49,797,115 of record OZ038495.1, on the reverse strand, counting down.
TACATTATTTCTTACTTCCAATGGTCTCCTCATATACTACCTTACATTAGAATGCAACTCCATTTTTTAATCACTAAAAATTACTTTTTGCCACTTCCCAGCATCCTGTGTTAGATATATTTTTGACCAATTCGAATTTCTATTCCGATCTTGTTTTTGGTTAATAATGATTGTCCTTTTACTGATTGTCTGATACGCCCCTTCAAGTTGTTTTGTCGTACTAACCTGCGTACTATCAACTGAAACCTCATTGTTAAGCTTACATTCACTCCTCATTTTTCTGAGTTTTAATTTTGAATTGCGTTCCGAGACTCTCAGAATCATTCTTTCATCCAGTTTAACTTTTGCGGTCTTCCGGTTTTCCTTGCACTTGAAACACTTCCAGTAATAGCAAGCATCCTTTGGATTGGTTGAACACTGTTTCTGAAAATTCCCAGCCATCTGTCTATCTCTCTTTGCGTCGTCTTCCCCTTTAAAGTCATCTTTTACTTTTAGTCATGATTTTATTTTTTAAAAAAAGCTAATGTTCATTTACAATGACGTACCAAGGCGCACTGTAATAATTAAGATGGAACAATTCCTACTTAAAACATTGCATATTATAATGATATTATCATCTCAGATCTTTCATTGGCCCAATAGTATTTCAGCTCTAAGCTGCTTAAAGCGGTGTATCTTCTGTCACACAGCACCTACGAACAACCTATTGTCCAATCATCAACCTCCACAGACATTACTGATAAAAGCCTATCGTGAAACAAACTTAACTTTTTAATAAAATAAAGGTGAATAATCATTTTATGTAGATGACACAAAATCTTTGTACGCCAGTGTATACCCACGGCCACATCTTCATTCACGTATTTTAGTGGTTCTTTGACAAAAATCTATTTCAACAATTGGTGAAATTAAGTATCTCTGTACATTTTTTAAGACGATCTTTAAAACTAAATACTCCAAAATTGGTAGAAGCTTTCACAATGAGTTTAATATTGATTTTGTTTTAAAAAGTGAAAAATCAGACTGCCCTGATGTATATAACTGTTACATTAATTGTCAACCGAAGAATATTGCAGTGATCCGTCGAATTTAGATTACTATTTATTAAAATAAATCGTTTATTACACAAGAATGTTTTCATAGTTCCAGTGCCACTATATGCATAAACATTAATTTTCAGATTTTGTCACATGTTAGGTAGGCTCGTTTCGCTTTTTTTCATGATTATCTGTGCTTTCCTTTGTTGTAATGTACTCGTCAGAATTTGCTTAAAATTCAGACAACAGATTGTCAGTTTTTGATTTGATCAATTTGAGTAGATTGGGTAATTTTTGCATTGTGTAATATTCCTTAGACTCAATAATATCTTGATTTGATCGCTATCGACTTCAGATAGTCTACTTGGCAACAGATTCAAAAGCCGTTTTTGACACGTTAGTTCATAGTTGATTTTAGCATGTTTATTCAGAACATAGGCGACCATACACATTTCTGTTTATATATAAGTGATTTTCCATAACAACTTAGGAAATATACTGGAGTGGTTTCACCATAACTTATCCACGGAATTCATGAAGTTCGTTCTCTTAGAGTGGTTAACACGCCCTATCTACATCACTATTTAACCCATAGATGAGAAGAAGAGAATGAAGTAAACCTTTCGTTTGAAATCTGATTCAAAATACAAACTGTTTTAATGTTCCGAATGTTATTTACGGACTACTATGCATAGCTTACTTTAGGAGTAACTGAATAAAATACACATTAAAATACACTTAAAAATATTTTTGAATGAATTAAAACGAAATATTCCTGGTACTGTTTAACGACAAAAATATTTTTGAATCGGAAGGATTAGAGATTGAAAATGGAAGCTTGCAGTCCAGGATAGAGTCTTGCGAGAGACCCGCTATCGCATGAAAGGATCTGGAAGAGTGCCTATTTAAAACCACCTTCAGTTCCCGATTTGGTAGGAACGATTGGATTAAATTAAACAATCTTCCTGTAATACATCTACAGAGATATTCAAATAATTCAATCGCATGCCAAATGATCACAACAGTAGTTATCAGTCTCCAGTTACCTTGCATCTGCATCCTACGCAGTAGACTGGAACAATTTTAATGGTATGATGATTAGCTGTTTACTTGTAAAGAAACCTTCAGCATTAATAGGAATATCGGTGAAGAACTGTCGAAGATCAGGCTTTCTCCTCTCTGCCCTGGTTATGCCGATAAATTTAATTAACTTCAACAACACTCATTAACAAGTGAAAAATAACAACTTTTATTTATGGTACTATAATTGAATAAGATCATGAATACACAAACAAAAGAGATTTGAACAAGTTTCCCCGTATAAGGAATTCCTAAGCTAGGAGTTTGACTGTTGATTGCAGTTATGGCTGCAGGGCCCAGAGTCATTCAACTATTTAAATGAAGGTAGCTGACCGAGAGAGTTCAAAAAGTGGCGTAGTGTATAGAACTTTAGCGGAATGAGGCACCACAGTCATCCGGCAGAGAGAGTGTTCATCTACTAACGGCGAGAGCAGTTCGAACTTACCTGCACTCTTTCGGCGACAGCTTTTTTATTAGGAAGCAAACCCCAATTGTACTGCTCTGATTGGCCAACCAATAATAATGCTTGACCAATGATCTTGTGTCATACGCCTCGAAGGGAAGGAAGGAAAGCTTCCAAGAACCCAATATTATTGGTTTTTCAACAAAATAATGACCCCGCCTCGTAAATATCGGAGGGGGAGACGAGATGCTCCATCCAAGCCCTTCTCTCATTGGCGGGCCAATCAAAATTGTGCCCTTGCATCGCTCATATCCACCTTCAGTGGAACATTTTCCATGTTCCGCAATCTTACCTTCATTTGACCTGATTATCACAGGTGTCATCTTCACCTTTATCTAAAAGTGTGTTATATCCCTGATCAAAACAAACCTGACCTGAAAGATTTGCTTTGTGACACTAATTTCAACGAACAATTTCTTTATCAAATGAAAACAACACTTGAATTAAACAGACCTAAGATCTAAGACTGTACCTAACGACTAATACCACCCAAGCTTCTTACAATTTCACCTCTCAAACTATACTCCATAAGTGACATAAACCAGAATATTCACGGTATCAAATTGTTTTAACATGGAAAAAAATCTTTCTTTAGAAATAATAATTAGATCGCTTGTCAAACTTTGACATCATTCATGGTGTCATACATTTCTGCAGCAGCAATGTCGTGGTAGGGCTGTACGCCTGTCGTAATTATTATGGTAATATTATAAGAATTACTTGCAATGAATTATTCCCACTTATCAGGCAGCTCCTTGATTCGTCCCCGATGCTGGTTTTGACGTGAAATTATTTTCGATGTATTTGATTTTCATTAACGAAAGTGTTATGGGATCTTACTTATAACGACACAATGAACTCTTCCTGACACTATAAATACTGCGCCTCTCAAGAGAGATGTGGAAGGAGTCGAGACGAGCCAATAGTGGGTTCACTCCAAACCAGTCATACTAACACTTTCAACATCTTGTATTATTATTCTGTGTAATATATCTTTGTTATTTCTACTCTTGTGTTCGTGTTGTTCTTCCTTGGTCCTAACCTTTGACCATAACAGTGGCGACGAGGATATTGGACCATAAAAGTGGCGACGAGGATATTGAAGAAACGAATTCCACGCGGAGAAATCTAAGAGTATATTGAAGAAACGAATTCTAGGCGGAGTATATTGAAGAAACAAATACTAGGCGGAGAAATCTAAAAGTATACGTAAGAAACGAATTCTACGCGGAGAATCTACGCGAATATTGAAAAATAACGAAGTTCTACGCGGAGATTCTAAGAAAAAAAATCTTTTGCTATCGGTCGTCCATAACAGAGGCGACGTAGGTAGTGAAAAAAAAAAAACAAGTTCTACGCGAAAAAAAAAACATAAAAAAAAACAAAAGAAAAATTTTTTGGGGGACACCAACTTTACAGTGGTAACAAAAACACGAATTCTACGCAGGTAAATTTTTTCGTACTAAGATTCCAGAACAACAGACAACAAAGACCTGAAGTCTACACTAAAGAAAAATAGTTACACATAATTACGGTGTAAACATGGAAGATTTTAAGGCAGCCATATTGGAACTAATGAAAATGCAATTCGAGCAGCAACAGAAAAACGAACAGAAGCATCTTAAACTACAAGAATTACTACTACTGGAAGTAACAAATAAAGGGCAAAATTCCGGAAATGAAGCGGAATTCTCGCAAAATGCTATATGGAGCCTCGCGGCTTACTTCAGAAGATATGAAGATTCATATGAGTTTGATTGCGGGAATTGGTCAGACACGAAAACAATTACGCCGATCGAAATGTACGAAAGAAAATTGTGCTATGGCATTGACTAAATTCATCTTTTTTACTCTCGCTAACTTAAGACTAGGGCTTACAGCAATATCATGTTGAAACACCGATTTCCGTAGGATCAACGAAGTTAAACAACGTCAAATCTGGTCAGAAGCTAGATGGGTGACCGCTTGCGAATACTAGGTGCTTTAAGCTTGGATATGTGGGTGGTGTAATGGATAATGGCTCGGAATTGTTAATCGAAGAGCTCGGTTCCTATTCCCGTTGGGTTCGGTATATTCAATTACGTCCTTAGGAAACTTGTGAATCCACCTCTTCTCTCCCCATCTATGGGTTTAACAGTAAGACTCGTATCACTAAATTATTATCTCAAAATGATCTTGGAATCCAAAAATGTTGATTGATAAGCCATAGAAAACGAACCAATCAAAACAAAATAAGTTAACTATGATCTGTTAGTTTGTGTGAATAGATGGCAGAATAGGGTCAAAGGTAATAGAGGACGGTCAACAGTCGGTTAGGTTAAAACAGAAGTTGTGGAGAGCCATGATTGCCGTGAATGGGCACGAGGCATAACAAGAAGGATGCGAAACCTATCGATTTTTGATGCCATTTTGCTGAAAACTTTCAATACCCATTTCTGTGAGTATCACATCAGAAATAATATATATATATATATATATATATATATATATATATATATATATATATATATATATATATATATATCATGTAAATAAGCATGAAACGATTGTTGATCAGAGGAATGTCAGTTTTTTTCTTGCTGAACGCAATCGCTTAAGCATGAAACAGACTG